>NW_004624730.1:34214787-34247838 GCF_000247695.1 Heterocephalus glaber
GAAATGAATTTACTTCTGGTGGAAGGGGCAGTTAGAACAATGACCCTGAAGTGAGTCGACCAGATTTGCTCAAAGAATAGCAAAGAGACTACCGTGGCCAGAGCAGAATGAACAAGAGAGTGCCTTGTACAGGGCCTTGGAGAGCCCTCTACAGACTCCGGTTTTTATGGAAAGTCATTGGGGGTTTCGGACAGAGTTGTGACACAATCTGGTTTAGATTTCAAAGCATTGCTTTGCCTGGTATTTGGAGGGCAAGGGCAGAGCAAGGGGCTGGTTGGGAGGCCCTGACAGTAATACAGGAGACGGAAATGTTCATGCCTTGGACTAATGTAGTGGCAATGATAATGGTACAAAATGGCTAGATTCTGGATATATTTTAAAGGTCAAGTCAATAGGATTTCCTGATAGATTAGAAATGGGTTGTGAAGAAGTGAAAGAAGCACTTCAAGTGGTGAGACAGAATGAGATCAACAACAAAGCAACTCTAGAAAAAGGAAAAGGGCCAACTTCTGCCAGTTCTTTTTTTTCTTCTTCTTCTTTTGGTACTGGGGATCGAACTCAGGACCTTGTGCTTGTGAGGCAGGCAGTGGAACCACTGAGCTAAATCCCCAGCTCAACTTCTGCCAATTCTTCAACAAAAGAGTTTGGAGATACTGGCATATATGGAATTGAAGACTGAAGCGGGGAAATATTTCTAAATCTTCTTGTTAATTCCATCACAAGATCTTCAACCTAAGGTCCACTGAGTGTAGGAGTGTTAGCTTTTTGCTGCTGGGATAAAATACCTGACATATACTACTTAAAGGAGGAAAGATTTATTTTAGTTCAGAGTTTCAGAGGTCTCAGTCTATGGTCAGCTGGTCCAAGGAAGAAAAATCATGGTGGGAAAGTGTAGTAGAGGAAAGCTGCTCGCCGTGCAGCATCCAAGAAGCAGGGAGGAAGGGCTAGACAAAGAAGGGGCTTGGGACAGAGCATACATTTCAACGTCACACCTCCAGTGACCTACTTCCTGTAAGTAGGCCCCATCTCTTAATAGCCTATTCAGCGATGGACTTATCACTGAACTGACTCACTGATGAGGTTGGCACCCTCATAATTGAATCGGTTTCCAAAAGCCCCACTTGTGAACAGATGAGAATTTAGGGGGACATTTTAGATCTAAAATTATAATAGGTAAGTTGAACTGGGTATGGGTTTACTCCATTATGGTTTCCTTTTTTTTTTTCCTTTGTTATTTAAACCCAAAAGTTTGGCTAGTTCATGTTACTAGTAATGAGATTATATATGATCAAGGTAAATCCATCGCCAGCCTTAAAAAAGACAATAAAGATAATTGAGAGGACATATCCTACTCACAGTAATCTGTAACATTTTTATGCACAAAGGAGAACAGTTTATTTGTAGCCTTTTTAAACAAATGTGATATTCCTAATGTGATATGAAAACAACTGTTCCTGTGTGTGTGTGTGTGTGTGTGTGTGTGTGTGTGTGGCAGGCTCAGGCATGACAATGAATCATCTTAAGTACAGCGTTTACATTTCAAACACAGGAACCTATTTAAATGAAATGTGAATGGTCCTCCCTTTTTGGCAGTATGCTTACATCTACATACTCAAAATAGCCTTTTAGAGATCCAAGCAGTTTGAGCTACTGGCATCTCAACCTATTACTAGCTGTTAGATATTTTATCCATTCAAGCAAATAGCCAGGCAAAGGTTATGTTTTCTTTGAATTGTTAATGCAGAGGTCAGTCTTTTAAGTGGAGACATGAAATGAGAAGAGAAGTAAAATAAGAAATTTTCAAAGAAGAAAGCTAGACAGGTCATTTCATCCACCTCTTCACCTTCAGAAAGAATGAGATTAAAACATTCTAAACACATGAGAATCTATACTATTTTTATAGCTCTTAAATGACAGGATTGCACAACTCTGTTCTCACCACACCACTTTTCTTTGCAACAATTTGCAGCTAGGAAATTTCTCTTTGCGTCTAACCCAAGGGTTCTGACCAGGTTCATTCCATTTCCTCCTTGCTGTTCTTCAGCTCAGGGGGAGGACAGCACTCTCTGTGACATTTTCTCACATACTTAGAAACTATAATTAAATCTTCATGTTTCTCTTTTCCAATCCCAAAAACATTCCTTCACACCTTCTTCTTAAATTGTTTTCAGTTTAAGAAACTTCATGGCAATCTTCTCTTAACCCAGGGGTTTCCAAACTTGTTTGTACAATGGAATCACCTGGGAAGCATCAAAAACTAATGTTTGTGCCCCACCCCCAGGGATTGTGATTTAATTGCCTACAGTGTATCCTGAATTTCAGAATTTGTAAAAGATTTTCAAGGATTTTTTAAAAATGCAGCAAGCTTTGAAACCACTATCCAAAACTGCTGCAGGCCTGTTGTCCTTTCTTCCGTTCAGCCAAAAGTAGGCAGAGTGGTCATTGCCCCAATCCCAACAGCAATTGGCTGAAAGGAGGCATTGGCTGGGCCAGTGAATGGTATCCACAGGGAGGTTGATTGTACGGCTATGGTAGATGGCTGGGAAGAGACTTCCAGGGAGGAACAGAGATGGCTGCTAATACACTTCTACGTCTCATCTCTGGAACCACAGGTGCCATGGATAGGAGGGACATGAGGCAAACAGCTGAGGAAAGCATAAGAGAATCACAGAGATGCTGATTGTGAAGGTCAATCTTGATTGTCAACTTGATTGGATTAAGAGAGCCCTAGAGAGAGATTGGATAGTGAGGATGCTAACCTCATCATTGGATTAACCCTTGTGAATCCACAGCTGGCTGGGCTTGGGGGGGGGGGCTAGAGTTAGAGGATGTAGGTCAACAGGTGAGTGCTTTAAAAGGTAAATCTTTTCTCCTGTTCTTTCCCTTTCTTTCTGCTTCCTGTTTGTCATTAGGTAGCATCTTTCCTCTGTCATGCCCTTTCACCATGATATTTCTACCTCACCACAGGTCTAAAGCCTGGAGCCAGCTACCAATGGACTGAAACGATGAGCCAAGCTAAATCTTTTCTCCTTTAAGTTGACTTTCTCAGGTATTTTGGTCACAGGGCCAAAAAAAGTTGACTAATACACTCACTGATACCAGCAATAATCCACATCCAAACTTCTAGCTATAAGAAAAACAAGACCCTGTTTGCTTAAGCAGTTGATAAAATTTTGATAAGATCATATCACTTACAGCTAAACACAATCCTAACAAGGAATCAAATCTCCAAAATACGCTTTACCTGGAAAAAATCCAAGATTGAACTCAATACTTTTTTCCGCCAGTACTGGAAATTGAACTCAAGAGTCTTCACACTGAGCTACATCCCCAGCATAATCCCACCATCACCGCCCGCCATTTTTTTTTTCATACCCGGGGATCAAACTCAGGACCTTGTGCTTGTGAGGCAGGCGGTGTGGCTTACTGCCCTTTTTGGTACCGGGGATTGAACTCGGGACTTTGTGCTTTCGAGGCAGGCGGCAGAGGCACTGAGCTAAATTCCCGGCCCTTACTGCCCTTTTTGATACAAGGTGTCACTAAATTGCTAAATTGCCCAGGCTGGGCTAGAAATCACAATTCTCCCAGAGTGCTAGGATTATAAGTGTGCACCACCATGCCTAGATTGAACCCAATACATTTACTTGGCGCTAAGCATGCTAAATTTTAGGGAAGGTTATTTCTAATTGTGGTATTCTAACTGCTGCATCAATGGATCTCCAACCTGGCTGTGAACCAGGACTACCTGACCAAGCTTCTTTAAATGATTCCTGAACTTCACCCCAAATATACTGAATTAGAATCTCTCATATTTAGACTTCCATGTTCTGCAACTTAACAAGGTGATCATTGTGTCTTCCTCTGGTCCAGTCAACCACGTTCCTGAGAAAAGGGTGCAAAATTTAAGGAAGCACTCTCTCAGACTTGTGTGAGGGTAGGCGTGACAATTGCATTACTCAGAGTAAGTGCCTCTTTAAATTTTGTGTCCTAAGCACTTTATATGGTCTTACTCCATATAATCCTACCCTGATTCAGATAAAGTAAATTTAATAGATAGTGCCTGTCACTTGTCATGACATGGTAGAAACTCCAATTCAAATAATATTTTGCAAAAAAAATCATCAGCTAATCCACTGAATTATTTGACTTTTCAGTAGTGGTTCCAGTGTCACAAAGACACAGCCTGTACTTCATACTCTTATAAATGGTGTGACCTGCAGTAGTTTATTTTCAACTTGGGGTATGCATCTAGATGTCAAATGACATCAACTGCCTTCTGAGTTGAAAAATAACCACAACATTGATTGTCTCAGTCCCTGTTCACCCACAGGAAAACAGGAATATGATCCTGTGAGGGAAGAATTCAGTTAGGTGAGTCGATGGGTGTCAAATATCAGTGTGTTGGTAGCAGAATCCAGGAGCAAAGTCCACAAGTAGCTACTAAGTAGTCAAGTATCAGTTGCTTGAATTAAAAGTAGAAACTAGTAGGTGTTTGTGAGAATATATATCCAGCTTGGCTATTCCTGCTTCCCAAAAACCATTTTAGGACACATATATGCAGCAGCTTCCCAGAAATAGAAGCGAGGGTAACTTAACCCAAAGTTGTGGTCCGTGCATCCAGTGCATGTTGGATGGTGTGTCAGCGGAATAGACTGAAGAATCTCAGGGGACTGACATTCTGGAGCCTCCTAAGAATGCCTTGCTCAAGTGGGCAGGGAGGTAGGACTCCTGGCCAGGCAGATTCTGGCCTGCACATAACTGTGGTTGAGGCAGTGCCAATGTCTGCGACAAAAGCTGTAGACAACCTTGTTTAATTCCAGGTTCAATAGCTCCCGCTTTTGGTTTATTGGTGTGTTACTGATAGTAACAGCTGGTGGCATGTAGAAGAGGACAACCTCAATGAGGGAACTTCATCATAACCTCCCTGCTTCTGTAGAGGTGGCATCATAGCACCTCTCATAATGTGGCCACTCCTGAACACTCCTGCCTCAGGTAAATATTTAACAAGTGGTTGCCAAAAATAATAACGATTCTTTCCTGCCTGGTGCATGCTGGCCTCAAAATGTGGCCATTGGTGATTGTGCCTCAAAATTTATGGCAGCAGTAATTGATGCCCTGCATCTTACTATGGGGAAAGGATTAGTTACTATCTTACCTATGAGTTGGAAATTAAATAACTGCTGTCTGGAGGCTACTTTCTTTTCTGACACTTTAAAGCAGGCACGGTGGCACTAAGCAGCAACTGGCCACATGAGACCAGATTAAATCAACACTTGAATGTGTCAGAGGGTCTGGAAGAGGCCCACAATATGTTTTCCAGCCAAGATGATTGAAAGCCCACACCTGGTGCCAGAGTGCACCATACAGACCTGCCAGGCACCTGGGCAGAGCTGCTCTGCTCTGGTACAAGAGGTTTGAGGGGGGTCTTCTTGCAAAGCCACAGTCCTCACACACAAAGAGTAGGTGTTTTTACAAGATGAATCCCAAAGTATGAAAAGAAGGGTAATATGATGTCTGAAATTTGTTTTAAAATCTTTAAAGTCAGGAATTTAAACAAAGAAAAACAATAAAAGGAGCCAGATAAAGCAAATGTAGCAAAATTGTGATAGTTGTTGAATCTTGGATGTTGAATAAATAGGGATTTTCTATTGGGATAAATAAGATTACTCTATTTTTTCCTAATTTTAAGGTAAATAGGATTATTCAATTCTTTCTTATTTTAACATGTGAACATATTTATAATTAAAAATCTATTTAAAAAAATTTTTAAATCTATTTAAGAGTTTTAATCAATCATTATAAAGTGTGTAAGATTTGCAGCAAAAGACCCAAATGTATGCTTTGCAGACTACTCTTTTCTTTTAGGTGATAGCAAGAAATAGGGAGCCAGAACTGTGTGGAATTTTATTTTTATTTTTCACCCATCTACCACAGCTGCTTGGGCACAGGAATCTTATTTTTCCTTGAAAACATGGCAGAACTGGGGCTTAAGAAACCTGGGCACAAGATCTGGCCCATGTGATTGGCTGCCCCCCACACCCACATCCATCTCATTGGCTGCCTCTCTGGAATTCTGGTAGCACATTCGACATTTGTGAATGCGTGCTTAAAAGTCTCTCTTCCCACATTCTAATTTCTTTCAGAATTTTTGTTTGTCTCATCTGGAAAGCAACCCAATTTAGTGTTTGTTGACTGTCTGGTATGTTCAAGGCCTTCTATTAAGGGCTTCTGATGATACAAACAAAAGGAAAAGGGAACTTTTGCTCTTGTTTAATTCAAGTCTGTGGTGGGAAGGGAGCAGATAACCCCAATACAAAAAGGATCTAGTAAGCATCATGAGAACAGTGTGAAGTGTGGAAGGATTTTAAAGAGGATGATCATACTTGAAAGACATCATGGAAAGAGCGGTATTAGAGATAGGTTTTGAATGCTAAGTGGGTTTGCAACAAGCAGGGAGAGATTAGGAGAGTTGAGAGAGTAGACAACAGGAGCAAAGTCACAGGAAAAGGTGATCCATGTTTGCAGAAAAGTAAGCAGTGACATCCTGGCTGGGTTCTGGAATAGGACACAAGTAGGATACAAAATTAGGCTGGTCCCAAACAGGGATCACACAGCTCAGCTTGGTAAGCAAGAAGGACCTGAAGGTTTTTGAGAAGAGATTCAAGCAGTATTTTAAGAATACTGATGAAGTGCCAGACAGCAGACTAGACGGTCTCATGGCCCAAGTCCTGGTGTGGAGAGGATGAGAGAGTGACAAGCCACAGGGGACTGGCACATCTCCATGCCAGAGTCCCGGAAAACATGAAGTCAGAACTGAGGAGGACAATGTCATAAGATGCCATTCTTAAAATTATATTTAGTGTGAGATAAGAAGTCCTCCATTCTAGACCTATACCTGAGGTCTCAAAGGTCCACACTTTCTGCCATAAACTGGAAACACAAACCACGATTCTTCCCCCAAGACAGCCTTCTTTCATCATTGACCAATTCTCCGATTCACATCCCACTATTGCAGAGATTTGCATGAAAAAAAAGTGGTTGGGATTAAGGCCAGGGTACATTGCCTTCTTCATACTTTATACTTCTAAACAGCCCCTGAATAGAGGCATTTTACTTTTTTGTGTAAGTTTTCCTCTTCCCACATCTCCTAGGTCTCCCTCTCTGATGGCCTCATCCCTCTAGTAACATCTGCTACTTTTCCCCAGACTCTTGCTCTAAACCACCATCTTTTACTTCAAATACTGTCAGAGCCCCTGTCTGCTTGCTTGTGTTCTTGGCCCTTCCCTACTCCCACCCAAAAAGCTACAGACAAAGTGGTCCTTTAGGAGCATAAATAATACTGTGTCACTGTCTGGTTTCAATCCTCCAATGAGCCTCTCACACTTAAACCAGTGTCAGACATCCTTAGCAAGACCTGTGTGGTCTTTGTGATCTAGCCCCTGCCTCCTGCTCCTCCCTCGCTTTCCAGCCACTCTAGCCTTTGTGCTGTTTTCACACCCACTGAGCACGTGCCAGACTCAGCCTCAGCCTTGCTTTCTCCTCTGCCTGGAATGCTCTCCCCCAGATATTTGCAGGGCTCACTCCCTCACTTCCTTTAGAATTCTCTTTAAATGCCACCTCCTCAGAGGCGACCTTCTGGACCTCTCTGTTACTGTCCACCCACTTATCCTGCTTCATTTTTCTGTGTAGCACTGGCCACAATCCACATTTTTTGTAGTATCTGTCTTCTGCTGTGGAATATAAGCTACATATTGGAATCTCCACTATGCCTATCCCACTTTGCTCAGTGATTACATAAGGGCCAAGTCTTAATAAATATTTGTCGAATGAATGAGTGTGGAGTTCTTCTCTCTAAAAAACATTTTCCTCTGGCTTTGCCTTTCATTCTCCATCGTCATTCATTTTGGTCTTTGCCACCACACCTTGTCCCTTGACCAGCATGGAGCTGAGTGTTACTCTTCCTCCATCTCTGACACTTCATGGACTCACTAAGTATAAATGTACCCAAAGATTTGCTCTTCAGTTTATCTGCTTTCTTTCCTCTCTCTGCCACCTTTTCCTGTCTTTCTTTCTTAATCTGTGCAGTGATACTCTCATATTGGCTTTTGGCCTTGTCTTCTCTCTCAACCTGCATGTCCTGGCCACCCTGATGGGACTGCCTATCTCAGTTACTTATAAACCTCCTCCTTCTCTTCACTTGTCTATGTTTAATAATGGCACCATTATTTTACTGGCTCCCAAGTTAGAAACTTAGAGTCACTTTTTCATTCCTCCTTCAGACTCCCTTTCTATTAGTCATCGAGTTCCTGCTGAATTTTCTTTCTAAACCATTCTTACTTTTCTCCCACGGTTTCTGTTCTCACAGCCATGACCCTGGTCCAACCTCTACGTGCCAGGCCAGAACCAGCCTGACCTTTCTGGGGTCTTCTTCTTGGTTGTAGGCTCCTCTTAAGAATACTAACCCCTGTGTGTCTACCTCCGGGAACTTCGCCAGGCTGCAAGCCAGCTAAACTAGCTAAGTGGTCCCTATGCCTTTCCAGTGCAGATCTGGGTCCGTGCTAGCCCCTGCAGTGATCTCTGTGTTCAGAAGCCACATGGGCCCAGCTCCTCACTTTTTGCTTCAGCTAGAGTCCCAGCTCCCATTTTTCACAGGTGCCATAGTTTGTGGTTCTATTACAAGTCAACTGAGGCTGGGTGATTTACAAAGAACAGAAATATATTTCTCACAGTTCTGGGGGTTACAATGGCCTAAATCAAGGTAATGGCAGGTTTGGCGTCTTGTGAGGGCCTATCTCTGCCTCCCGAGGAAATAAATACTGTGTGTTTGCATTGCTGAGAACAGAACAGTAAAGAACCTACAGAGCTCTCTTCAACCTCTTTGATAAGGTTATAATTCCATTTATGAGGGGCCTTCCCTGATAATCACCTCCTAAAGACTCAGCTCTTAATCACTATCTTACTGTAATTCTCTTTCCTTCTTTCTCTCTCTCTCTCTCTCTCTCTCTCTCTCTTTCACTGAGTTTCACTATGTAGCCCAGGCTGGCCTCGAACTTGAAGTGATCCTCCTGGCTTAGCATCCAGAGTGCTGGGATTATGGACCTGTGCTACTATGCCCAGCTGGTAATTAAGTTTCAACATAAGGATTTGGGGAAACACATTCAGATGATAGTGCCAGGCAATGAGATTTGAATCACCTATTTTGTTAGTCTGGATAGATTTAGAAAAGTCAACCCCTCTAAATGTGCACTAGATCCGGTTGCTGTTCATCTATTCAAGGACACCACTTCACTAGTAATTCTTCGTTTTGGATCACCAATTTCTCTCTTTCTGCTAGATTTTTGCATAACTATAGATCTTTCTCATCGGCCTAGAAAACAGAATAAACACATGTGCCTTGATTCTCTGTTCTATTTTTCTTCTTCCTTTTGAAGCAAAAGTCCTCAAAGGAGTTGCCCATATTTGTTGCTTCTAATTCCTCTCCCTCCTCCTACCTGGGTGTAGGGCATACTCTAATCAGGCTCCTACTCCCTTCCCTACATCCTTCTTCCTCTTGTCAAAATTTCCAGAGTGCCTGTAATCCCAGCACTCAGGAGGCTGAAACAGGAAGATTGCCACAAATTCAAGGCCAGGCTGGGCTACGTAGTGACACCCAATTAAAAAAAAATCTCCAGTCTCACCTATACTGCTAAATATTCCAGGACGACCCCCCCCCCGCCCCCCTGGAAAACCAGGTTCCTAATCACTGGAGGAATTACCTCAAATTTAACATGTCCTAAACTGAGCTCTAACTCTACCTCCACCCACACCAAAATCTCTCCTCCCAGAATTTTTCCCTCTTCTGGTAGAGGAGCAGTACTCAGCCCTTCATGGATGAAGTATGTATTGAGTGCTTCTTGTGTGCGAGAGGCCGAAGTAAATGCCTATAATCTTACTAGAAGCTGAGAGTAGAAGGTGCAGAATCTGTGTGGGATTGGTCTCATCCTTAACTCATCTTTTTATCAGGCTCTCAGCTTTACTTTCAAAACATATTCAGAATCTGGCTACTTCTCATCAGCTCTACTGCTACCATCATCGCTCACTGGTTTGTGACATTAGCCTCCCAACTGATCTTGTTTTTACTCCTGCTTCTTCAAAGTCCATTCTCAATCCAGCAGCCAGAGTAATTCTTTTAAAATACAAGTCAGAGCATTGTCATTTTGCTGCTCAAAATCCTCCTATGGCTACTCCTGCTCTATACAAAGCCAAGGTGATTGCAATGGCCTACAAGGTCTTTCTCAGTCTTTTGATCCTCGGTTGCCTCTAAACTCATTCCCCACAGCTCTCTTCCTCAATCTTTGTGCTCCAGTCACCCTGACCTCCTTCCCCAGGGCCATTGTACTTTCCTCTTCTGGAGTACTCTTCCCCCAGATACCACCACTCCATGTCTTTATTTAAAAAGCACCTTCTCTGCTAGGCTCTGCCAGCTCCCTCATTAAAATAGAAATCTCCTTTTCCCCTCATGCACACTCCCTTTCTGTATTTTAATCAGTTTTTAGATGTCATCAAATCCATTGCAATTGTCAACATCTAACATGCTACGTATTTAATTAAATGGCCTTGGTTTCCCTCACTAGAATGTAAGCTCTATGTAAGTAGAAATTTTTTTGGTTTGGGGTTGTTTAAAGTTGATCTGTCACTTTTTTTTTTCAGTACCAGAATCAAACTCAGGACCTTGCACTTGCTAGGCAGGCTTGGTGCCACCGAGTTAAATCCCTGGCCCAGTCACATTTTAAACACCCAGCATATACCCTAGGTGCTTAATAAATAGTTTTTGGAATGAATGGATTTGGTAATTGATCTTGTTACATATTTTTATTTTTTGTTGTATTTCACTCTAATTTTATTAATCTTTTATGTGAGTGTTTTAATTCCTTCTACCAAATTATAAAATACTTGCAGGTGAATTTGTAACTTACCTTCTTTTTGCTTTATAACCCAAATAATATTTAAAGATTCCTTTAAGTTTAGAAAATTTCCAATAGTTTCATTCTTTCTTAGACTCGAACCAATGTACTACTCTTTTTTTAACTAATGTACTTCTTTCAAGGTCCAGTGACATTTTGTACTAGACTACAGATAATCCCAATTTCATTCAGTTCTAGGAAGAGTTCTATGACAAATGAAAGAGCCAGAGGGTTATTTCATGCCTGGTTGGATTGGGAAAATCTGTCCACTAAGACAAGTTGCAGTCAAACAACCTAGGCCAAAAAAAAAAAATCATGGAAATACAGCCTTCTTAATTTACATTTGCAAATTCTGGCTACTTGTCTTCATGATGTACCTATAAAGACTCAGAAATTAAACTTCCTAGTTTAGATCAGTGTCATATCGCTATTAAAAGATCCTAGCAACCCCTGCTTTGATCCAGGGACATCAGCCCCCAACTGCCTTGTGTGTAGCTCCCAGGGGCATTAGAAAACAGGGAAGCACATGAGGCTGGACAGAGCAAACCCTGTTTGTATTTTATTAACTTTCTATCATATTTAGAATCTTATTCCTATCTAATTGTTGCTTTGCAAGATATATCCAATCTTCTGTGTGACATTATAAGCTTCCTGTGGTTTTTATTTTGTTTTTTAGTCATTTCTTACCATATTAATCCTTATGTTTTTATTCCTTTTTACTCACACTTCCTAGGGCTTCGTGCAATATCTTGCACATCATAGGTACTCATTTGGATACATGAGAAAATGTCCAGATGCCAGTAAATAGGAAATCACTGCAAAGGGTGACCTAGTTTCAATCAGGCCACTCAGCTGGGTAGGCCAGCACCCACTCTGAACAGTTTTGAGGATTCTCCCACTTGACTTTGCTCAGACAGTACTCACCTTCCACTCCCTAATACTGAGCTACTCAAAGTGTGATGGGAGTGCAGGTCCCTGGGCACGTATTAGAGGTCTGTGGCAAAAGTGCAGCAACAAAGCAAGCCTTGAGAACTATTTTTCTTTTTTACAAGAACACCAAAGAGAGTCTTTATTTTAACAGGTCCTGCGCTGCTGCTCAGTACTCAGGAGGGAGCCCTCCTGGACTAAAACCTGAGAAGTGGTGGAGGAGTGTGGCTTCTACAGCAGCTTGTTGCCCTTAGACTCAAGCACATGATAATTTTTGTAGCAATTCATTTTTACTATGTTTTACTAAGATAACTGGGCTGTGATGAACTGAAAACTATTAGAAAACAAAAACAAACAAATGTGGTTATTTTTTGGAACAGTGAGAAGCACTGCTTCAAAGAGTTTGTTTTGATTTTTTTCCCCTTTCCCTCCTTCCCCCTTTCTTTTTTGGCCAGCATCAGACTCATTTATTTATCTTATAAGTCCTTATAAAGTTGATCATCATACATACAGATTAATAGACTAAAAGACCAAAAAACATATAGAACACACATGACAATTATACTAAATCAAGGTACACTTTTAAATACATTGTCCATTCTGGATTACAGTAACTTTTTTCTCTTTTAAAATTTATTTTAAAAATAGACTATCAAAACACAAAGAGAAAACTGGTTATCAATGGCCATGAACAGATGTTAATCATGAAAATAAATGAAACAAGAGCAAAGAGATTGAATTCTAGCCAGAAACTTGGCCCAAATTCTATGTCTTATCACCTGTTAAAATGATATCGGGCTAGGTATGGTGGCACATGCCAACACTCAGGAGGCTGAGCCAGGAGGATCGCTAATGAGTTTGAAGCCCTCCTCAGCTACATAGTGAGCTTAAGGCCAGCCTGAACTATATAACAAGACCCTGCCTCAAAAGAACAAAAGAAAAGTAGTGATATTAATGTTACTGGCCACTTAGGTCCATATACCTAGTAGCTGGCCAATTCAGAAGGGGCCATTTATTTAGGTGAAAAGAAATCAAGGTTTTAATCAAAGCTAGGTCCAAGGAGACAGAAACACTCCATTTGTCTTAAGTCATCAACTCCTTGTGTCCAGATATGTAAGGGTCATTTACAGCAAGGAACAGATAGAGGAGGAGAAATACAGTGAGACAATAGAAGACTCCAAGCTTGCTTCATCCCTCCAGGCCCTCTCCTCCCACCTTTCCCTGTAGAAATGAAACTGGACCCATACCTCCAGGTGCCAGCATCTGCATAGTCTATCTATCTATTCATCTGGTTGAGGACTGCAAGTGGGTGGTGATTATTCCTAAGATCGAGGAAGTTTGGAAAAGCTGCTTGTCTCTAAAGCAAAAATTCTAGCATGTGAAGTTCCATTTTGCTGTTCTGGTTACACTAATAGTAATAATAACAGGTGAGAATTACAAAGGTGTTAAAGATCAGAAGCTCTAGAATAAAACAGAATTCTCTTTGGTATAATCAAAGGAAAGGGAATTAAAGAAGTAGTAACTTTTCCTCCCTGTGTGATTCGTGGCATTTCCTGCCCTGTCAGTGTATAATGCAAAATCATCTCATAGGACCAGCTGTGGTGACCCAGTTTATGAAAACACCAACAGTGCTTCCAAGCAGAGGATGCAAAGAAATGTTTCTTATAGTAAATAGTTGACATTTTCAGAGGCTATAAGACAAGACTTTAAAGAGTCTGTTCCAAATGTTTATCAGGATCTTATTTTTATCATTTTCTCCAGACAGGAAATAAATAGGTCCACAGAAAGAAGCAAGAATCTAGATGGATTGCTTCACATTTGCAATGAAAAAGAGTAAGAAGAAGGCATTTGCAAATGTATTGTGAGGCATTTTTATCCCACAGGCTTCCTCTGCCCTCGTGGCAGGGAGTTGGCTTAGGAGAATGGACTGAAAGGGCTTCCCACAGTCCCTGGAAGTTAAAGTATCAGTGCACCAACAACTGAATGGACTTAATTAGTAGGTTCCAGAAAGGTCCTTTTTGAGGCTATGGGTGAGGGTGGAGGGTTGGGGTTTGGCCAGAAGCAAGGAAGGTGAGAGTGCAGCTCGAAGAACATCATCCGGTTGTCCTAGAGCTAGAGTGGCCACAGGACACTCCAGGTGTCCCTGAGAGCAGTGCTAGGCTGGCAAGGTTGAGAGTGTAGGGAGGAAATCTCTTCAAATTTGTTCGAGTAAGGGTCCCTGTCTCCCCTCCAGTGCTTCTCCCCAGTCCTTCCTCTGCCTGGGAGCAGGCTGGAGGCATTTCCTTTATCTAGTATTTCTCTCTTTCTCCAGAAGCTCAGCAAGTAGGGCTGACAGCACCCCAGGGGACTCCTATTTCCTCAGTCTCCAGGGAGATGCCTCCTGAATGAAAGGATCTAAAAAGAGGAACACACACGCGCGCACACACACACACACACACACACACACACACACACAGTGGTGTTCTCTCTCAGGCACCAAAGTACTTTCTGCTCTGGGCTCCCACACTCCACAGCCTCATTATCCTCTGGGAGATTTTCCTCTCCTTCCTCATTCCCCTTCCTCTGCTACTGTTGCCTCTTGGCTCCTTGCTTTCAGTAATAATAGAAATTAAAACTAAAGCATACATCTACAGGGGAAGCTTTGATTGAAAAGTTAGAGGGAAGATAGGAAAAGGCTCCAGCTTAGGTAGCTTGAGGGGACACACTGATATGGGCTTCACCCACAAAAGCAAGAGGCCAGCTTTTAAGGAATAGCTGGTGGGCTAGGGTCCAGTTGATCATTATCTCAGTCCTGGTGTCATAGTTCTGGAATCTTTACGGCTGAGGGATGGTTTCATTCTCAAGAAAGGATTGCCTCTATGGTGGTCTCAGTCATGTGGAGTCTGCATTTCTGGAATCCAAGTGATCACAGGTTTGGCTCCAGGCTTCTGGGTGTAGCTCAATGTCCCTGTAACCCTCTTATCTTGGTGTTTTCAGTCTTGAAAGGAGATGACATTGTGTAAATTTAGGCCTAATCAACCCTGTCCAGCCTCTTGCTAGATAGACTCTTTCCAAATGATCAACATACCCCTATGCAGAATTGAGAAGAGATTTGACCCAAGATTTTCAGTAACAAAGGACAGAAAATAAAGGTCAAGCTTTATTCTACTTTTACTTACCAATATTGAGCATTTCTAGGCCCAAGCAAATAGTCACAGTTCATAGCAAAATGGCTTTGAAAGTCACTGACTGACCCAGGAGAAAACATCATGCTTTTAATGAGTAACAAGTAAGGACCAGGACCCTCCCTGTTCACCATCCCCAGTGTCTATGACTATACCACAACTGCATTACTACCCCCCTAGCCTACACATATGCACACATACACATGTGCACTCACACACACATACACATTTGTGCACACCTACAATCCTGTGCAATTTCTACACTGTTACCTCTAGGGATGGGAAAGCCACTAAAAAGAGGAGCAAGTAGATTTTTGCCTCAACCTCGCATGGAAAAAACTAAGAAAGCTCTTTTTCAGAGGTCCTGGAGACCATACAATTCTCTTCCTGTCCCACACTCACTCCCCCAAGCCCATTCCCATCTCAGTGGGCCCATAACT
Organism: Heterocephalus glaber; assembly: GCF_000247695.1. The sequence continues at coordinate 34,230,262 of NW_004624730.1, forward strand.
CATGAAGGACTAGTGTTGAAGCCTAACTTTCCTCAATCTGGACAACCACAAAAAGTTATGGCTTCTCTTTCCTGGCTCCACTCCTCACCACCACCACCCCCATCCAGTTTGGGAGACTGTGTCTGGCTTTTCTATTTTGCGGTTAATGAGCCAGATATAATGTTAAGGGTAAGGGACCACAGGGTGTTCAGATACTTAGGATGAATTTGTTTTAAACAGTACTTTAATTACATTTCCAAACATTATACTCAGTGTTTTCCCTTCAATTCCCAGCCCAGTTGCAGGTCAAGTATCTCTAAATACAGTGCAATGGGTCAAATTTTTAACCTGAATAAAGTAGAGTAGAAAACACTGCAAGTATCCAGAAGTCTTGAAGCACAGACAAAATTGTGCACTTATACTCTTTTTAGATGAACAACTAAATCCACTGTTCTTTGTTGTTTGTTTTTGTGTGTGGGCATTAGGATTGAATCCAGGACCTAGTGCCTCCTAAGCAAGTGCTCTACCACTAAGCTACACCCCCAGCCTCATTTTATAAATTTAATTAAACTTTTTGCAATACTGGGGATCAAACCCAGGGCCTCATGCATGCCAGGCAAGTGCTCTACCACTGAGCCATACTCTACCTTTATAAATTTTATTTTTATTTTATTTTTTTTTGTACCGGGGATCAAACTCGGGTCCTTGCGCTTGTGAGGTAGACAGCAGAACCACTGAGCTAAATTCCCGGCCCTATAAATTTTATTTTGAGACAGGGTCTCACTAAGTTGCCCAGACTGACCTCCAATTTGCTGTCTTCCTGCCTCAGCTTCCTGAATAACTGAGATTACAGGTATGCATCACCAAATCCCACACTAAATCTGGTTTTAAATGTAGATATGCCTCACCTGAAATGTGGTTGAAAATGAAAAGATTGTTTTAAAAAATGTAAGTACCATAATTTTACAATATCAGTTTCTTCAATGTCTTCTGACTTTTCGAATGCCCTTCATAATGTCCTGTATTTAAATTTAGCATGTGGACTCTATGATTAGCACGCATTCTTTTGTAATCTTTCAAGTTTATTTCAACTATAAAAGCTACTTATTAACACATAAACCCTCCAACAAGGAAGACCAATTACAATTCAGGATGTTTCTAATAATACATTTATCAGAAAATTCCAAAAATGAAGATGTTTGTAGGTTTTGTGTTTTATTTATTTATTTAAACTGCCACGTCTAGCCCAGTTTTATATTTTAATGAGATCTTAGAGCTCACAATGATAGAAGCAGAATAGAAAAGGGATGGGTGCCCTATTTCTTTTCTACTCTACAAATAGAATTTTTTGTTACATACGTATTTTATCTGTGTCCACAATAAATCTAAATAAATGGGGAAAATCTTGCCTATAATTTTATCATGCCATCAGGTCAAACTTTTCCTTTCACTCTGCTTGTGCATTCTTCCGCTTTCAGTTACTACTTTCTCAAAGCATGTTTCATACTGCTATGTAGTCCTTATACTTCAGATTTTAATAGCTGTTATATTTTAATTATTTTCTTGTCCTGCATTTACTACATAATCTTGAAAATAAATAATACTACAGCATATTTTTGCTCCCCTCCCCTGCCAAGGATTACATTTGTTAAGAATAATGGCTAGGGCTGGGGATTTAGCTCAGTGGTTCCGGCGCCTGCCTCACAAGTGCAAGGTCCCAAGTTCGATCCCCGGTACCGAAAAAAGAATGAATAATGGCCAAAAGTCTAGAAGTAAGGCAGTTTTGATTCTACCTAGTAACTGAGGGACTCTCAAGGCCCTGTCTACAACTTCCAATCTTTTCCTTCAGAGATTTATCCAATGTCTACAGCACACCCCTAAAATGCTAGGACAAGCTCAGGGTCTGCTTTCAAGAAAACAAAGACTTAAAGATTATGACCTTTGCTGAACAAGGTGGCGCATACCTGTAATCCCGGCACTTGGGAGCAGGAGGATCGCCACGAGTTTGAGGACAGCTTGGGCTACATAGTGAGTTCAAGGCCAGCCTGAATTACTGAGCAAGACCCTGTCTCAAAAAAACAAAAAGATTATGACCATTAACTCATATGATCTTGTTCTTCTTACCCCAAGGTTCTCTACAAGGAGTAACATCAGCACCTGAAAATGATAAGAATTTCACTGAAAAAAAAATGACCAAAAATAGAAATGTTTAAGGAGTCAAATGCTCCTTTAGTCAGTGTAAAATAGTTCTCATTGTTGTTTTAGTTTACATTTCTTTTACAATTAGTGAGGTTGAACTCTTTCCCATGTGTTTACTGGTTATTTCTTCTTGAACGAGGTATCTGTTTCTTTCCCCAGTTCATTTAGTTATAAGTATCTAATATTTATTTTGTGCGTGAACATTTACATATCATAAAAAAAAATTTTGAGACAGAGTCTTGCTATGTAGCCCAGCTGGACTCAAACTTGTGTCCTCCTGCCTCAACCTCCTGAGTGCTGGGATTACAGGCATGTGACACCATGCCTGCCTGTATACCATAGATTTTTAAGCCTTTTTGTAAATGCTAATAGTATTCTCCAGATTCTTTTCCTTCTTGATATAATCCTTATGTTACTAAGTTATACCCTCCAGTTCTCATAGAATTGTTTTTGAAAACTTTGGATACTGATTTTATTTCAAAAGGAAGACACAAAGCCCTCATTATATGTTTCTAGAGATAACAATGGAAAATTGTCAAGTGTTGAGGTTTTTATCACATGCCAAGCATAAATGATGGAAATATCTTTGTCAATGCTAAATTTATGCAGAAGTCTATTTTTGTGCAATATAAACAGAATAGTCAACTAAAATACACTGGAACAGGCAGGGGATTTAGCTCAGTGGTTCTGCTGCCTGTCTCGCAAGTGCAAGGTCCCGAGTTCGATCCCTGGTATCAAAAAAAAAAAAACTTCCCTAAAATACACTGGAACTTTGGGGAACCCAGAGGTAGATAATCGGGTTAAGGACTTTGGAATATGCAGAAGGAACAACTGGACTTTCTTGGACCAGCATGCCATAGGGACATATGATTCAGGATTGATAGATGAGGGGTAGATTGGGAAGAGCTGAGATAGAAAAGTTTCTCTTCTCTCTGGCCTTACCCTTTCACTTCTCTTTACCTTTTTCTGATCACTGGATTTGATTTCCGTAGAATGTAACTTGCAATTATTTTTAATGTCTCCTTTCCTTTCTATTTCCTCTGCTGTAATAATCCTCAAATTCCTGCACTCTACTCTTTTCATTTCTCTTCTTGTGGCAAGTACAGCACAACTACACTGGGGTAAAACAAGCTAGGACCAGGTCCTGCCATTTGATATTGTTTGACTTTTCACAAGGATATTCTGTGAGCCTTAGTTTATTCATCCATGGTACATATTTCTAGAAGGCTCTTATAAAGATTCATGGAGAAACTATTTGAATACCTACCATGATGCTGTAGACTGTTATATTATGCCCAAATATTTCACATTTCTTTCTAATCCCACTGTTGTCAGCCTAGGCCATGAAACTTGATTTAATTAATGAAATATGAAAGGTGGTAACATATGACACTGAGGAAAAAATTTAAGAGCCAGCTCAGAGTTTGTTACATTCTCTTTTGTATCTGCCATATTCAGATAAAAATTGTCCCATCACTTTATTTTTTTAAATTTAAATTTTTTTTTTGGTACCAGGGATCAAACTCGGGACCTTGCACTTATGCAGCAGGCGTCGGCACCACTGAGCTACATCCCCGGTGTGTCCCATCACTTTAAATCCAGAGCCAGTGTGCAATGGATAAATAGCATGAGCAAGAAATAAACTTCTGCTGTCATAAGTTGGAAGCCACTGAGCTTTTGGGGTTGCTTGTTATCACGGCAAACCTAGTCCATACTGACTGATAAGTATAATGTAACAGTTTAATATTAGATGCTAATGTTTTCATGACTAATATCTTTCCCCTTTTATCCTGCTACTGTAAATCCTAACTCTGTCTCATGGGGTATAATAAAACTTGAAAAACGTAGATCAAAAGCTTTGAGAAGTTTTGTTCCCCCTGATGGTAAGCCACTGAGAAGTCATCTTTAGCAGAAAGATGACAGAAAACAGTTCCTGAAGGTTCATTATTCATTTGTAACTCATGTATGAAGATTTGACCAGCTTTTGGTAAACATTCACACAACATAAATATGTAACATGGAGTAGCTTCCTATTGCACATCTGTTATCCATGGAGGTGGAAGGAGAATGAATATACACTAAGAAGTGGATCATAATTGATGTGCAGTGTATTTGTCATGTGTAAATTACTAAATAAACACTGCCTGCTGAAGTCCTAAATGCCTGCTAGAACAATTGAAATCCTTAGGAATATTAGCTCTGGCTCAATACAAATACAATACTCCATCTTTGGGCCAGGGATTTAGCTCAGTGGTTCTGCCTCCTGCCTTGAAACCGCAAGGTCCTGAGTTCGATCCCCAGTACCAAAAAATAAAAGAAAGTAGAGATAATACTCAATCTTTGATGTGAGGGGCACTAGTTAAACTATTTTTCAGAGTCCCTAAAACTCTTCAATTAAATCTAATTTTTTTTGGTACCAGGGATCAAACTTGGGACCTTACACCAGCTAAATCCCTGGCCCTTAAATCTAAGTTTTAAAGTACTATTCAGTGGATTGATTCTTTTTTTAAAAGTTTCCGTAGTTTGGCTAAAATATAATTTGTTGATATTGCAACCCTTTAGTCTTCTTTTCGAAGTTATTAACTCTTGTTTCTGATGATGATGGTATCAGTGTGTCTAGAATATCCTCCTACTCTAAACAAAATGTATACGAACACTCATTTGCAGTCACTGAGCAATTGGCAGTGCAAGGGAAATAAATGAGATAAGCCTTACAACAGTCCCAGCTTTCTGGCCAAGGCAGTTTTATTTATTTATTTATTTAGGCAAGCTCTTGCTTTGTGGTTCAGTTCAGGATGACCTTGAACTCACTAATTCTGGCAATCTTGCTGCCTCAGCCTCCTGAGTGCTGGGATAACAGATATGGGCCAGCATGACCAGCTCTGGCCAGGACACTTTTTATACAGTGGTGACTTACCCAAGCAGAGTATAGCAGTCTTGCTGAGTTGAAAAGACAGAGATTAGAATTTTCAGGAGATGGTGGCAGCTAGAACTGGAAGAGTAGGATTCTGAGAAGGAGAGTGCTATAAAAAAAAAATGCTTCAGAAAATCCAGTAGAGTTATCCCTGAGACTATTTTTGAATAAATAGTCATAAAGACATAGGGTGAAATTTCAATGAAACCTCATTTGGAACAAGTAGGGGTTATAAGCTAAACAATTTTCAGTTCTCATATAAGCCTGGAAGATACTTGATTTCTGACCAGCTAGAGTGGATGACACCTAAAAGTAGAGCCTGTAAATGCATGAAGTGAAAGCTAACAGGACTAAAGAAAAATAGATAAATCAACAACTGAAATCAGAGATTTAACATTTCTCAACAATTGACAGAACAAATAGATAGCAAGTCAGTAAGGACATGAATAGTACTTGAACAGCACTATCAGCCAGTTTGGACTAATTGACATTTGTAGACTATTTTACCCAACAAAAGCAGAATACATGTTCTTTTCAAGTGCAAAAATGGAACAATCATCAAGATAGGTAGAACTTAATCTGGGCCATTAAGCAAATCTCAATAAATCAAAATCATTCAGAGTATTTTCTTTGATCACAGAAAATTTAAATAGAGCTGGAGTGATGGTGCATGCCTGTAATCCCAGCACTCCCGAGGCTGAAGCTCAGGAGGATTACCTCAAGTTCAAGGCCACCCTGAACTACATAGTGAGACCCTGTCTCAAAAAAAAAAAAAAAAAAAGAAAGGAAGGAAGAAAGAAAAGAAAAATTAAATGGAAATCAATAACAGAAAGATATGTGGAAAACTGCTAAAAATTCGAAAATTATACTATACATTTCCAAATAACCTGTGCATTGAAGAAGAAACACATGGGAAATTAGGAAATGCTTTAAACATAAGACTTAAAATGAATTGCAACATATCAAAGTTTGTATTGTACAACAAAAACAATATTTTTTTTCGGTACAGGGCATCAAACTCAGGACCTTGCACTTTTGAGGCAGGCAGCAGAACCACTGAGCTAAATCCCCTGCCCAACAAAAACAATATTTAAGTGTGGGATATATATCTATCTTTAAAAAGGTTTATTAGAAAAGAAGAAAGATCCAAAATCAACGAAGTATTCCAATTAAGAAGTGATTTTTGAAAACCCAAAGAACAGAAAGGATATAAAGAAATAATACAAAAACAAAAATTAATAAACTAGAACACAAACAAAAGAGAAAAATCAAAGAAGCCAAAAGCTGGTTCTTTGAAAATATTAATAACATTGATAAATCTCCAATTAGACTGATGAAAAAGAAAGAAGATATCGACATTACAGAAACTAAACAGGAGACCTCACTATAGATTCTATAAATATTTGAAGGGGAAGAATACAGATAGCTTTAACAATGCTACTGACAAATGAAATGAACAAATTCCTTGAAAATCATAAATAAACAACTTCGATTCAGGAATAGGAAAAGAAAACCTTATTAGCCTCATCCCTATTAAAGAAATTGAATTCCTAATATCTATCTTTAAAAAATTAAAGTCCTAATCCCAGATAGTTTGTGTTGAACCTTATCAAACATTTAAGGGCAAACTAATGTCAACGCTACACAAATTCCTTCACAAAATAGAGGGGGCACATTTACTGTGACAGTTAATCTTGATTGTCACCTTGATTGGCTTACCAGACTCTCAGAAGACCAGTAAAACACACTCTTGGGTGTGTCTAGTGGGCTGTGGAAGTGTGACCTTGGGGACTGGACTTGGCCCCGGCACCTTCTTCACTGACTCTTCCTCTGTTCTCCATTTTCCTGACGCCATAAGTTGAGCAGCTTTTCCTCTACTTTCCCTTCCACAATGACGTTCTGCCTAGCAGGGAGCCAACCATGGACTGAAACTTCTATAAGTTACAAGTGTTAGGTATTTTGTCCCACCAATGGGACAAGCTGACCAATACAGATACTGAGTCATTTTGTGATACTAGAATTACTCTGATATTAAAATTCGATAAAGACATTACAAGAAAGGGAAACCACTAATACACGTGATGAACATTTCATGATGTAAATACACTTCATGATATACCTTATGATGTAAAGAGCCTTAGCAAATAATATTTAGTGGTACTTAAAAGTTTGCTGTATGAGGTTTATCTCAGAAAATAAGATTGAGCTCAAATTCAAATATTGATCAATGTAATTCACCATATTAACACAATAAAGGACAATGACATGGTCATCTCAGTAGATACAGAAAAAGCATTTGATTGCTTCAGTTATGATAGAGTCCTAGTAAGTCAGGAGTAGAAGCGTACTTCTTCAATTTGTCTTTAAAAACAGCTACACAATTCTGCAACTAATATACTGAACTATAAAAGACTGGATGAGAAAACATAGAAAATAAAACTATTCGTTAAAATAGGGGGCAAAGTATTTGAACAGATAGCCTACAAAAAAAAGATATATGACTGATCAATAAACACATAAAAGGATGCCTAATGTCATTAGTCATCAAGGAAGTGTAAATTAAAACTAAAACCACTTTATATCCATTAAAAAGACTGAAATTTAAGGCTGAAACATCCACTGCTGATGAGGACATGGAACAACTTGAATGCTCATACTTGGCCACTGGGAACTTGTAAAATGTTGAATGAGTATTTTTCATTAAATAGTTCATATTGGAAATGAACAATATAAGATGAACACAAATGAACAATGGAAGGAACAACCAGATGAACAGCGGAGTAACCCATTTTCAAGTATTTGTACCTAGTAATATAGTTTCTGTTCAAGATGATGGAAAGTTTTAGAAATAATGGGGATGGATGTACAATATTGAGAATGTTATTAATGCCATTGAATTGTATAGTTAAAATAGCTAAGATGGCATGTTTTATGTCATATTTTACCACAATAAAATTAAAAGTTTATATATAACTAACTGGGGGGAAATCCTACAGCTTTGTGTTCCAGCTTCACAGACCTCAGAAAATTCAGCTTAGTCGTTTCATCTTGTCTGCTGCTAAAACACGGAGGAAAATAATATTCATTTGTACAGTATTTAAGGTCTTAAAATGGGGGTGTTTGTGAACATCTTGACAGGAAAAAAGTGAAATTTAGATCCATCTTGGGATGTATTACGTACAAAGCTTGATCTATCAAGCATTTGTCTAGTAAAGATAAAATTGCCACCAACTCCACTACAGCTTGCTTCCCACACAAAAGCTATAAAAATATAAAAGATTCTGCACCTGTTAGGAAAATTATGAATTGAAATATCTTGAGTTCCTGTGTTAAGTTGCTCAATAACTATATGATTAACATTCCTCTCTTTAGAACTTATGTAACATTATTTTCTTGTGTATCTTTTTTTTGGTACTGGGGATCGAACTCAGGACCTTGAGAGGCAGGTGGCAGAACCACTGAGCTAATCCCTGGCTCTCTTGTGTATCTTAAATAACTCAATAGAAACATTGATTTTGTTGATAACGATCAGTCTTTAGGAAATGTTCTGAAAGTGACAGTGATAAGAATATCATTCATTTGATTATTTCAAACACTTTTAAAGCATATGGATGAGTGTTCATTTTATGTCCATAAAATATTTACATATTCCTCCTTCCCTTGACAGAAATTACTTCTTGAGAACGTATGGTGTCTAAAATGATTAAAATTATATAACAAGCACAAAGAAAGAACAGAGAGCTTTGTGGTTAAATTAGTTTCGACTGGTATGTGGTATTCCTACCATAAAGGCAGGAGAAAAGGATTCCCAATAGTTCCATTAAAAAGAAAAGTTTTGCTCATTTCTCTCTTCTTCATTTCTCTCTTTATTGTTGCACTGCAAGCCCTCAAGGACAGAGGAACGTGTGAGATTCCATAGCAACATCTGCCATGACATACAGCAGTGTGCTATGTCTTTTGGCTCTGGTAAGACTATCAAAACCCTGATTACCTTATTTTCAAAATACCACTGTGATAAAATAGTTTCCCCTCCAATGAAATGAATTCACTTGTCATTACTAATCTACAAAAGCTATGGGGAGAGGGGCAACCCACTTTCCGGTCCCCCTCCTTTCTCTTAGAGAGAAGCTATCTTTCTCTCAGACAGAAGCTATCTTTCTCTCAATAAATTTTCCTATTCTTAACCTCCATTGTTTCTAGAATTCATTCCTTGATTTTAGAGAACACAAACTTGAGTTTCAGAAATCCAGTAGGTTCGGGAGTTACATCTCTTCCCCCTATATCATTTTGGAGGTCTTCCACCGAGATTACCGTGAGGTAAGAGTTTGCTTTTGTTCCATAGGTTCTAACTTTGGTCTTTTTGCCTCATAGACTAACTTTTTGATAAATTCTGGTTCTTGTTTTATAGATTCTTTTCATTTCATACACTTTGGCCATTTGTTTCCTAGATTCTGGTTTTTGCTTCATAAATTCTGGCCTTTGTTTCAAAGGTGTCTTAATTTTAAGTTGTAGCTCTTAAAATTTTTGCAAATTGCTTGTCCCTTATGATGCATTACATTTCATTCTTGTTTTGTATATGTTGCATTTGGACTTAGTTGCTTAAAAGTGTTGTAAAATGGGTGTCTTATGAAATCATCTCAGCTAAAGAGGCTATCTGTCCCTTATAGAATCGTAAACAAATGGTGGTTACTCTGCCAGCTAGTAGTTGCCTTTAGGGCAGCTACCAGTCTGGGAGCAGAGGACAGGTTTCTCCAGTTGCCCTCTGGTGAATCCCCACTCCCATTTACACCAATGGCAGGTGGAACATTGACCAGATAGGCAATTTGGTTCCTTTTGGAGACAGAACCCTGATTGCATGGAACTAGCAGAAGCTGAGGTGACAACTGAGGGGTCATGGCCAAGGCTACTCTCTGGCAGATACCCAAAGTTCCCTCAGAAGAAACTAGCTCCTGAGAGCCAGTCTGGATAATTAGCAGAAAATCTTGTCCCTATCTGGGCTTACATGCAAGCCTGGCCTGAGTGGATCCCCCTGGAGATAGTTAAAATTACCTTTAACAGTCTGTCCCTTTAGAGAGAGCAATTATATGTGGCTATCAAACAACTATGGTTATCAAAGCAATCATGAGATGCCTGTGTAGCTGGGTATTCCAGTCAGATAAACTGTCAGCTTAAGGCCCATCTTAAAACCGTTTTTGCTTTCACGGGTATAAAAGGTTTTTTATTTCTCATTGGATCAATATTACCTAAGTGACAGTACTTGTAATCTACTAGTTGATTACAGTTTTGTCCCACCTTGAACACGCCTCACCTCATGGCTTTGTTCTTTGTCCCATAAAACACCTTTGAGAACTTGGGTGAGCGGGCAACCCATTTTCCAGTACCCCTCCTGTCTCTTAGAAGCTCTCTTTCTCTCAATAAATTTTCCTACTCTTTTATTTATTTATTTTTGGTATTGGGAATCGAACTTGGGACCTTGTGCTTGCGAGGCAGGAGTTGGAACCACTGAGCTAAATCCCCGACCCAATTTTCCTACTCTTGAAAAAAAAAAAAAAAAGCCATGGGGAGAATTTCATGAAGAAAAAAGATAAATAAACCTTGCATATTATTTTCTTTTCAAAATACATAGGCTGAAGTTTTGAAGGGAATATCAGGTAGGAGTTGGCAAGAAAGTTTAAATATTTCAAAAGGTCAGTGAAAATATTGACACTTAAAACTAGCTATCTGTACTTTTGGCTTGCATTTTTCACAATATGTTGGTTAAATGCCCTAGTTAGCAGTTATATGTATCTAATTAGGGATTATATATGATTTTAAATGATAAAAAGTTAATTGTTCCATAGTAAATTCAGTTTGTTTAATAGACAAAAGTTCTGGAAAATATGAGATCCTGGTGAGAAAAGTAGAATGAAACAAATACTTAAGTGATGAAAATGTTGGGAACCATGAGTATATACTAATCATTTGACAATTCATTACCTTCTGTACAGCTGGTGTTTTAAGTATTTATTAATAATTCATGTCCTTCCTTTTTCTGAAAGCTTTAAATTATCTCATACTACCAAAATATTTTCTTTTTTTTTTCTTATCTACTCAGTGAAATGATAGCATCTTTAAGGAAAAAGAACGCCCGTCTTAGGTGTCCATATAAACTTCACTCTGTACTCCTTTTTTTTTTTTTTTTTCAAACAAGGGCTTTCTATGTAGCCCAGGCTGGCCTTGAACTTGTGGTGATCCTCCTGCCTCAGGCTCCAGGGATTGATTACACTGCTCATCCTGTATTTCTAACAGACATTTTCTGACATACAGTGATTGGTTCCCTCTTCATCATCTTATAGGTTGTTGGTAGAATTTTTCAATCAGTTCTATTTGCTTGCACTCAAAAAATATTTACTGAGAACCTACTTTGTGCCAATCACTGTACCAAAAGTCAAGTGCAATCAGGAGAAGAAACTATATATAAAAGAGGTAGGCAGATAGTGTTCAAGGAAAAGAGAAGTATTTATGCAAAGCCCTGAGGTGGGAAAGACCTGGGCTGGTTCCAGGAACTGAAAGGACAGCAAGATTAAATTCTGTGGGGGAAGAATAGAACAGAATGAGAGAGATGACCTTAGAATAGTGAAAGCCAAGGGCTGGGGATTTAGCTCAGTGGTTCCGGTACCTGCCTTGCAAGTGCAACGTCCCACGTTCGATCCCTGGTACCAAAAAAAAAGAAAGAAAAAGAAAAGAATAGTGAAAGCCAAATCATGTGAGACTACGTGGGGCACAGTAAGAAGTTCTTAAAAGTTTATGCTTTTCCATTCTAGGTAAAGACATTGAGGCAGGGGCAGTGGCAAGAAGTGTATCACAGAGATCAGTTTAGAGGGCATTGCCAGAATCTAAGTATTGACTTAAACCAAAGTGGTAGAGGGCTGGGGATTTAGTCCAGTCACAAGCACAGGTAAAAGTACCTGAGTTCGATCCCCAGTACCAAAACAAAAAAACTATGAGCAAAGTGGTAGAAAGAAAATAAAGAAAAAATAAGAACCAAGAGAGATTATGTAAAGGTGCAAATTTCCAATGATGAATGCCATTATATTGTATACCTAAAATGTACCAATAAAATAAAACTTTAAAAAAAGAAAGAAAATAAAGAGTAGACAGAATTGAGAGTTATTGTAGAAAGTCACTGGACTTACAAGTGGTTTAGATGTGAGAGATGAGGAAAAGGAAGAGGTGTTTTTTTTTTTTTTGTACTGGGGATTGAACTCAGGACTTTGCACTTGCAAGGCAGGCAACAGAACCACTGAGCTAAATCCCCAGCCTGAGATTTCTGACTTGTATAAAGTGGAGTGCCATTTACTGAGTTAGAATAACTTCAGAATGACAGTTTAAGCTTTGAAGTAAATCAAGAGTTTAGTTGAAGGTGTGTTATATTTGAGATGTCTGAGAGACAGGAGGTCAGAGAGATGTAGTTAGTAATCCCATTTACAATTCTGGAACTTACTAGAGATATGGTTTATCAGTGTATATTGATGGTGTTTAAAGAAATGTCAGAGGAAGAGAGAGGAGATTGTAAAGAAATTCAGAAGGTACAGATAAAGAAGCAGAAGGTAAGCTAGGATGTGTAATGTACAGAGGTCAAAACAGAAGAATGGCAAGCTGAGAAGCATTCAGTTTGAATGCTGGTGAGAAATAAGCATGAAGGCAGCCAAAGAAATTGTTATATTGGCTGCCTCCTGGGTTACTAGAGACCTTAAAACCAGGTGGTTTCAGGAATAGGAAGGATACTAAAGACAGAATGAAAACAGAAGAGGTGAGAATTCTGAGTCAGCACAACCAGAAAATCTTTTGGGAGTTTAAGAGAGCACATAAAAAAGAAATTCAAGAAAAGGATGTAGGGTGGAGGGGGCGAAGGGTGCACAGGTAATGGGGGAAAAAAAAGAACCAAGATATATCATGTACACAGGTACAAGCACCCAATGATAAATGTAAAAGTATTGTATACCTAAAATGTACCAATAAAAGAACTAAAATAATGAAAAAAAAGAAAAGGAGATAGACTTAGGGAGGAATGTGGGCCCAAGGGAATGAATTAAACTTTGTTTTCTGTTTTCCATTACCAGTGATTAAATTTAAGACCTTTCGTCTGCCAGGCAGGGACAGTGTCACTGAGCTACATCCCTGGCCTTTGGATGAATTAAATTTTTAGGTACCATGAGCTTCAGATAGCTGCAAAGCATCTGAGGGAAAATATATTACAGAAGGTTCAATTATAACTAGACAGAGACCTTTACAAGTCTGCATGTGCAGCCAAATCTACCATAAGAATTTCTAGCCCAGATGTCTTTTTTTTTGGTATTGGGGATTGAACTTGGTACCTTGTGCATGCGAGGCAGGTGGTGGAACAAGTGAGCTAAATCCCCAGCCCCCAGATGCCCTTTTAACATATCATTTCCTTCCACAGTCCATGCTCAAGTTCCTGGCATTTAAGAGGAGACTTAGTGCATAACTCTCTTCTAGACATAAGTCCTGGACTACTCAGCTGAGCTAGCAACCACTAACTCCATCCTCTCCCCAGAATGGTGTCCTTTATTCAGACCTTGAAGGTTTTTTTCTTGCAAGGTAAATTTCTAGAAGTAGCATTTCTGGACCAAAAAGTATTCCTTGACTGGGCATGTCGGAGGCAGCAATGAAGTATTTTATTTATTTATTTATTTATTTTTGTTAAAACCTAAAATTCTTTTGTTTTTGTTGGTACCAGGGATCGAACTCAGCTCCTTGCGCTTGCGCAGCAGGCAGGGAAACCACTGAGCTAAATCCCCAGCCCTAGCAATGAAGTATTTTAAAGGCCACTGTAGGCTGGAGAAAGTTGAGTGAGAGATACACTGTGTTTCTCTGTTCCTGCTCTGAATGGCATTTCACTTCTGATTAGCTTCTGTGGACTTTTCCAAGGGTCTGTTAGTATGGTCTCTTAGGCCATTCTGTGGCCTAAGACTTTCCTTCAGTATTGGGGGGAAAAAGAGCAGTTATGAAAGTCATAGGGCTTTGGGGAGGGGAATTTATTATGTGTGACCATAGAGACATGTTTTCAGCACTTTCATGAAGATTGTTTTAATACTCTTAATGGGAAATGTTTCCTTGTGAGAGTAGCATGCAAGTATATTTTACATGCTTCTTTTTCTTTTTTTCAAAATAACTTAACATACACCTACTCAAATAAGCTACCAGTCTCACGTGAACCAACTCATTTATCTATAGTAAGTGCAGAACCCAGTGTGGTGGCTGACCACCTCATCAAGAGGACATAAAGTGTATTGTTTTCAGCTTAAACTATTGGAAAGTAATGAACTTTTTTTTTCTGTTGTGCCAATGATATCCATTGACTTTCATAAAGTTTCTCTGTCCTGAGAGAGACTGTCAGTTCAGTGTAAAGGGAACAAGGAAACAACTTGAACAGAATATAGGAGAGATGATTTATAGCACACTAAAAAAGGAGTCTTTCAACTTCGTATTAATTTCCCAGGGCTGCTGTAACAAAGTACCACAAGTTTGGTGACCTAAAGCAGCACAAATGTACTATCTCACACTTCTGGAGGTTAGGAGTCTGAAATTAAGATGTCAACAGAGCCATGGGTCTTCTGAAGCCTATAGGAGAATTCTTCCTTCCTCCTTTCCTAGCTTCTGGTGGACCCTCTGCCAGACATAAGTCCTGACATTCCTCAGCTTGTGGCTGCAGAACCCTAATCTCTGTCTGTATCATCATGTGGCATTCTCCCTGAGTGTGTCTGAGTTTCTATATGGCCATCTTTTTATAATGACACCAATTATATTGGATCGGGGCCAACCCTATTCCAGTATACCCTCATTTTAACTAATTACATATATTTTCAAACTTTTGTGACCCTATTTCCAAATAAGTTCACATTTAGGGGTACTTAGATTAGGACTTTCAACATATCTTTTGGAGGAGACACAGTTCCACTTATAGCACTTATTTTCACAAAAAGGAAGGAAAAGTCATAGTTATGGATAATGGGTTAGAAATCTAGTTGTCCTCATTACTGTGCCATTTCCACACCACTACTTTCTCACTTCTTAAAAAAATTGCTTCCCTGGTGTTCCCACTGTTTGGCTAAATTACCCTCTTCTTTTATTATAGTAGATATTGTTATGTATCTACTGATTGAGTAATTACTTCTCTCCATTAAATATTGAGGGAATGGTCTCTAATTTTGTTGTATATTTCAGACCACCTGGGAATGTAGTAAAAATAGACAGAAGCTCAGGTCCTATCCTACTTCACAAACCTGGGCCTCTCCAGCTTCTAGTGGCTCGTTAGCTCTTTTGGAGTTAATACACTCCAAAGTTGGAGAACCACTGAGCTTGAGCACATGGCTTACAAGTCTTTCTAACCTAATCTTTAATACCACCATGGAAGAGCTCATGGTAAAGATGACTCAACCATCAGGAAGTCCTCTTATACCTTGACCTCTTTATCATCAATGACCTCTTTATCATGTGCTCCATCTGAGCTAGCCACTCCCATAGCCACACTCTGAACCTGGTCATCACTACTTCACTAATCTAGTGTAACCAGTATTATAGTGAATGAGCTGTATTCTACAGGGCAGAATTATAACACATTTGTTTGTTTGTTTTTCCTCCCAATTGCCCTTTTCAACCCTCTATAGGCTACTTCTTTTTTGTTTTTTTCCTTATCCCTAGGGCAGACCACTAACTTTTCTGGCTATTTTCACGTCATAAAATTTCTTCTAGTAACTTACACTCATAAGAATAGTCTCTGTTCAGTAATTAAAATGTTCAATAAAATTTGATCCACACTCATCATAAAATTTGAAAACTCCCCCTCATCTTGTTACTGTAGCAGACCAGAGAACCAATATCGAGAGGGGAATGTAGTTGGTTGCTTCTCTTTCCTCTCCATGCTCTCTGACCTACTCATGTTACACCCATCTCTGACTACCTAGCCATCTGCCGCCACTCCTTCCTCCATGGTCATATTCTCCCTCTAGTCAGCTTTAGAATCTGAGATGGCCCAAGACTTGTCCCCCCACAGACCATCCGTGGCCCAGGAGAAACACCCACACTTGTCCCACTGCTGGTGGGTGTACAGCTTGCACTTGGTGCCCCTCCTTTCTGCTACCATGTACTCCAAGGTACTCCTACCAGTCCTTAATGCTCTTCATGGTTGATTTTAGGAGAGAAGGAGAAAAGAGTCAAGGCATTCCAACAATTCTAAAAAATAAAAACCAAAACTAATACAAACAAACAAAATCTTGTTCTGTCAAGTTTTCAACTCCAGCACTTATATACATACTCTAGGCAAGTGATGGATTAAAGATCACAAAATCAGTTTGGCTCCCTCTTTTTTCTCTTAATTTTTCACCTGTTCTGAAAACAGAAACAGCTCCAACTGAACATCCTTTTCGTATAGCACATTGCTCCCCAATTTAGAAAATGGTTAGCTTGCTTATTAAACTTTGTTCACGAAGATCATTACATTGACCTCAAGAGAGCCTTTCCACTATTTATGATCCCCTTTACTTTTACTCTCATCCCTAGCCCTCTCCTGATTTTTAAATTCCCTCCTGGATTCATACTTTCATAATATCCTTTAATTCCCTTACTTCACATTTCAGTAATAAATTTCATAGTTCATACTTTCAGTAACATCTTTGCCAAAACTACAAATTTAATTGTCTCTATCTTTCCCATGATCACATTAGTCTGGGAAAACCTCAGAAGGACTCAACAGCCCATGTTCTCCACCCTTGCACAAAGACAGCTGAGCACTACAAGAAACACAAAAGGACAGGTTGATAAGACTATAATTTTAAGGTCACTAACTTTGGGCCCTCAACACTGCTAAGAACCCTGTGATATTTCACTGGTCAACTGGCTTTCTCACTCTCTGCAAGGGCCATTTCGAGCCTTCAACATTCTTCTCAACATCAAATGTGCTATTGCAATGCTCACTCTTGGAAAATACTGTACCTTACCTCTTATTTCTTGAAGAATGTAGAGAGCATACTGTTAACTCCATCTCAATAGCCAGTTTACCACCCAACCCACACCAGTACCTATTCTATTCTCTTCCCTTCCTGCTAAAATAGAGATGCTCTTTCTTTAGTGTAAGATCAACTCCTTTGTTTCTTCTTTGGATCCCATCCCCTCCAAGTTCTTAACCGTACACCACTAATTATCTCATCTATCTTCAAGTTCTTTCTTCTAGATTCTTGTATCTAAAGATACTAAAGTATCCACTATCTTAACAAACCCGTAAAAGCTTACATTTATAAAGAAATTACATACCACTATTGTTCACAGTGATTCATATATGCAACTTATTTAATCACCTATATTATCCTTTGAGGTAGGTAGTATTTTCCCCCTACTTTTTAAAAGGAGAGAAGCCGCCTGCCTTGCAAGCGCAAGGACCCGAGTTCGATCCCCGGTACCAAAAAATAAAAAAATAAAAATAAATA
>NW_004624730.1:34247938-34329742 GCF_000247695.1 Heterocephalus glaber
TACCAAAAAATAAAAAAATAAAAATAAATAAATAAAAGGAGAGAGATTACATAATTTGCCCAAGAGCACAGGGCTGGTGTTTACTCACTACTGTGAGACTCAAACCTAGGCAGTCTAATTCTGTAGCCTTTTCTAGTTTCTGAATTCCCTGTTGGTCCATTTTTATTTATTTCTCTAAATTTTCTTTTGCATTGCCTTATCTTCTTATAATTTACTTCCTCCATAATTTTTATTATAAATCTAAAATTTATTGATAATCTGTAAGAATAGTACACTAGGTACATAGATACCCATTATCAAGATTCACATACATATCTGGGTATATATATATGGACAGTTACCCAACAACATGATTCAAATTTCACTTATCATGCTATACTAACTGTAATTGTATAAAGTATAAAGTGCGCCAGAATTTCCACCTGCAAATCAATAGAATTAATGAATGCACATTATGGTTAGTGACACTGACCAATCATTTCTTTCAAAATCTGTCAATGGCTGGTCACTGAACATCTGTTGTTTAGTTTATGCACAGACAGCAAAGCATGAAGTTGTCTCAGTAATAAACACATGTTGCATGCCGCTTTGTAAACAGGGATAGTTGAAAGAGAAAATTTGCCAAGACAAAAATGTAGGAAAGAAATGAAAAGTGCTAACCCTGAAAGTGAAATTCAAATCAAACATAAATGGAATTAGGGGACAGATAGATGCTTGTGGGAATGTTGATGCTGCCACCATTAGAAAGACTCTAAATAGATCAGGCATGGTGATGCATGCCTGTAGTCCCAGCACTCAGGAGGCTGAGGCAAGAGGATTGCTGTGAGTTTGAGGCCAGCCTGGGCTGCATAGTGAGTTCAAGGCTAGGATGAACTACATAGTGAGACCCTGTCTTAAAAATTAAAAGAAAGAAAGAAAGAAAGAAAGAAAGAAAGGCTCTAAATATGCAGCCACAGGAACTTCGTGACAGTGAATCTACCAATATTAATGAGAAAAATGCTTGTGACAAAAAAGACAAAGGCATCTCAGAGGAAGTGACATCAACAGAAAACTTCATGTAAATGTGGACAGATTGATAGAATTAGAAAATTTCTTTAAAGATATTTCACAACATTGAAAGTGCAAAGGATAAAATAATGCTAGTTAGTCCAAACTTAGAAAGGAGTATGACAATTCCTGAAGGCATAGAAAAGATGCTTGTACCATATGGTAAGTTTTATGATCCGAAGAATCACACTGTTCAAACTACTCTTTGTAAGTGTTTTACAAAGAAATTGAATACTTTAGTTCTCAGTTTTTCTAATTTTTTTTAGTGTACTAAGTAAGAATTTGTTTGTTTGTTTGTTTGTTTGTTTTGTTTTTTGGTACCAGGGATCGAACTCCGGTCCTTGCGCTTGCAAGTCAGGCGGCGGAACCACTGAGCTAAATCCCTGGCCCAGTAAGAATTTGTTATATGATCTTTTTTTTTGGTACCAGGGATTGAACTCAGGACCTTGTGAGGCAGGCACGGTGCCACTGAGCTAAATCCCCTCACCTGTTATATTATTTTTAAATTTTTCTACATTTATACTTGACAATAAGAGAGTTAATGTTTTAACAAATTTTTTAAACATCACAGAACAATTGTAATTTCCCCATCAAATATTAAGATTACTTAGTACAGTTTCACTTTGCATGCTCATTTTTATGGTCTTATACTACAATACCATTTTTATAGTCATGCAAAGTGAGGACTGTGCACATATATCTATTCTCTACGAAGATACAGATATCCTCAAATCATTCGAACATACTTTACATGTAAAATGATGTTTTATCCCTTAAATATTTTAACCTGTACCTCTGTCTTGTAAGAACAATGGCATTCTCCCACTCTTATTGAGCTCAAGAAATTTAATACTCATATCCTACTATATCTAATATTCATCACATATGCAAATTTACCCAATTGTCTAAATAATATCCATTGTAGTATCCAAATATATGTGCTGCCGAAGTGAGCACTGTAGTATCTAAATAGAAAGGTCAGACATAGCCTTTAGTTTATAATCTAGTACAGTGCCACTACTTTTTTTGTTTTTCTTGCCATACATGGATATTTTTTAAAGGGCTCTGTAGAATATATCACTATCTGGATTGTCTGATTGTTCTTTCATGCTTAGGTTTAGACAAAATCTTTTTGGCAACAATACTATATAGACAATGATTTGTCCTCTGTTCATCAATATCACAAGGCACATAATGTCTGTTAGTCCCATTAACAGTCGTTTTAAATTAAGTCATTTAGTTGATGTGTGTGTCAGATTTCAGTACTGTTGGTTACCTTTTTTTGTTATTAGTGAGCAAATACATGAGGTTATAGTTTGATACTATATGAGTATTTTCTAACTTTTCACCACATGGTATTAGCATCCATTGATAATTATTTCCTTATCAATTTTTATTTTGGTATTTGCAAATGATTTTCTAATTCTATCAGTCTATCTACATTTATTACCTAGCATTTTTTTTTTATGAGGAGGAACTTTCTTTTCTCTTGTGACCTTTGCCCTTTCTAAGTATTTTTGTAGACTGATGGATTTCCTCTTAATTCAATATTTTGTAATAAAATTACCATAATTATTCTATCATTCAAACTTCCCTATTTGCCCCATAAGAGGACATTCAGTTTGGATTCTATGTCCCCTGACTTGTCCCATCAGCTTGTGAATGTTTATCTGGTTATTTTTCAGTGAGTGTCAGATTTTGCATTTAGATAATCTTAAAAATAGTTTAAGATCTAAAAGAATATTATCATTCTCCAAAGAGTACACATATTCCTAGCTGAAAGACTTATTTAAAGATTGTTTGGACTTATGATAGAGGCATGCTGTTTGGACTCACAACCTGCCACTCTGGCTTTTGACCCATTTTTTTTTTTTTATAGTTCTGTACATCTTGTTTATAAAGCCCCCATGTCTTTTTTGTACAGTACACCCAGTACTGTAATTTTTGCTGATTGTACTGTAAAGTACTGTAGTTTTTTGTTCTGTTATACGTTACAGTACTGCATGTAAGAGTTATGCAAATAAAAGCAAAGTCATCAAGTTGGAGTTTCCTTTGACCATTTCTTTCTTCTGAATATTGTGATGTACATATTATATACATTTCCTCATTTAGTGATCAATTCAATTAACAATCTAGTTTCATTAACAGAGTCCTAGGGGCTGGGGATTTGACTCAGTGGTTTTGCTGCCTGCTGCGCAAGGGCAAGGACCCAAGTTTGAGCCCTGATACCAAAAAAAACAAAAAAACAAAAAACAAAACAGAGTCCTAGGACAGATCTGTTGGTCGAAATAAATGGGCTAGTTTTATAGATAAGTGACCCAGAAAAGAACTTGTTGATTAACATAATTTTTATTCATTCCTCTATTTTGTTGAATGCTTGATATAAGTAGTTGCTGGGATGCAATATTTGAACAAAACAGACAGGATCCTTGGCTTTATGTAGCATGTGGAAGAGGACATATTACTCAAATAATCACTCAAATCAGTCTATCATTATAAAGTTTAATGATTGCTTTTAAGGCATTTAACAAAATAAAAGAATGAATAAAAATTGTTAATCAACAGGTTCTTTTCTGGGTCACTTCTCTACACAACTAGCCTGTTTATTTCCACCAACAGATCTGTCCTAGGACGCTGCTAATGTAACTAACATTTCCTGGCTTTTATCTTCAAGTTTAATAAAAACAGTTTCAGTTTCCATCTCCTTTTGGTCACATTGATTTAATTTCAGTATAGAGTTATTTTTAACCAAAAAAACATTATTTTTTGGTAACTGCAAAACTTTTAAACCAAGATATTACCTTAGTTTCGATGTAAACACACTCACTGATCCTGGAGAAGAGGCTATTTAGATCCTTGACTTCTAATTTAACTAACTTCTCAGAAAATTAAAAACCAGAGCGTCTCAGGGTGTGATGAAGTGAAAATAACACATACAATAAATAATGTTCCAAATACTTTCTTTTGCTTAATGTAGACTTCCCTGGTATAGTAAATTTCCATCCACTTTACATTTAAAAGTGGGAGACAGCTGCTACTTTAAAGTCCATAGGCAAAAAGCCAAAAAATAATGGGAACTCTAACTGATACTATACCAGGGATTGAACTCAGGACCTTGCTCTTGCAAGGCAGGTGGTGGAACCACTGAGCTAAATCCCCGCCCCAATACTATAATTTTTTATTTTAAAGACAGACTTAGCTTACATTACTAAAACTTACATAAGCCTGTACAAATTATTTTTATTTTCATATTTTAATGTGCTAAGCCTGGCTACTTTTCTTTCTTAGACTTAAAGAGCACATAAATGTCAACTGTATCACTTCTTTAGCCTCCAAGTCATTTCTTATTCAGTTAGCTTCCCTGAATAGGATCTCCAGGTCACAACTGGGTAATGGAAACTTTAAATTAGCTCATGTTTAGAGGGATTGCCATTTGCCTCTACTGCAGAAATATGAAATTGTTAGCTACTAAGCAGTTACTTTGCGGGGAGGGTACTGAGGATTGAACTAAGCTATATCCCAAGCCCTTTGAATTTTAATTTTAAGACAGGGCCTTGCTAAGTCACTAAACTGCCTAACTGGGCTCAAATTTGGGATCTTCCTATCTCATCCTCCCAGAGTGCTAGAATTACAGACATGAACCACCATGCCTGGCTCTGTGTTGCCATTTTTTGAGCATGATTTCAAACTGAGCATGCTCAAGGACATGCCTACTTCTACCTGTGATGATCTTTCTTGTATGAATATGTATGAATTCCCTAACAAAACTCCCTTTGTTTTGTTTACTCAGAGAGACACTGCTGTGGGAATTATCCCCAGTGTGCTCCTTACTTGCTGCAAGTAATTGATTTTTCTTCACTCTTTTATATCCTGGTTGTGTTATTGACTTTGCACTTACCAAGAGGCAGCCCCATTGCACTCACTAACAAAATGAGTGGGCATACCATGAGGCAACAGCTCATTTCCAGGCTTTATGAGAATAAATCTCTCTCCTCTACAAATGTAGAATACAGCCCACTACTCTTCTTTTAAAACACACACAATTAAGCCTTTATAACTGACCTACATGTCAAATGTAGGAACCAATGTGCTTGCTATGCAGGTTTAGAAATGGGGACATTCTTAGTTGCAGTAGCAAGCAGTTCAATATCTCCCCTAAATTCTGGACTTCATTATCTAATCACCTTCTAAATTCTTCACTTGTATTACATCTATTGCAATTGTAACATGGCCAGAGCTATACTCCTGTTCCACTTACTCTCAAAAGCCTATTCTTCCCACAATCTTCATCATCTCAATAAATAACTCCATTCCTTTGCTCAAGCTAAAACCTGAAGAGTTGTACCTGACTCTGCAGTCTCTCTCACAGCTTATATTCAATTCAACAGCAAATCCTCTCAGCTCCATCTTCAGCATGTGTCCACAGTATAATCACCTTTTACCGCTGTCACAGCTATCACACTAGTCCAAGCCACCATAGTCCCTTGCTTGACTATTAATTAATCTTCCTGTTTTCACTTTTTCTATCCTAAAAGGTTCTTTTTCAAGCAACAGCCAAAGTAATTCTTTTTTTTTTCTTGGTACCAGGGATCAAACTCAGGACCTTGAACTTTTGAGGCAGGTACCAAAACCACTGAGCTAAATCCCTGGCCCCCAAAGTAATTCTTTTAATTTTTTTTTTCTTTTGGTACCGGGGATTGAACTTGGGTCCTTGCACTTGCGCAGCAGGCGGTGAAACCACTGAGCTAAATCCCTGGCCCAATTCTTTTAAAATTTAAATGACATTGATTTTAATTTTTGTCTCAAGGTAAACTCCAAAGTTCTCAATATAAGCTTAAACTATCTTATGAGATCTGTTTTCTGGCCATCTCTTTGACCTCATCAATAGCACTCTTTTGTTCATTACACTCCAGTCAAACTGGCTCTGTGGTTTGCCTGTAACTATCAAGCTCTCTCCTACCTCAGAGCTTTTGCACATGATGGTCTATCTAGTTATAATACTCTTCCTCTAGTGTTCTTGTGGCTTTCTCCTTCAATTTCCTCAGGTTTCTGCTTACATGTGTCCTTTAAAGGGAGGCATTCTCTAAATAGCATATCTTTATCTTTAAAAAAAAAAAAAAAAAGCACCTAGGGCCAGGGATTTAGCTCAGTGGTTTCGCTGCCTGCTGCTCAAGCTCAAGGACCCAAGTTCAATCCCCGGTACCAAAAAAACAAAACAAAAAAACCCCAAAAATACCCAACAAAAAAAGCGCACCTCATTCCCTTTCCCACATCACTTTCTATCACTTTCTGTAGGATTACCATACATCTTAATTTATCTAGGACAGGTCTGGTTTCATCTGTATTGTTCTGACATAATTATGAATAATTCTCAATGTGTCCTTATTTGATAAAATATGTGGTTGTCCTATCTTTACTATGTTTTATTTTTACAACTTTCATTGCCATCTAATACCACCTGCTTCCCCACACTAGAATGTTAGTAAGAGTTGATCATTTGTTTTATTCTGTACTATGTAGGATTTAGAAATGCCTGGAACATGGGTTCAGTCCCAGCACTGGAAAAAAAGGAATAAAGAAAAGAAAAAAAGAAACAAAAAGGAAAGAAAAAGAAAAGATGCCCAGAACACAAATCTTCAATAAATATATGTTGAATAAATAAATGGGATTGTTGACCACCTGATGTATGTCAAGTGTCCTGCTAGGACACTTGAGGAGGACAAGATAAATAAGACACAGTCCCTATTCCGTGCACAGGCCTCCTCTGAGAAATTCTAATTTAATTGGTCTTATACAGTGACTGGAAACAGATATACAAGTATATACACACACACTCTTTTGTCTGAAGGCTTTCTTTTTTTTTTCTGGTACCGGGGATCAAACTTGGGTCCTTGTGCTTGCACAGCAGGAGGCGAAAACACTGAGCTAAATCCCCAGCCCCACACACACTTTTGAAGGGGCTCAAGTGATTCTCATGTACAGGCCAGGTTGAAGCTTTTGGGCAAAGCCAGACATGTCAACCTGTAGCCCATGAGTCACACATAGCCCTAAGCAGCTAGTAATGCAACACCACAAGATCATAAACTTTTAATATTATTATGTGATTTTTCATGATTCAATTGAATGGTGCTTGAATGCAAACTGTAGGCAACAGGCTGTCTAGGGGAACATGGTGCAATGCTAACTCTGCCTCCTGTGCCCACCGCACAGAATAAGTGGAATTAAAAAACTTTGTGTATCAGGCTGGGGATTTAGCTCAGTGATTCTGGTGCCTGCATCGCAAGCTCGAGGTCTCAAGTTCCTATCCCAGGTACCAAAAAAAACCCTTTGTGTATCAGACATTACACTCACTCTTGTGACTCGCTGAGTAAAATGCAATGATTAGCAATGTTAATGCTTCAACTTACTTACATGTCTGTGTGCCTATGAAGACAGGTGTTTATTGTTATTAAGCAGATATGTAAGATTTCTTATTTAATTGAGCTTGTTATTTTGTAAAATAATTTAATAAAATACAAAAAATGAAGGGACTTTTGCTATTTATATACATTAACTATATTATAGATTTTATATGTGGCCCAAGACAATTCCTCTTCATTCAGTGCTGCTCAGGCAGGCTAAAAGATTGGACACCCTAAGCACTAGCTCCCTGATGGAGGAATCAGAGATGAAAGGCAGATGGGCATCAGAATGATCTCTCCAGACTTCCAAATTCACCATACTGAGATTAGACATCATCATGAAAATTTAAGCTGTGTAAATGAGCCTGCATGGTTCGGTTGGCCAGGGCTACCAACAAATTCAATTCCTAAATTTTATTACTGTGCTGGAAAGAAGTCTTTACTGCAAAGAGAATATTGGCTTTGCAGAGGGTAAACAGCAAAAAATGGAAGCTATTTAGGGCCCAGAATGTCTCACAATAGTGTAAGAAGTGAGAAGGGAAAGATGTCCCACAGACAACTGGGTTTGGAACTGATGAAAATGACTACTCAGACCCAATTTATTTGCTTTGTAACCATATCTATGTTCATAACCCTAATTATATCCTTAGGATAAACTCACAGGAACAAAAGTACTTGTGGGCCGGGGATTTAGCTCAGTGGTTTTGCAGTCTGCTGCACAAGCGCAAGGACCCAAGTTTGATCCTCGGTACCAAAAAAAAAGTACTTTTAACGCAGATGACTTCTGTAAACAATTATCAAAGTCTATCATGTTACTTGGGAATTCATTTTTTTAAAAGTAGATGGTTTCTTTTATTTTATATTTATTTATTTTTTGGTATCCATTAAATTTTAGATGTGCTTCCAGTAGAAACAACTTTCTTACTTCTAGATACTTCAAGAAATCTATATATTCTTAGCACCTTACTTGTATATCTCTGTTATGTTACCACAGTATACTTATTTGTTTTCAGGTTAAGCCATACCTCCAAACCACCTCCTACCCTCAATTGTTCTAAAAGACCAAGAGATCCTAAAACAGCAGCAACAAGGGAATTTCAAGTACATACTCTTCTCCCCTTTCCTCTGAGATTCTGACTCAGGAGGTCTAGAATGGGGTTGGGGAATCTGCAGCATACTTTCCCAGTGATTTGGGATGGCCAATTTACAAACTTCACTGAAATAAACTAAAAGAGTGGAGACTGTCTTAGTCACCATTGCACAACTAGTGGCTGGAACGTACACACATGATAAATGTATTGATCAAGTGAATGGTCAGAAAAACATTTGAGGACTTCTCTAAGGGAATCATCTCATATGGACTCAAAACCAGTTACATCAGACAGCACTTTCAGTATATGCAGTAAGACTTACTCAATAGGTCTAAAGCGAGGAAACTGAAACACATACTTGACTTTCCAGATACTATGAAAATAAATAGTTCAGCAGATAATTAGGCAATTTACAAATGCAAATCTCAGATAACCAGACTAGTTTGTGAACTTGATTATGCATTTTATAATTTCTGCTATTCATATTTTATAGTTCATCTTCTACTAGGCTTTGTACTGTCACCTTTCTCAGGCAGATGTAATTTGCAGTCTTACTAGAGACAAAGATAAAGGTGAGTTCAGGAGAGAAGAGATTATAACTGAGAAGTATTTTTAGTACTTGGAAGCGGTTTGCAAAATGGATATTCCATAACCTTATGGGAAATATGATTTTGAAATTTAAAATTATCAACATATTTAAGACAGTCTATAAAGCAGTCTATCACTGAGCATTTAATTAATGCATCCTTAGTTCATGCTGATTAAATCCCCTACCTTTAGTTATTCTGACATTCCTGGGTGGCATTGTCCAATCTTTTCCCACCAACACCCAATTTGAAACCCACTTGAAGTAAATGTATTTCAGCCAAAATCTTGTATTGCTGTATGACCCTGACCCCAAGAGTACAGAACTCCCTCTCAGGAAAATAGGAAATCTTTCTTCCGTAAGTTCTAGAAATTAGCCATTAACAATTGCTAGAGAAAATTCTTTTTTGGTACCGGGGATCGAACTCAGGTCCTTGAGCTTGCAGGACAGGTGGGAAATTTTTCAATAATAGATTTTACATATTTAAAAGCAACTGTAATTTAGTTGCCTAGATAATAACAATTTGGTTTTTTGTCACTGTGGATATATCAACTAACTGCACATATGAACTTTTTTTGAAGCTTGTGCCCATTTATACACAGTCATAGAAAACATTACAGCTCAAATTTAGCACTCGTGGATAAGGCGTTGCTAGTCTATCATTTATGCAAATTGACTGTATTCTCTATGTGATTTCTGTACAGCAATAGTAAAAGACAAGCTTCTGTTTTCAAATTTCAGGTCTTTCATTGTGCTCTTAGTTATGATGGTCACTGATTCCTTTTTGGTGTGGTAACCAAAAGCAATTGTATTTCCCAGCAGAATGATGCTGGGAAATTATTATATACTAATAATTGTGAAAACAGAAAGCAACAGAATATTTACAGTTGATAACACTTGCTATTAATGAAAATAAAAACTAGAAGCCTTTGGTCACTTGAAATTTTGAGAAAGAACTCTTGGCTTTTACCTTTGTAAATTAACTCACTGGAAGTATTCTAATGCACTGATTAGCTGTGCTAAAGCAAATGCAGCAGACAAGGCCTGGGGATGTAGCTCAACAGCACGGCACCTGACTGGCAAGTGCAAGGTCCTGAGTTTGATCCCTGGTACCAAAAAAAAAACCCCCCAAAAAAGCAGCAGACAAGGATAAGAAATTAGCAATGAAAAGAATACTTGAAAAATTAAAATATTTTCATTCTAAAGCATATTCCAAGAGAATTAAATGGCTTATATAAAAGTATATGTGTGTGTGAGATTTATTTGCATGCATGTATCTTTTGTTTTTTTCAAGAACATTCAGGAAGTAGCCACATCTCATTTATCTTATTTCTGTGCACTTTAGTATTTAATCCAGTGACTTGAATGTAGTAGATATTCAGTTCTATTTTCTTAAAAAACAGAACTGAGCCAGGCATAGTGGTGCATACCCTAATCCCAGGACTCTGGGAGACTGAGGCAGGAGGATCTCAAGTTCGAGCCCAGCCTGGGGAACTTAGCAAAATTCTGTATCAAAATAAAAATACTTTGAAAGGGCAGAGGATGTAGCTTTGTGCAAAGGCCCTGGGTTCAATACCCAGTACCAGAAAGAAAAAATAGTGAACTGACATGTTAAATGACAAGAGAATAGATAAACAATACGTTATTGTTACTTGGACCATTACATAGCTACTTATTTAAAAGATTGTGTTAACATGGAAAGCTATTTATGATATAATTTTAGGCAAAATAATATATACAGTAATGTTATCATAGAAAAAAACTAAATAAAATAAGATTGTGCCAGGCAAGCCTAATTGT
The DNA here is from genome assembly GCF_000247695.1 of Heterocephalus glaber. The sequence goes on from NW_004624730.1 coordinate 34,258,864, forward strand.
CAATTTGCTGGATTATGAGACTCATGGAAAGGTGAATGGGTCATGAAGGTGCTCCACTCATCAGTGGATTAATCCACTGATGTTCATAGCTGAATGTCCTATTATGAAGTGTGGCCCAATTGGAGGAGGTAGGTCATTGGAAGAGTGCCTTTGAAGGGTACATCTCTCCCTGACTCTCTTCCTCTGTGTTGTTCTGCCTACTACCTGCCATGAACTAAGCAGCTCTGCCTCACTTTTCTACCATGTTTCTGCATTGGAGCCACCCAGTCATGGACTGAAACATCTGAAACCATGAGCCAAATAAACTTCTCTTCAAGTTGCAAGTTATCAGATATTTTGTCCAGCAAAAGGAAAGGTGACTAATACAAAGAAAGATGTAATTATATAAAAATATTAAAATGAGACTTTAAAGGATTAAACTATGGATATTTTGTTATTTCTTCTATTTCCTATTTTTTCTTTAGTAAATGTTTCTTAATCTTATAATGTGGTTTTTCTGTGGAATTAGTGGGAAATTTTGCTATAAGAGTTGATGCACTGCTTTGTAACAGCTCTTATATTTCTGACATACTAAGTCATGTTACTATTTGACTTGTAAAGCCTACAAGCAAGAAGACTAGTTAGGAGATAACATGATAGTTTCTGTATTAGCCAAGCCTATGTTCAGCTATAAAGCCAAAAAACTGTTTAAACAGGTATTTATTTTTGACATTTAAGTCCAGATGTAGTCATTCTAGGACTTCTGCAGCAACTTCAGGATGTCATGAATGAACCAAGTTTCTTATCTTTCTGTCTCAGCTTTCTCAGCTTCTGACTTCCATCTTTATATTTTCCACAACACGTTCACCTCTATTTTTGTCATGAGACTCTATCTCCATCCCCATGTCAGTATTCTAGGAAAGAGGAAGAGAAGAAATGGTAGGGGTGGCTCTATATTAGGAAACGTTTTCTAGAAATTTTGAGCATATGTCTAGAACTGTATCTTATGGTAACTCATAACTGCATGGAATCTAGGGAAATGAAAATTTCAGCTAGGCACACTGTCACTCATTCTCCAGATCGGGGGAGGGTGTCAGAATCTTTCTCACAAGGAGGAAAAGGGAAACAAGCAGTGTCCACCCTAGCCCATCCCTCTTCTCACTCAAGGAATATACTCTTCTCCACCCTAGGGAATCTCAAAGCCTCATCCAATTGCTACAATGATCTCAGAGCCCAGGGCCCATGACTCCTGACATTAGGAGTTAGTAGTCCTCATCAAGAGTGTCGATCCCCATGTTCTAGCAACCAAAATTTGAAGAAAAGTTACTTCACTCAGTACTGCCTATTAAGTATTGCCTAGCGGACAAGGAACAGGATATTGGTAAAATGCCTGTAAAGGAGAAAATGAAAAACACAGTGGTCACTGCTCCATGAAACATATCAAATTCTGTTGGATAATCATAGCAACAATTCTAAGCCCTTGGTCAATTAACCTGTTAGTTTCTGGCTTTGTAAGATCTTCCTATTTCATTATCTTCCATGGGTCACACCTGAGGTAGACATCACAGAGGCTACTTTTTCTGGAACAACTAAAATTCTGTAAGTCCAAGGAACCTAAATCCAACAATGTTTAGTGCATAACTTGGTGCCATTTTTCCTTTTGAGGCAACTGACTTTCAGAAAGTACAGAAGTAGTAGAGATTGGGAAATAAACTAGCTTTCAATTGCCTTAGGGGTTTTGGGTGAGGGGTAAAAAAGTTTGAGTTCAGGGCCTAAGGAAGAAAGATTTTTAGAATCCCAAAAGCTTTTATCCTAAGTAGGTTACTCCCTAGAAGTAACCTTCCTTTCTCTCTCTCTCTCTCTCTCTCTCTCTCTCTCTCTCTCTCTCGATGGTCTTGCCATGTTGCTTAGGCCTTAGGCTGGCCTGGGAAACCTGAACTCAAGCAATCTTCCTGCCTCAACCTTCCAAGCATCTGGGACTACAGGCATGTGCCATTGCACCTGCCTCTGGAAGTAACTTTTAATTATTATTAATCTCTAATTGGATAAAGGTAATGCACCCCTGATCTAAGTGATCCCTAGTGAACCATACCTCTCAATAGCCTTCTTTCTGCTCCAGCAGTCCTAGCTTCTATCTACATATTTTCCACACCATGGTCATCTTACTTTTGTCACGTGGCTCCAACTTCATCCTCACGTCCCATAACATATGGCCCTATCTGAGCCATCCTAGCCAGGCCCCAAAGATTTTGCAGTAGAGATGAGCCACCTGTACTATGCCGACTGAATTTCTGAGCCAGAAAAATCTGGATTCATGAGTAAATAATTATGGCTTTAGGTCATTTTATTGTGGAATGATTTGTATGTAACTGTAACTTAAACACTACTAAAAGTATAATGAATGTATAGCAACCTAACTGATGGAAGAAAATGGAAATTAAATAGTCCAAGAGAAGGCATCAAAAGAAACCAAAAGAAATATAGAAGAGATGCGACAAATAGAAATCAAACCATAGAACAGTAACTTAAACCCAATTATTTGCTTCTACACAATTCTCTGTATGAGTAGATATGGTCCACAATCTTGTCTCAATATAGGTCTTAAGCCTGTAGCTCTTTGCTTTTCACATGTTGGTTTGAATTCCACCCTTATCATTTCCAACTTGGTTTAATGGTCCTGCAATGTGAAATGATAAATCTGTTGGGGAGATGCCAACCTTAATCAGGCCTAGAGCAATGTAATAATGGCTCATAACCATAACATCTATTATTACCTCTTCTATTTTTCTACGCTTCTATGTCTGGAATTACTAGGGCCTTTTTATTCTCTTTTTCCTTTGTAGGGATTATATGAAATTCACGTACTATTTCTTTCCTCAAAACTGAAAATCTATTCAATATATGGAGTTACAAGGGAAGGCACTTTGCAATGCAAAACACGCAGCAATTTCGCAAGTGTATATTTTAGAGGTTAATACACGGTGCTCTACAAACTCCACGAAGATAGGCATGGCTCTCCAGTGGCTGTCTGTGCCCGGCAGGGAACAAGCGCTAAGATAAATATTTGTTAATTAAGTCACTACAATGTTTGCGGACTTTGAAATACACGAATTACGTGGTTCTGTCGTCCAAACCCCAACGCCAGGTTTCTGCACTGACGGTTGCACTCAGGTCGCCGGGCTCAGGCCGCCGGCCGTTGGGGGCGTCCAGCCTTTCCGCCCGTCAGGCGCGGGGCAGGCGACCCCGTCTGGCGGCAACGGCGGTGGCAGCCGTTTGCTTCCTCTCCCGGTCTGGCGGCGTCAGGGGCTGGAGGCGTCTGGTGAGGAGGCAAATAAACAAAGCCAACCGCACCTAAACGGGTCGTTCCGTTTCACATCCTCCCTCACATCGGGTGCCTGACTCTCCTCGGAACAAGGTGACCCTCCATCTGTCCGCAGGCAAGAGCCCGCCCCACAGGGCGCGCGCCCTGCTTCCCCACAGCCGTGAGCACCACGCCGCGCGGAGACGCGGACCTTCACAGACTCAGCCGGCCCACGAAAGGACACGCCCCCTCACGGGAGCTCTCCCCGCCGCGTGCACACTCCGCGCGCCTGCCTGAGCGCGAGCGAGCAAACGAACGCCCGAGCGCGCGTGCGCGCGCGGGGGCCGGGCCTTTTTCCCGGCACCCACTGAGCGCCCGGCCCCCTCACCCCACCCCACCTCCTAGTTGCCCAGGCTCCGCCTCCGCGACGGGGCCGCCGGGAGGAGGCGACCGGAAGCCACTTAAAGCAGAGCTCGAGGTGACAGGCGGGCTTGCTGGACCGAAGCGCGTCCGCAGGTTTCTGGGCTCTGGTCGGCGGAATGGCCAGTGCACGGCTCGTCACGTCGCCAGTCCGTGGCCCCTAGACGCCGGTCTGTGCTGAACCCTGTGGTGCACCCTGCCACGGACGCTGCCCGCGACGTGGCTTCTGTCGTCCGTTCTCAGCCTCCCGCCGAGGTAAAGGGCTCTGGGTGGTCAGCGGGGGGCTGAGGGACCCCAGCCTAGAAGGCGGACTCCGGCCTCGCGACCCCGACCCCTCGCCAGGAGAGTGCAGGCTCTCGAGAATCGGGGCTACTGATTCTCAAGCCCTTAGATACGGAATTCACAGGGATCCCGTCAGTATCGCGGTAGAATTGGCTCGCACTTCTTAGGCACTTTGGAGTCCGGCAGGTGTATAAGTGGGAGCGAGACGCTGCCTGACCCGCGGCGGGGTCGCGGGCGTCTGCCCCCGGCTCTTCCTTGGGAAGGCGCGGCGCGTCAGTGCGGGCAGAGCCGGGGACAGGGAGGGCGGCTGCGAGAGCCTCCTGGCCGCCCCGCGTTCAGGGTCTGGGCTACAGCCCAGAAGTTTGCCGGCTGCTTTCATGTTAACTTTGCGGACGCGCGAGCTCTCGCCTTCCTGCCTGCCGCCCGCGGAGCGCCCACCGCGTCTCCCCGCCGCTGCGCGGCTCGGGTCTGCGAGTCCGGAGACCCGCAGGACGGTGCTCGGGAGGTAGGTGGAGGAGTTAAGAAGAAATCAAATGTGGACGGCGCCTTGGGCGGCCCCCGGGACGCCGTCCCCGGGTCGCGCTCGCGACGGAGGGTGGACGGTGGGCTCGGGTCTCCCGGGCGCCCGCAGAGAGGAGGGCGGGGGCGGGGATGCTCGGGAACGCTAAGTACCGCGGTTAGGCTGGCACTGCAGCCGAGTTGGCGCGGCCGGCGTCTGTGGCTGTGGCTGCGGCTGCGCCAACCGCCGCGGCCGGCAGGAGGCGTCGCTCGGACTCGGGCTGGACGCCCGGGAGTCGCTGGGCGGCTGGAGAGCAGAGTTTAGAGCAGGCGGTTTCCTTGGAAGGTGTGATCGGCGGGGAGTGCCAGACAACCCAAGCGTCACGAGGTGTGAAGGGTGGCGCGGTTGTGTCGCTTGCTGCAAGCGACCGGAGGAAGTGTCCTTCCAATCTTTATTTTTCTGCTATGCAAAATAATTGAGGAACTAGGTTCTAGTAGGCTACCCGCTCCATTTCTCTGCTGCTTCTCCCCAGTTTTGTTTCCGAGTTTGACGAAGGACAGTAATAGGAAACGGTCTGTACGTGTGTGTGTGTGCGCGTGCGTGTGTGCGTGCGTGCCTGCGCGCGTGTACGCGCGCGTGTGTAGACACGTATAAGTTAAATTGGTTCAGTGTCTGTTTGCCTTGATACAGGGTGTGATAGCAGTGGTTAATGTGTGTGCGTGGGGGAAGGCACAGGCCGGTTTGGTGTGGTGAAGAAGGGAATACCACAATCTGTGCCAATTGTGCCTTGAGGCAAGAGCACCGAATGATGAATAATAACGCCTGGCTTGGCTGCTTTCCAGTTGATGTATGTCTCATGTCAGATCTTTCCTTCGTGAAGCTTTCCCTAACAATGCCAGCTCACACTGAACTCTTTTTTCTACTTCTTTCTTTTGTACTTGGACTAACACTTTCTTATATGCTATGCTTATTTTTTGAGTTTGATTATTATGCACTCTTTAGAGATTAGTGAATCTCTACAATTAGATCTTCAACACTCATTTTTCTGATCCTGGGTTTTTTTGTTTTGTTTTTGACCCACAACCAACCAAGAGTTAGGCGTTTAATGTGTGCCTTCTCTTCAGTAATTCAGTCAGCAAAATATTTATGGAATAGCCACAGTGTTCATTGTGCCAGGCACTGTACTGACATCCAGGATGTATTACTTAATTCAGTCATAGGCCCTTGCATCAGAGATTTTTTTCATTCTGATGGACAAAAGAAGGTTAATTGCTCATCACCATTCTTTTTCACTTGGCACACTATGAGTAAATATTTTGAAATTTCATTTTTTTTCCCCAAGGGTCTTATTCTTCCAACAACGCACTTTTTTGTTTCTTTCAGTAGTTCATTGAGAATTTGAAATCTAGTGTGTGATTTTTTCAATAAAGATGGCTTTGCTTTAAAAAATGAATATATGTAATTTTTTTTTTTTTTTATTGGTACCAGGGATCGAACTCTGGTCCTTGCGCTAAGCGACGGAACCACTGAGCTAAATCCCCGGCCCTATGTGTAACTTTTTTGAAGATAAGGACTGGGAGGCCCTTTCTGTATTATGGAATTGTGTTTGGTTTGTAACACAGTGTCCAGTGGTTAGTGCTAAAGCTAAACGTGGAGCAGCAGTGCTTTTAGCAATTGCAAAAGTAAGCCCTTACCATTCTTGGGGAAATATATTGGAACTATCTGAATATAGAAATGCTTAACAGGCCTCTGGCTTGTCTCCCATATATAACATTTCAGTTGAGAGCCCCTGTTTCCTATACATACCTTCACACTCCAAAGTCATTCATTAACTTTGAAGTTTATCCTTCATTTGATAATTTCTTTTCCCCATTAAGAAACTAAATTTTGTTCAACTCATGAGACAAATAATAGGTAAACTGCTGTAAGGAGAACCACAAAGCCTAGTGAGAATGTAGTTTCCTTGCTGTTATTTAGACACAATTATTTGTACCGTTCATCTCCCACCCTGCTCTACCCCTACAGTGAAAATTCATATCCCAGCTGAATTAACAAACTGGTGTATATTAAATCTACAAATAAATGCCAAAGGCATGTTGAACGCCACTCTGTCTTGTCTGCTTTTACCTGTTACAAGCTTTTGAATAGCTCTATAGCTGCTTTGGAGCTGTCATTTCTCAGTAAAAGTTAAATTGAACTGTAAAGACTAGTGCAAGAAGAGTGGTTTCAGGAACTTAGTAACATCACAAAACATTTTAGTGAATGAATGGGATTCAGTTTGTAAATGACTGTCTTTCTTCCTTTCCTGGTAGGATTTTTAGACTTTGAGGAGCAATTGGAGCTAACCTACATCATGGAAATGGAAACCACTGAACCTGAGCCAGACTGTGTAGTACAGCCTTCCTCTCCTGATGGCTTTGCATGCCAAATGAGACTCTCTGAGAAGATCAGTCCACTGAAGACTTGTTTTAAGAAAAAGCAGGATCAGAAGAGATTGGGAACTGGAACCCTGAGGTCTTTGAGGCCAATATTAAACACTTTGTTAGAGTCTGGCTCGCTTGATGAGGTTTTTAGATCTAGAGACCAGAATGCAGATGAGAGCACCTTACATGAACCTATGGTGAAAAAACCCCTGGAGATCAATCCATCGTGTTCACCTACAGAAAACAGTATGTCTGTTCTGATTCCTGATGGGACAGATGTCGGGAGCCAAATACCAGAAGCCCATCCTTCCACTGATTCTCCAGAACAAGTGGTTCCAATCCAGGGTCACAGCTTTTCATCAGAAACCATCAGTGGAACAGTGGCAGACTCTACAGCAGGGCACTTCCAGACTGACCTTTTGCACTCAGTTTCAAGTGATGTTCCAGCTAGTCCTGATTGCATAGACAAAGTAATGGATTATGTTCCAGGGGTTTTCCAAGACAACAGTTTTACAATCCAGTACATTTTGGACACCAGCGATAAGTTGAGTACTGAGCTCTTCCAGGATAAAAGTGAAGAGGCTTCCCTTGACCTCGTGTTTGAGCTGGTAAACCAGCTACAGTATCATACTCACCAAGAGAACGGAATTGAAATTTGCATGGACTTTCTCCAAGGCACTTGTGTTTATGGCAGGGATTGTTTGAAGCATCACACAGTCTTGCCATATCATTGGCAGATCAAGAGGACAACTACTCAAAAGTGGCAGAGTGTATCCAATGATTCTCAGGAGCACTTGGAAAGATTTTATTGTAACCCAGAAAACGATAGAATGAGAGTGAAGTATGGGTATGTATTAAAACAATTTTTAAGACTGTTAAATGCTCTAGAGAAGGTAAAGAAACTAAAAGAAGCTTTCTTTCAGTAGTAACAGGTTTTCTTTTTTCGTCTGTCATTCTTTTGGCTTTATGCTATCCTGATATTTCATATTGGTTGAATGCAGGCTGTTTACCCACCCAGACAATGAACGTTTTATGATTTGAAAAATTCAGTTGTCATTCTATTCAATATGCATGTGACTGAGAAGTTGCACCTATATTTAATGCTGTAAATCAAGTACTACTTTAATCACACAAGAGAACTTGCTTTTGAAGGAAAGTCCGTGGTGAATCTTACAACGTAATGAACACCTGATTTATTTACGTCTATAGCTTTGCATGTTGAGTACCTAGTTATTTTTTTTTAAAGAAAAATAATACTTGGAGATTTTTGTGGCCCTCTATTTTGAATGATATAAACATTATGAATGTTTCAGAAGTTCCTCCCTACTTATGAATCATTCCAAAATGCATTAAATCTTGCTAGTTTCCTTAAAGCTTTTATCATTCAATTTATAGATAAATTTTTGCACAATTCAGGGTAATTTTTTTTAATTCTGAAAGAATTTTCCCAGTAAGTAAAAGGAGGACTTAAGCTAGCAACTGTCCTTGAATTTTGGGTTGCAAGATATACACACACAATTAAGTACTCTTAGTATGATTGCCTAAGCAAGATTCATTGACAGGAAGCTGACATTTCCACATCTCAGGTTTTCTTCATTTGAATTTTATGTAAAATGAGAAAATTATAGGTGCCACATGTAAAGTTGCTAGTGTAAAAGTGGTTGTATAGAAAACATTAATCTTTGTTTCTAAGTTGCTTCTCCAATTAAAGTCTGTGATGTTAATAACCTATTTGTATATGGGTAAGAGTATAGAATTGAAATTATGAAGGGCTTCCATCCATGCCACCTGACTTTGAAGATCATGAGGGCAATTTGGTACCATCACAGATATGAATAGACTGTGTAGTACTGAAAAGCATGACATGTAGTGAGAAAAAATATACAGTTCTGAATATCCTAACTCAGAAATCAGGAGAAAAATTTCCTTGAGAGTCATCTTTGTTCACAGATAAGTTACTCAAGTATTTAGAGAGTCAGCATATGGTGGCAGTAAACCATTTACAAGTTTTCTGATTTTGTGAGTTTTGATGCCAGTTTTCTGTATTCTGACATGATGCTAGAATGTTGATATTACAAAAATCTGGTCTTTATTTTTTTGGTACCAGGGATCGAACTTGGGTCCTTGGGCTTGCGGGGCAGGCGGCAGCACCACTGAGCTAAATCCCCAGCCCTCTGGTCGTTTTTTTTCTCTTGTTCACATTTAGTATTGAGTAACTAGTTTTCTTGTAGTATTTCACTCACATAGTGTCTTAGCAATTTATCACGAAACTAGAAGTTTTAGTCTTGTTTTTCAGAATGGAAACAAGGAGCAAGACAACAAATAATGTAAGACCCATGTTCAAAGGAGTATAGAAGACTCCTTGAGATGAAAGTAAGGTCATATCAACAATATAATTTTCCTAACTATGAGTGTATTGTCTTGATAATGCAATGTATTGAGATTCTACCTTGCCAAGTTTGCAAAAACAATAACACTAAAAGCTCAGTTCTTTTAACTTCTTTTTTAGAGCTAGCACTGGAAAGGAAAAGTACTTGTTTTTCTTAAAATTTTTAAAAATAAGTTTTGCCCAAAATCTCTGTTGCCCTGAGCTAGCAATTCTAGTTGCTAAGTTAAAGGCAATTGATTTTATATACTCTTAAAACCACTTTGATTCTTCCATCTCCAGCTTGTAAGACTCTACAGAATAGTGGTCTGCCACTGTATTCTCATAAAGCAAATTTCCAGTCCACTGAGTATTTGAGCATCTTGGTACATTACGTTTCTGTTTGAATTAGGAAGCAACTAGCAGGATTATTGTCGAACACATTACATTGTGTTATCATAAGCAAGACAAGAAAGTTATTTTGATCCCAGAAGATCCAGGAATTCTTATGTCAGCAATATATTGTGTATATTTATCCCTACATAGATATAGGCCCATATACATACATTGTTGGATCAATTACAAGTGGGTGCTTGATTTCCAAATCAGTTTTAATTAAGTAAACTAGTATTTGTCTGACACTTGGGGAAAGTAGGAGTGAATTACTATTGTCATAATTAATACTGCTGCTACTACATCATATTGGTCCTCCTCTGATAAAATAGTATGAACTGTTAAGTACTAGTAAAGTGAAATTCTTGGTGAACTACAAGAAGAAATGTAAGATTGTAAATAGCAAAGTGTCAAAAATTAGGCTTTGGGGAAGCTGACCTGTGGTCATTGCAACCTGGATTTCCTTGTATTCCAAAGCGATGTTGTGTTTCCTGGCAACAAGATGCAGATAACGGCATGTTGAGCCTTGCTGAGAGATTCACAAACAAGCTGGAGCAGCCCAGGTTCACATGGTTACCACATTATTTGGCTAAAGCTATTAATCTCTGTGGTCAGGCCTGTAAAGCTGGTCTATCTGTGCAGATTGCACATACCAGGAAGTGTGTGTTCAGCTGTGTATATGTCCAAGTTGGTTCTGATAGTCTTTAGATTCAAGAATAGTGAATAATGAATGGCATTTGGTTTATTCTACTTGTTTTCAGTCATTTAGAGGACTTGGTAAATCATTATTATACACTATATCCATGATATCTTCATTGTGTGGAACTTGGAGAAAGTACACAGTTCTGAGTCTCTAGCAGAGAGAAAAGTTCATAGTTTCACATTATACAGGTAAAATCCTTGATTTTTTAATTTGTAAATGTGAGGATTTAACTCTGAATTTATCTAAATTAGTTGTAGTGTTCATTTTGTTCTTAAGAATGAAATTAGAAAGGAAATTTAATGAGATAGTTCAGTTCCCTTCCAGCTCTTTGGTCAGGATGCTTAAATAGGAAAACACATTTTAACTGTATTTCAATAATAATAAATGTGTATTTGGTTCATTGTAATGAAATTATGATATAATCCACTTTGGTTTCTCACTCTACTTTTGTACTTCTGCAGATATTTAGTGCCACCATCAGCTGGAGACTGGCTCTATGCATGAACTGCCCAGATTTGATGTTGAGGCTTTTGTACATTGGATGGGCATTGAAGAATTTCTAAATTCCAAATGTGCTGTTGAGAAAACAACACTGAATGTAGGATTTTTTTAAATGAAGAAAACACAGTCTCTAATAGTTTAAGCTCTTACCTTTAGTAGAAGATGATGTTGAATGGCATAACTAACCAATTTTAAAAGAGCCTCGCTAACCAGAATACTACATGGATAATTGAAATTGTGGAGATAGTGCACATCTCTCTTTAGCAGCTAAGATCACCATTAGTTTAATGTTTCATTCATATTGGAGTGTGCCAGAATCAACTTCTAGTTATTGCCATCCAACAAGAAAGAGGGGAGACATTTTATACAAATCATATTGTAGAGGTTACCTGCTGCTGATAATATGACCAGTGATTATTTCTAATTCTGAATTTGTTGAAGAAGGTAGGGGTGAAGAAAAAAATTACAGACCCTGAATATATGTGTAATTTTTTTCAGAGGACAATTCTTTTGAAATTAGTGTTTATGGATAGAAGAGGGAATTTTACTTGCTTAAGACTGAAGCCTAGAGTATTGCCGTAGCTGAATTACTGAGTGATTTTAATTGCTAATTGCTTTTAGGAGTCTTTTTTAAAAAAAAAATCTGTTCCAGGAACAATACCTTTAGATGACTTCACAGAAACTATATGTAAGAGAATGCAGAAAAATGCATATTAATGAGAGTAGAAAGCCTATATTGTCTGTATGACTTACAGAGTGAATTATCTAAACTAGAGCAAGCTCTTGACTGAACTGTACTAGAATAGTTAAATTAGCCAAGTTAGCTCTGGCCTGCACAGCTGTGATGATGTATGAACTAATTCATTATGTGTTATTGATAACACTGGCAAGGGGAGAACAGCTGAAACTCACTATGCCTTGTGACTTTTTGGTAGTTCTTGAATATACACAGCTGTATGAGTTTGAATTTATTAAAAAAATTCCTGCCTAAGAATGACAGAGCTCCATAAGCAAGAACTGTATTTGAAGTGACTTTCAAAATGTGTGCCTTATGCTTTACAGATAAAGCCGCCCAATGAATTATTTTTTGTACCTCTTTATACTGCTATTTACATATGAAATAAAACTAATTGCCTCCTATCTGTACTAATCTAGGGAAGTTACTGGGTCTGTGTAGAGCTATCATGGGAATCAATAGCAATCATTCATTTATTCCTTTTCTGGCTTTTCATCAATAAGCAGATTAGACTTTTTGAAGCAGCTGTCACCTGGCTTCAGGTTGAGGTCAGTTATTTTCTGATGTATTTGTGTTAGTGAAATGAACCTTCCAAAAAGCAAAGATTTACAATTTTCAAATCAGACATTTGGAGGAAATAGCCCATAAGATTATCTAGTAGCGCATAAAAATAATTGCATAATATATTATGTATTTTATTATTAAGTCCAGATCGTTTAATTTTTATTATAAATAAGAAAAAGAATAGTATAACTGCATTCAACAGTTTAAAAAATCTTCATTCTGCACAAATCTTCATTCTGCACGTAGTGGGTATGCAAACAATGCTGTTTTTGACTAACAGGGCTGTGTGCCCCTGTAAATCTCATTTCCTATTTCTTGTTGCACTAGAATTTCTAGATTCTAGATTTACATTGTACCATAAAGCAAAGGTAAATTCATAAATTCTTCTGTGAGTTTCTGATCATGGTCTGTGATTTTTAATTTGTTGGAAGTTTGGAGGCTCTTTCTAAAATGTGAAGCAGTATGTAGTACATAAAAACCTTAACTACTCAAGGAATGCTGCTAAAATCCAGCCATTTGAGACTGCGATTATATTCTTATGGCCTCTTTTATTTCTTATCCCCTGATTTGAGACCACAAGATTCTCTATTCTTTGATGATGATTCTGGATTTCATTTAAATTAAGACATCAGATCCTCTTAACCTGGGTTAGCCTCTTTTAATAATTATCAGTCTCTTATTTTGAGTCATAGAAGGAAAACTTAAGTTCTGTGCATGTGTATAGCACTTATTTTTACAAGGAAAATAAGTTTCAAGTAATGTGATGATTGTTCAACTACAGCTTTCTGAACATTGGTTCAAATTGGATACTGATAAATTTTGAAAAACTTGATTTGGTTTTTGCTTTTTTGTGTGTGTGTGTGGTGTTGTGTTTTGTTTTGTTTATTTTTTGAGATGGGGGTCTTGCTCTTTAGTTCAGGTTGGCCTTAAACTCACTGTAGCCCAGGATAGCCTTGAACTGGGCAGCAGTCCTCCTGCCTCAATCTCCTGGGCACTGAGATCACAGGTGTGTGCCACCACACCTGGCAAGAAACTTTGCTTGGTAAAAGTGGTTTCTCTTTTTAAGCTTGGGAGTCTTAATATAAAGTGAGTATAAGAGATTTTGTATCTTTGAAAAACAGCAGAATGCTGAAGATTGAGCTATTTTCTGTATCATTCTGGGTTTGAAATTGTTAGGTAATAGTCTGATCTTGAGTTGAACTGTACTTTGCAACACCCTAAATATAGACCGTACAAAGGAATAAAATACATCTAAAGTTTGCCATTTCTAGGAGCAAATTACCACCTTTGTATCTATTTATTTGTTTTCTTTTTTTTTTTTTGGTACCAGGGATCGAACTCAGGACCTTGTGCTTGTGAGGCAGGTGGTGAAACCACTGAGCTAAATCCCCATCCCTGTTTTTTGGTTTTTTTTATGTGTGTGACAGGGTCTCACTGTGTAGTTCAGGCTGGCTTTGAACTCACTATGTAGCCAGGCCTCAAATTCATGACGATCTCCTGCTTCAACCTCCAGAATGCTAGGATTACAGGCATGCACCACCACACCCAGCATAAACTACATTTTATATATGAAGGAGTTTCCTTCTTTTTTTTCTTTTTTGGTACTGGGGATCAAACTCAGGACCTTGCGCTTGCGAGGCAGGTGCAGTGTCTCTGAGCTAAATTCCCAGCCCCTGTTTCCTGTTTTTTTGTTTTGTTTTGTTTTTTGTGCCAGGGATCGAATCCAGGACCTTGTGCTTTTGAGGCAGGCTGCGGCACCACTAAGCTAAATCCCCGGCCCCAATGAAGGAGTTTCTTAAACTAAATCCTACTTTTTATATATAAATATTTTTACATTTAAATTGTTTATGTCAGTGCTTTCTAGGGACCAGGAATTATACTGTATACAGACTCAACCTTATTTAAAGTAGTAAACTTAATCCAGCCCAATCTCTGAAACATTAACACCTCAAATTTTTAATAAAGATAAATCTTTGTTAATAGTGGAATTTGAAATTATAAGTGGTAAGTTCTGAAATACATTTTGAAATTTTTAAAAATTAAGGATTTTATGGAAAATAACATAATTTGGTATTTTGAAAACTTTTATAGTCAATCCATGCAAAAGATAATGTTACAGATTTGATATAACCAATTCTGTGATCAGGAACTCATTTTAGAAGCTGATGATATTAATAAATAAAGTATGAAACTTCCTATTTTCCTTACTGACTTATCCAGTTACTGTTACTAAGACAGGCATGGTAGAGAGTTAACTAAGTGTTCCTGTTTGCTGTTTCCACACAACAAAATGTGTCTGGCTCTTCATTCTTTCTCTGCTCTATGCTGTTTACTTACTGGTAACACCCACTTGACCAGTAAAGAACCTTTGCATAATCATCACAATGAAAGGATAAATTCTTACAAGAGTGAGAATGCTAAAGTGACTGTTCTCTTTCACAGTCTACAGAAACTAGTGACTTTCCAGTATGTGTGTCACAAAAAATTTGCTTCTCATGAGAAGTAAATTTGTATTCTTTATACAAATGGAAGTCCTTTGTTTTGGTGCCATTACTCCTCAACATAACGAAGGGTTTGTGTTATGTTGGTTGAAACAACACTTCTTATAATGATTAGCTTATGCATACAGGAATTTCTCTTTATTACATTAGCTTTTTTTTTTTCTTTTTCCATTAACTAAAGGATTCTTATACTGTCCCTTCTCATTAGACATACAGGTATAGCGTTCTTTGGTGTTTTACCAGCACTAAATAGTAAAGAATGGCAGGGAGGAGAGCCCATGGGTGAACTTTGCTTGCAGGAGGGTGTGTACTTTCAGACTCTTGCCTGCACCCTGTGATCTTCACAGCTCCTGCAGCTGATCAGGGTGTTGAGAGGGCAAAAAGCACACAATACCCTAAATAATTTCCTGCTGCGGTTGGTCTTCGGTTTCTGACTGTCACCTGGCTGAGCTCTTTCATTTCCAGGCATTGAGAGAATAAAAATAAGCACTGAAGAAATAACTTGGTTTGCCTTTCAGAGTTTAATTACTCATCCTAGTAAAGAAAGATATCCTTGAATCTGGGTAAAGTATGTGAAACAGAAGGAGCTTTTCTTCTTTGCTTTGTGATATATGGATTATCCAAATGCTGCCAGAAATCAGCATTTTGTAAATTGTTACTAAAAAAGTTTTAGATTAATCAATGAAATTGAATCTGTCAGAAAAACTTGGTTTTGTAGACTCCTTCTCTCCCAGAAAAAATTACTAATATTAAGATTATGGTGAAAGGTTTTGTGATTACAAAGCCTAGATAATAAAAGAAATTTTCTCTTTTCAATAAAAAAGTTTTGAGAAATTTGCTTAAAAAACTATCAAACTGGTAAATTCTCCATATAGTTTTGTATCTTTGAATCCAAAACAGTTAAAAGGTCCTTATTCATCTCTAGGTTCTTAGCACCAAATACATAATAAGCCATCAAAGGAGTATGTTTTCAGTTCTTTTATTTATCAGTTAAGTTTATTTGGACAACATGGGAAAAAAGACAGGTCTAAGTAAGAGAAAATTCTAAATAAAACCCTTTTTAAGAGGAGTTGTTTATAATTTAAATATTAAACTCAAAATAAGCTAATAGATTATATCTTACTGGAGATTATTAGAGAATGTATTTGTGGTAATTATAATTAGTATTTAATTTATGTGAAAATGACTTCTGAATTAAAAGATTGTTTGAAAATACATTATTAAACAGTATCATTTACATATAGTATTTTATATGTAGTTTATATTTGTTTAGAACAGTTTTATAAACAAATTTTATATGCTTTAAATACTGTCAGTTTAAAAAATAAATTAACCACTATGTATGCCTTTAATACAGAACAAACTTTTTGTCAACTTTAAAGTAAAATAGGAACCTCTTGGTCTTTAAAAATATTTCACTTATTCAATCCCTGGTACCAAAAAAATAAAGAACTGGATTTAAGGGCTGAGGATTTAGCTCAGTGGCACTGTGCCTGCCTTGAAAGCACAAGGTTCTGATTTCAATCCCCAGTACCGAAAGAAAAAAAATTTCACTTAAAGGAATATTTACTCATTTTTATAACTACATAATTTAAGGTAATATAGGGCATAATACAGTTTTTAAGCACAGTTTGTGAAAAACTAGTCTGTGCTTTCTATACTAGCTGTTTTTATAGAAATTAAGTTTCACTTCCTGATGAGACTCCAATTGAGAATTATGTCTCACTTATAGTTATCTTCTATAAGGTCTCAGGACATGTGATTGAACTTGGGTCGAAGTTAACGCTGTATGACATTTGTGGTATCTTTAGGGCACAGAATTTAATCCTGTGCCTCCATAAGTAGATTGCAGTGAGATCTTCTGATCTCGTAAGTGTAATATTTATTTATGAAAGATTTTAGGTTTATCCACATTTTACTAGAAAGTTTATGTTCTTTCCTTTGTCCTGTAGTTTTGTAATTAAAAAAAGCTTAATAATACTTTGTTAGCTTTTTTTCCTAAAGTGGATATTGTAATTTGTTTTTATTGGTTGCATTGGTGGAGGTGGAGACTAGGGGCTTCAACATATGATCTTATTTATTAGTTTAGCAGAACAGATGAATTCAAACAGCCATGTCTTGCAATCAAAGCTTTCTGAGGCAAGTAAGATGTGTTTTGTGTTTGTTTAGTTCCCCCATATTATTTTGTGGAATATACAATTAAAAACTTTGAAACAAATTATTCTTTAATTTAGGAAATTTGCCTGCTTCCCTTTGGCTGCCTTTTACATTTTACTCTGTTCTGTTTTAGAATGACGTTAAGACCACAGATTAGATATTTAAGATTTTGTAAATCAGACTTATGGTTGGGTACACAGATAAATGTGATTCCAGACAGTATCCTACTCAATAATGGACTGCTTTCTTAGAAATTCAGCTGTTTGTATAATGTCCCAAGTGGGACCAAGGGAACAGCATACATAGCCAGAATTTTCTCTATAATTAAGATATTTGTAAAGAATTGATCCTGAAAAATGCATTGTATTTACCTACCCCAGACTCTTTTGAGGTATTTAGAATGATTAGGTAAATCTGTGATAACAGTTTTGTGTTAATAGTTCATGGAGTTATCTAAGCCTCAGTGATTTTGCCTCAGGACAGGATCTCCTTAGAAGTAGGCAGATTTAATTCAGAGTCAACCTTTGGTTCTTAGTCTGCCCTTTAACTACTGAAGTCCATATGTGTGCATAATAATGTAAACTCCCAACTTTGATTTATGAGTATTTGTCTATAGCTGCTTCCTAATACAAAAGGGAAAGTTCAGTTGATACCAAGTGTCATTCTGTAGAAATTAAATATAGAACCGTAACCTCTGGTATTAAAAGATCTTGAATTGGATTTAAGCATTTATAGGTTAGTTTTATTGCCTCCCTGAACAGCTCTGTGCTATTTGAAGCAATGGTAGCAAAATCTTAATTAGTAACCCAGGGACAGTTACTGTCCTTCCCAAGCAGAAAGTTACAAGTACATAGTTCTGTGAAACTTAATAACTACACTGTAGCTTAATAACTACACTGCTTTCACAAAATATGTTGGTGTTGTGTATGTCATGGCTTTGATTCTTATCACTTTGTAACATATTTGAAGTCATATATAAGCTACTGGGTATTCTAGCATTACGAAACGAGTCCTGGAAACATCAAAGCCAGATATCAAAAGCCAGCTATATTTTATGTGCCTGTGAAATTTCTTTAGCAGCAACAAACATACCCCATCTGTCAAGCTAGCCTCAATCCAGGAGCAAAAGAGCCTAAGTACTCTCAAAACTGCACTTAATCTTTATCCATCATTATGACCTTCAGTATTTTCACTTTATGATACAGCAGTAAAATAAAAAGGCTCACTAATTGTGACTGGTTAGTGACTAGGATAGGTGTCAATAGATTGCGGTCACAGGTTTGTCCTTGTAGAAACCAGTTAACTTTTACAGACTGGAAGCCATGGTTCTGAAGTCTTAACTGATCTGGTTAAAACTAACCAAAGTAGTATTCAGAAAAGTTGATACTTAATTTGAAGCGTTGCTGCTAAAATCTGAGTTCTATATTTTATTTACATCACTTTCCAATTTAAACATGTTTTACCTTATTTAATAGCACAATTATCCAGTCACCCAAGTCAAAACATAGGACACATCCTAGACTCTTCACGTTCTCTTCTCCATGTATAATTTTCCTTTATGTCGTTTGATCCTAACTTTCAAATGCCTCTCAGGTAACCCCTACTGTCATCATTTGTCTCATGTGCAATTCTAGTAGTTGTAAATAGCTAAGCATAGAATAATAAATATGCTAAGAAATCTCTAACAAATAAATGCCAGTCTCTTTCTTTATCCTCCCCTACCAAAAATAAATCAGTCTTTTATACCACTGTTGGAGTGGACTTTATAAAAGGCAAGTTGTACTGCTATAAATGTGGGTATGTGTGTGTAACTGTGGTATGATGACTTTAACTCTTGAGAACATACTAGAATGTAAACATTATGTACCGAAAACATGTACTAATAAAAAAAAATATAAGAAAAAGGTAAGTCTGGACCTTGCTGAAAATCCACCAGTGATTCTTACTGCTCACAGGATCAAACAGTAACCTCTTAACCCAGCATACAAAGCTTTTCATTATCTGGCCCCAGCCAACCTCTCCAGTCCAGGCTTATCTCTTATCACCTCTCTCATACACATACCCTGACCTTCCACATGAACCTGCATGTGCTTCTTGCACTCTTATGCCTTGCTTGGTTAGCTACTATACATTATTCACTTTCCCTGTGGTGTCCTGCCTCCCATGGCATTTCATTTGGCATTTCATCCATTCTGAGTTGTCTGTCCCCAGACCTCCTTTATGCCACGTTTCACACTATGCCACAGGATTTGCTTTCCCCAATTGGTATTTTGTGCCATTTTGCCTTTTTTATCTTATCCCAAGTGCATAGGCCAGTAACTAATTAGTATATCTACTTAAGATTGTTTTGTTTTTTACAAATTGTCACATTGCCTTTTTGGTTTCAAATGCTTTATAAATAGAAATATTCCCTAACGTACTAGGCTCTTTACTGAGTTCCTAAATGTGTAACCTCAAGAACTGTATATCTGGGGCTGGAGATTTAGCTCAGTGGTTCTGCCGCCTGCCTTGCAAGCACAAGGTCCCAAGTTCGATCCCTGGTACCAAACAAAACAAAACAAAACTATATATCTAAAATGATGTACTAATTTCTGTTTCATTTGACACCTCTTTATTGGTTTTGATTCTGGTGTAAATGTGTTTAGCATTCACAATGTAGGCTTTTTGTTTTCTTTTTAGCATCTGAAATACATACAGAAAAATGCTTTGTGGACCATACTTTCTGACTTTGTGGGTGTTGGTGCTTTACATTAGTAATATATGTTGGAAATTTTTGGCTTAATAAGTATATGAAAATATTTGTTGAGTAAGAGAACCATTATTATAAAGTATCTAGATTTTTTTTTCTTTTTCATGATAGTATACTAGGTATAAGAATAGTGATTTAGCCACATGATATATTTAGCAAAAGTTAAATCCTGCTATACAATGTTTACCTCTTTCACTCCCTTCTGGCCATCCTTCAGGAGGGATGCTTTTAGGCCAGGTAAGGTTCTCATCCACCAAGATTATAGTATCTTGTGTTTATAGAGACCCCCCCCCCCATCTGTCTCTAGCACTGATTCTTATGGTCTGTTCTTTTTTTTGGGTTCCAGGGATTGAACTTAGGTCCTTGCGCTTGCGAGGCAGGTGGCAGAACCACTGAGCTAAATCCCCAGCCCTCTCGTGGTCTGTTCTTACACATTTTGTATTTACTACTTTGACCTTTTATCCCTGCCTTTATCAGTACTCTGTAGTAAATTTGCACCCTTATACCTTAAGGCTCTGAGCCCTTGAACTGACTTCCTCAGCTCATGGCCTCACAGTTCTCCCTGGCCTTTTACATCCTGGTTCACAATTCTTCATCTATGTATCCTCTTGAAAATGTTGCTTCAAATTATGTGAACTGCTCCCATCTAAGAAGCAAAGTGCTCGGAGAGCTCTTTTTTTCTTGTTCTCTCAACACAACCCTTTGCTCACCACTGATGTTTCCTGATACTTAAACTACTCCTAAAATTCTTTCTTTTACACAAAGCTATCTTGGTTTGATAAAGCATTTTATTTTTCCTGACCTTTACCCATTCCTGGATGCCATTCACCACTTTCTCTCCCATAATGCTGTGTGTCTATTCTTTGTCCTCTAATTCCCTGAATCTGTTTTCCATTGATGAATTTAATTAGGCTGATGAACTATTTGTTTGGTTTGATACTGTACTAGTTATAACTCTGTTGAAGCCCCTAGAAAACAAGGGCTATATCTGTTTAATTCTTTGTGTGTTGCCTAATTCAGCCCACCATTATCTTTACCACACATAGATGACTTATAACTGTTTTCTGATAATAGGGAACAATGGTTTAATAAAGAAGAGGGGTGGATGTTGATCATTTGGCAACTGTATTCCACACATACTGATACAGATTGTGGAGCAAAGAAATTCTTGGCTTTGGAGTTTTAAAGAATTCCTTGTTGAAGGGAGAGCAGGTGGTAAAAATTAATCTTATAAAAGATAATGTTTTTCAAATTTGTTATTTTTGTCAAGTCTAGAAAAGCATATTGAAAAAAATCAAATATAGCTAAACAGTACTTTGATACATCAATCCAAAGAACAGTTGATTGTAATAAATTAGGATTTGTCATAGAAATTTCATAATGCCCAAAGGACTGAAATGCACAGAGAATGTAGCAAAAGCTGCAGTTGTAGATGTCTTTCTCATGCAAGTCATTATCTGTGAAGTTTTAATAATACAGGTTTACACAGATACCCCTAGAGTGAAGTCCAAAAAAATTTGACATTTAAATAGCAAAAAGCAAAAAATAAATAAATAAATAAAAATAAATAGCAAAAAGCCTTGGCTGTCTTAATGCATGTTAGCATAATGTCTTAATGTCTGCTCTTCTAAAAACTCCTTAAAGGGCCAGGGATTTAGCTCAGTGGTTTTGCCACCTGCTGCGCAAGCATAAGGACCCGAGTTCAATCCCTGGTACCAAAAAAATAAAATAAAATAAAATAAAATCTCCTTAAAGAAAATAACTAACGTTTTGTTAATTCATAACTGGGAAGTAAGCTTAAAGGGGAAATTAGAAACTTGAAATGGTCTTAAGTGGGGGAAAGATTTGTATTTTTCTTCTCAAATATAATGTTAGATTCTCCTAAAGTTAAATAAAAATTGTTTAAAGCAATTTGATACGCAGTTTAATTTAGGCAGAAGAGTTCCAGTTTCCAGGGATTTTTATCTTTATTTTAGGATTTTCTGGACAGTTTTCCTTTTACATACTTTTTTTTTTTGGTACCAGGGATCGAACTCTGGTCCTTGTGCTTGTGCAACAGGCTGCGAAACCACTGAGCTAAATCCCTGGCCCAGTTTTCCTTTTAAATTAAATATTACTGCAAGGACCCGAGTTCCATCCCTGGTACCAAAAAAACAAAAAAAAAATTAAATATTACTTTTTATCTTACATCTTTTAAGACAAGTGACCAAAAGTGATTGTAAGCTACATTTTATTTTATTTCCATTTCATGCCTAATTAAAATAAATTATATCTTATTTTTTAAGACTGTTACACTCTTTCTAATCAAGAAGTTTGGGGCTAGGGGTAAAACTTTAGGAATTTTTAAAGGAACAAACTGATTTTACAAATTATGCACTTTTTGTCAGCATCAGTTGGGTATATGACTAGAGTTTTTTTCATAGAGTGGAACCTAATTCACAAGTTAATAACATCAGGATGGAGGGTGAGAGGTAGAAACCTTGAATTTGAAAGATATGAATAGGCACTCATGAGCAAAAGTGAGAGAGCATTGCCATAGGTTTGGAGAGAGATTTTATAAACTTCCTATAGTACTTCAGTATCTTCCTTAGCAGGTTAAAGGACTAAGAGGAAGCTGCAGTAAGTAATTTAATTTGTGTAATCACGTATTTTTCAAACATTTGACCATAGTTCTTGCTGTACAAAATATCTGTTAACAGTCCTTGAAACAAGTATATCAAGAGCAGAGTTTAAGAAAATGTACTAACCAACAAATAGGTAAAAGTTAACACCCTTTTCAAAATCCTAATTTATGGCAAGGAAATAAGTTAGTTATTGGGAAACTCTGTCCTAACACTTTAGTTTCAGAGTACTGATTATTGTGAGTGTCACTATATCTGGAATATCTCATGTCTTGTAGACATCCATTTAGAAATCTGCACTGGAAGTAGGAAGAAGTATGAAGGAAAAAATTGAGGGGCTTGGTTTTCTGCTAATATGTCATGTTTTATTTTTATATTTTCTCAAGGAAATTTTCAGACATAAAAAAGAATATGATGGACATTTTCAGTTATTTAAACCAGTGCTTCAAATGTTTCAAACATTTGATAGCATTTGATGATAAAGTTTCACTGAAAAGGAAATATACACGTTTTAATTAGACCACACTTTATTCAATGAATTTTTAAGTGAGTCTGCTTCATATAGTGAGACTCCCCCCAAAAACTATGGAAAGGGCTGATTGAGCAGCAGTAGACCAGATAACAAAATGACAAAATATTCTCATAACTGACACTCTTAAATCCAAATTATTTTTCCTCTTCATGTTTTGCCAACATTTTTCCACTCCCAGTGTAAAACATGATGTGGGGTGAATTAGCTATACTGGCTTCAGTTGGGGTAATTGTATTTTCCTCTATTGGCCCAGGTAACTTGATGCCTCTGAAGAAAGGGCAAATATAAAGAGAAAGTTCTTTTCTCTCTATGGCTGATTTATATATCAGCTTCATCCTCAGTCTGACCTCCTGATTGGCTGAGCCAGGATTTGCCTTATCCCAGTGGAGAGGGAAAAGTGGATTACATTGATTGACTTAGACCAGGGATGGTGTGAGTTTGTACTATTTCTGCCATAACTCCATGACCTGAGAATTTTGGTCTTTTTAAGAAAAGGAATGGGTGCAGGGCAATCAATCAATAATGACCTTTTATTCCAAGTAAAGTAAGCTTTGAAAATTCTATAACAGGCAATACTAGATACTTTTTCTTTTCTTTTTTCTTTTTTGGTAGCAGGGATTGAACTCGGGACCTTGTGCTTGTGAGGCAGGCGGCAGAACCACTGAGCTATATCCCCAGCCTGTAGATACTTTTAATGTATGATATTTAGATATATTCATTTACCAATTTTTTTCTTTGATCTTTTTAGAGGACAAGAATTTTGGGCAGATTTGAATGCCATGAATGTGTTCGAGACAACTGAATTTGATCAATTACGAAGGCTATCCACTCCACCCTCTAGCAATGTCAACTCTATTTACCATACAGTTTGGAAATTCTTCTGTAGAGAGCACTTTGGATGGAGAGAGTATCCTGAGGTATTTACACATTCCTTTTTTTTAAGTACGTTTAAAGTTTTTGTCTTTCTGTGTTCTGTCATTCTTCCTTTTTTTTAATTCACTGTTTATTGTTACATTTTAGATATACAACTTGATGACATTCATTATTGAGAGTTTGTACCTTTACATGATATATCTTGGCTCTAATTTTTTTCTCCATTCCCCTGCCCTCCCTTCAGCCTTTCCACTCCTCCCTGTATACAGAGACTTTGTTTCCATTTTTTCCTTTTCTCATATTTTTTCCTTTCCCCTTCCCCTTTGGACCTTTTCTTTCTGTTTCACATTATCTATTATACATTTTTTTCTATTGTACATTTTGATCCCCATTTACACTTTTAGTTTCTCACACCAGAGAAACTATTCAGTATTTACACGTGTATCCTATTTATTTCAATTAAGAGTATCACCTCAGTGTGCATCCATTTAGCTTTAAATGTCTCTAGTTTCTCATTCTTTATAGCTGAGTAGTACTCTATTTTATTTTAAAAAACCACATCTTTATCCAGTCACCAGTTGATGGGGTATTTGGGCTATTTCCAAGATTTAGCTATTACAAACTGGGCTGCTATGAACATGGGTGTGCTTATATCGCTGTGCATTCTTCCCTTTTGACAATGACTAGGCAGAACTACATATCACAAAGAGCTTACAAGATGTAAAATTGATACAGGTAAAACTTTTTCCATTTTTCTGAAAATGATTTTTTCCATTAATATAAAATCTATTAACAGAATACCACTATTATTTGAGAACTAAAATGTCTTCCTGAAACTCTTACACTGTAGAGGTAAAGTGCTTAGGATTAACTCTGCTTTTGGAATAATTTTCTAATTTAACTTTTTTTATGTGGTGCTGGGGATCAAACCCAGGGCCTGGCACATGCTAGGCAAGTACTCTACCTCTGAGCTATAGCCCCAGCCTTTGCCTTTGGAATAATTTTACTTCTTTTTTTTTTGTACTGGGGATCAAACTCGGGTCTTTGCACTTGCAAGGCAAGCGGCAGAACAACTGAGCTAAATCCCTGGCCCATCTTTGGCATAATTTTACGAAGATGAGAACTGGTTTAACTTTTGTCGATGCCTGGCTCCTTGGGCTTATGGAGATTTGGTCCTGTGTATATGTTACGCTTAACCATTTCAGAAGTGTAATAGAATCACTCATCTCCAGAAGTCCTTGAAAATGTTTATTAAGATGTGGTTAGGCAAATCATTTATTTAGGATTTTGTCATATGTACCCATGTATCCTTATTCTGAAATGTTGAGAATAGCTCTTCTGTTGCAAAGTAAAGTTTTAAAATGATGGTTTACTTTGTTTCCAAATGGCAGTCCTTAGTCAAATTAAACACCCTGAAATGGACTTTCAAGATTAATTTCACATTTCAAAAACTTGACTTCTTCAATATGATTAAATTCATTTCTAGCATTCCAAAAGGGAGAGCTTTTCTACCTTGTTATTTTTAAAGGCATTAGCAAGAAAGAATGTGACCTCGTATCTTAACTGCTATAAAATACAATGTTAAATACCTCCCCTTTCAGTGAAGGTGGTACTGGAGATTGAACCCAGGACCTTGAGCATGTTAGGCAAGTGCTGTACCACTGAGCAACACCCCCAAGGCTTTTTACTTTTTTGAGCCAGTCTCACCAAGTTGCCCAGGCAGACAGTTCTAAGTGTCCCAAGTAGCTGGGATAAGAAGCATACCTCATCAGACCCAATTTTCTCTTAAGTAATCACTAGTATCTACTTTCCAAACAAATAAGAAACTGTTTAAAATGTATTCTCAGAAAATTTAGACTATCACTTTATCCTCTCAGAGGTTTCTCAGGTACAGAACTTGGTTTTTCTGTTGCTGTTTAACTTTGTTCACTCTCACCTTTATTTCCATTCTGAAGACTCCCTTTAAGAAATATAAACCAGGGCCAGGGATTTAGCTCAGTGGCACCGCACCTGCCTTGCAAGCACAACATCCTGAGTTGAATTCCCAGTACCAAAAAAAGCTAAGAAATGTAAACCAAAAAAATCTCCAGGACATTGTTAAGATTGAAAATAGAATATAGTAATTCTGAGCCTCACGTGTTTCATAAGGTGGATATCCATGATCTGAATAGGAAACATCTTTGGGGCAGGGGAATGGTACATATAAAAGGAATTAATGTGACTCACTGTACTTTATTGAAATTCCTCTGATGTTATGCAAGTTTTAGTGAGGTTTGCTATTTTTGCCTTTAGTTACATTTTTGCATTTTATGATTGTTTATTAACCTGCTTTTCTCCTTTACTTTCCATTCTGTAGTCTGTTATTCGATTGATTGAAGAAGCCAATTCTCGGGGTCTGACAGAGGTCCGATTTATGATGTGGAATAACCACTACATCCTCCACAACTCATTTTTCAGCAGAGAAATAAAAAGGAGACCTCTCTTCCGCTCTTGTTTTATACTACTCCCATATTTACAGTAAGTGTCCAGGGGAAGATTTTGTCTTTACTCTCATTTTATGTGAGTGCACTACTGAATGCTAGAGAGAAAAAGATTTTAAATTAAGACACTATCTTGGCTATTACCTCTAGAATGTGGAATTCTGAATTATTCTTTGGATTTAGTTCTTCAATAAATTGAGTTACAGTAAGCTACAATTAACACAATACTAAGAGAGTATTATCCTATTGGATTATTTGAAGTGAGATGCAAAGTAAAAGTTAACATTTTTCCAAAACTGAAAGGAATTATATTTGGAATGAGGTGCAGAATTTGCATTTGTTTCCTTCATGGAAGATTGAGTTTTCCTTTCCATGAAGATCTGCTTCAGAGGTGAGACCTTTCCATGTTATCAGACTTCTCAGCCCAGATAAGCTGCCCTGGCAATTGAGTGGAATCCCACAAAGTGATACTCTATTCTTCCTTGAGTGAATTTGAATTGGAAAAATTCACCTTTTCAAATCTACATTGTCATTTGCTAAGTAAGGCATATTTTCTTGGGATACTCACAAAAAAGTATGTATCATATTTCCTAAGAATACAGTTTCTTAATAAAAGGGTAAGTCTGAACTCACCCTTTTGCATTGTAGGTAAGATTTTCTTCCATTTTTTCCAAGTGCCATTTCTTTCTCCCCTCTAGACAGCCCACTGACACATCTTAGCTTCATAGATTCTAAAAGGTGGGGCACATTACCATTAGTATGGCTATCCTCCAGTTAGATATGCCATTTATAGAGCTTGACTTTTTAAAAAGCTCTAAGTTTACTTGATTTTATGAACATGGGGTCTAAAATAATACTGGTTTCCTGATCTTTGAGGTTACAGATGTTGTTTTTATATTCCTAATATTTTTATTTCAAGCTCAAACTGTAGTTTCCTCAAGTTGTTATGACAGAATCTTAATCTTAGTTCTGGAATTGTAAGGGGAACATTAAAAACAAAATACAAGCCAGGCGTGATGGCACACGTCTTTAATCCCACTCTTTGGGAGATTGAGGTAGGAGGATCACAAATTCCACCTCAGCCTAAGCAACACAGCAAAACCCTATCTCAAAACAAAGTTAAAAAATTTGGGGCTATAGCTCAGTGTTAAATCATTTGGCTAGCATACTCAAGGGCCCTGGGTTCTACACCCCCTTCCACCACCATTTCCTGATAAGATCAGTACTCAAAAGAAATTTTGTATTAAGGCTGATTTTAGAAATATATATCTGCTCTTCTTCCAAGTCAAAATGTGGGCATTTTTACCTTTTGTGGGTTGTTCTGTTTTGTTTTGTTTTAGAATTAATAAAAATGCCCCTTTTGGGATTTCACTAGCACACAGCTGGAGCTAGTGTCAGCATCCAGTAGTTAGGAACATATTGTCCTGGTGAGACAGTGGAACTTATCATTGAGACCAGCAACTTGGCATTCTGAGCCAATCAAGCAAGATATAACATCTATGTGAGAATGTACATTCAATTGCTGTATTAGTGGGTGGGTTTAGTAAATGGTGAAAATCAATGTGTTTCAATCCTAAGACATAATTATGTAATACTTCCTTTTTTAAAAGTTAGATTTTAAAAAAGTATAAACTACAAAAATAAGCAATAGTAAAATCAGTGCAACAAAATGACTTTACTACATTTATAATATAGGCTTACAGAGAAATAGTTACTTTACTCTTTTTATTTTAAAAATTTCAGATTTTAGTCTTCCTGTCTGAAATAATACTAATGTATATAGTAAGAGGTCAGCAAACCAAAGGGAGTAAAGCAGATACTTCAGCTGAAAAAGAGCAGAGAAACAGCAGGTTCATTCACCAGGGTGGAATGGGTAGATGCAGCAGTCCTGTCTTCCCTCAAGTCTGGGCCTATAGGACCCTCAAACCAGCCTAATGGGGGGGAAGAGGGTGAATAGTCTCAAAAAGCAGATTTCAGAAGATTACAAAGCCAGGTGTAATGATGCATGTCTATAATCCCAGCACTCCAGAGGCTGAGCCAGGAGGATCGCCATGAGTTCAAGGCCAGCCTGAATTACAAAATGAGACCTTGTCTAATAAAAGAAAAAAAATAAATAAATGATCATGACCAGACACCATGACCTTAGCCAGAGAGAAAGTTTTGTTTGCTTCTTTAAGTGTTATCAAATGCAAAGGATCAAAGAAAAATATAAGTATGAAAGAGGCCGCAATTGTCAAGGAATCAGAGATGTCTAAAAATTGGGAATGGTGGCAGGGAGTGGGGTGGGGGTTGGGGGCTGACTTAATTCATAAATTTCCTACAAACCTGTGTGTTTTAAAAAGGTTTTCCCTTTTTAATGGAGCTAATAAAAAGGGGGCTTTTAAAAAAATAGTCTTAAAATACTTGAGTCGAGGTCACATAAGCAGCAAATCTCAAATGGGGAGGTCCATTTCTTGCAGCTGAAAGGACATCTGTCCTGTACAGTCACCTCACAGTCATGAAAAGATTTAACATCGTTTCTTTGAATCCTTCCCCAGAAGGGTAAAATGAACTAATTTTTTCATTACTGAAGTTGGTTTAGGAAATATCTTTCAGAATGGTAAAGGGAGAAAAAGAGAATGATAAAAAGTGACTTTGGATTCTGAAAACCCATTCTTCAGAGGTCCTTGTACAAGCCTGATAACCTTTCCACTTTGCCTCTCTGGAGAAGACAGGCACAGCAGTGGGAAATAGGCTTGTAAGCCTATGTTATTGGAATACCATGAGCTGAATAAAAACTCAGCATTTTCAGAAAATAAAGGCACATTTG
Source organism: Heterocephalus glaber (assembly GCF_000247695.1). The sequence goes on from NW_004624730.1 coordinate 34,287,752, forward strand.
TAACTTTGGAATATATATTTTTTTCAAATTCCATGGCAACAAGAATGTAGAAGTAGGGCTGGGGATTTAGCTCAGTGGTTCTACCACCTGCCTCACAAGAATGTAGAAGTTTATCAGACATGTCTATGTGCATCTATGATTCAGCCCAATTAGAATGTTGATTTAAAAGTAAGCATCTGTGACTGGGAATGGATGCTAGTCATCCATAGAATCCAATTTAATATTTTAGGATTAATAGGATTTATTTTTCCAGGCTCATCTTCAGCTTGTATGAGTAAGTAACACACTTCCATCCCCTCCAAAAAGAAAGAATATATTTGTGAAATGGGAACAAGTTATCAGGAAGAAAAGGAGCAGATTCTCTTTCCATTGTTAGTGTAAAATTTTCAGTACAGGCTAAGACAGTCCAAAATCTGTCTTGAGCAAAGTGTGTAGGGGAGAATCTTAGCCAGATTCATTACCCTTCCTCAACCCAGAAACCTTTATTGCTAACTTCAGTTCCCAATAATAATGGAAACCTGGTAGACTGAGAGTTTGCAGAGAGGAAAAAAAGAAGGAACTAAAAATAAAGGATTTATATTCTGTGCTTTCCTGCCATTCCTTCAGAATTATGGTGGCTTTTTAAAGGGTTACAGATCTTTGGGAATCTGATGAAAGCAATGGAACTTCTCTTCAGAAAAATGTACCATTATACCAGAAAAATACACCTGTAATGAGCCTCCAAAGGAGTTTGTCAGGACTCAGAAAATGCTCCAGAAGACAAGAACTATATGCCTTTGGTCATGAAGGCTGGAAAAATGATCATTTTGAATCTACTCCTGAACTTCAAAGATCTGGGGGATGTACTCACTCAGAACTCTGTCTCACATAGGACTTTGATATTCATTAAATTGAGGGCACAACCACTTAGTTGAAGGAGGCAAAGGGTAGAGAAGACAATTGTGCCTCTGTAGCTTTTACCTTCTTAACAAGCCATCTCTTGAAAGTATAATAATATTAGAAGTAGGAGTAGTAATAGTAGTAGTGGTAGTAATAAGAGTCAGGTAAACTCAAGTTAGGATTCTAGACTTCCATCTATCACTTTGTAATGTTTTGTTTCATTTGTACAAACTGTAAAATATATGGAAATGGAAAGAGTATGAATTTAGAAACTATATGTGGTCCTAGATTCAAATTCTATCTATGCTCTTTGCTAACTGTGTTGGGTCAAGTTATTTAACCTTTCTGAACTTTGGTTTCTTTATTTGAAAAGTGGGGATAACTAAACCATCTTGCAATGTTAATGGTGATAGTTAGCAACACTGTAAAATGCCTGGTTCATGGTATGTGTTGAATATTAGATGACCGTGGTTATAAAGAGGTTGATCGTGGGATATGCTTTTTAGAGATTAGATGGATGAACACACACAGTTATAACCTCTGTGTCACCAAGCTCTTTTTGAAAATTTCAGTTTCCTAATCCATTTTGGCAGACATCATTGCTTCCTTGTGACCACTGTGGCAGTGAGTGGTACAGTATTCTGACCCTGATTCTGGGTCTGAGTTTCAGGATTTCTATTCTTTATCCTTCTCTTTTACTCTTATTTGAATAAAATTAGATAAGAAAAAATTATTTAATCAGGCTGGAACAAATAATTTATCAAAGCTGTTGCTTATCTAAATTCATCCTTCAAAAGTAACACTCCTGAGTTTAAAAGTTTAGTTATATGCATTCAGTTGTCCAGAGTTTATACTAATCAGCTCTATCTCAATCACACCCAAATCTGTAAAATTTGAGTTGTATTAATATTTTGGCCATGGAAAGTGAAGTAAATAAATATTTGTCTGCTTTCAGTCCCTGCTTAATGATTTTTGTTTCTTTTTATACAGAAATAAAGGTTTTTTATTTCTCCCTGTAAACTCCCCTTTACCACCTGCCCTACTTTTCCATACCACACAGCCTTTAGTGATAATATCTTTTCTGCTTAGGATCAGCAAGAGTTTGAAGAAAGTATATAAATTATTATTGCTCCCTTGAAATAGCTTTTTGAACTATATAGGCAAAGAGGGCTCTAGGTGGATTCAAAAGTAAAGATATTTATAAATTGCTTCTTCTTTATTTGCCTTGCAGCAATACATTCCAGAGTTTTCTCCACAGGGAGGAGGCTAGAAAGCTAATAATAGGTTGTTTGTGTACAGGCAGTATTTGCGCTAAGATTTTTTTATCTTAATTTTTAAACGCATTCAAACTATACAAGTTATATTGGACACTTTGATAGAGAATTATAACATGAAATGTACTTATTTCTGACTGTTTTACATTGATGTTCCTTCTCCATTTTAAGGACACTTGGTGGGGTTCCCACTCAGGCTCCTCCACCTCTTGAAGCAACTACATCATCACAAATTATCTGCCCAGATGGCGTCACCTCAGCAAACTTTTATCCTGAAACTTGGGTTTATATGCATCCATCTCAGGACTTTATTCAAGTGCCTGTTTCTGCAGAGGACAAAAGTTACCGAATCATTTACAATCTTTTTCATAAGACTGTGCCTGAGTTTAAATACAGAATTTTACAAATATTGAGAGTCCAAAACCAGTTTCTTTGGGAGAAATATAAAAGGTGAGTCAGATGTGAAAAGTTCAAAAGAGCTTTTCTTAATGTAGCTAATGTCAAATGCAAAACATAATAAATGCTTGTATAAAGTTTAATATGTTCATATTAATTCACATACACAACAGACCTGTGAGTAGGATTATAACAATTTACATTTTTCAAAGAAGAAACTGAGTCATAGAACAGTTTGGTAACTTGCCGTAAGTCATGCTGCTAATAAGATAAGGTGCTGGACTTTGAACCTAGGCAGTGTGGCACCAGACCTCTTGCTCTTAATCACTCCACTGTGCTGCCCTTCAAATGCACAGATTAATGTAGCACAAAGGGAAGTTCAGATTTGAGGAAGCTCAGAATTAAAGAATATTTAGATCGGAGAAATTGGACAAGGAGAAGGGGGATCCTGAGGAAGGTGAATATGAGAACTAGATTTGTAATGAAAGATAAGGTAAGTAGTGGTGGAGAAGGAAGAAAAAAGGTTCTTGTGGAATGAAAAGGATAAATGTAAACTTTTAGTATGATCTTTGATGGCATTTTTCCCTTGACACCTACCTTAATATTGCCCCCAACCATGAAGAGATGACTATAACATGCTTATTAAATTGGCCCCTGTTTGCTTTTGCTTTAGGAAAAAGGAATATATGAACAGGAAAATGTTTGGCCGTGACAGAATAATCAATGAGAGACATTTATTTCATGGAACATCCCAGGATGTGGTAGACGGAATCTGCAAGCACAACTTTGATCCTCGAGTCTGTGGAAAGCATGCTACAATGTTTGGACAAGGCAGTTATTTTGCAAAGAAAGCAAGCTACTCTCATAACTTTTCTAAGAAGTCCTCCAAAGGAGTCCATTTCATGTTTTTGGCCAAAGTGCTGACTGGCAGATACACAATGGGCAGTCATGGCATGAGAAGGCCCCCTCCTGTCAATCCTGGCAGTGTCACCAGTGACCTATATGACTCTTGTGTGGATAATTTCTTTGAGCCTCAGATTTTTGTCATTTTTAATGATGACCAGAGTTACCCTTATTTTGTTATCCAGTATGAAGAAGTCAGTAACACTGTTTCCATTTGAAAAGTCTTGGTACTGCTAAATTATTTGGTATAAACACAAGCCAGCTTTTGTAGCAGGTTTTGAATGGGTGGGACTGTGTGGGGAACAGCAATGGACAGAGATAGGTCACTTTTCAGACCCATTTTTTTAAATGCTAGAAAGTGTAATTTTTTTTAAGAAAAGCAGGTTTTAAAATGATTCTTTAATTATTTACTAATTGTTGTTAGTGTACTCAGTGTGGGAAAGACTAAAGTTTGCATACTCTTCATTCACACTTGTACATATAGGCAGCAATGTTAGAAGCATTTGAGAAAAAAGCAAGAAAAACTTAACAGCGTAACTGAATTTAATGGTTTTTTGGGTCTGTTAGAAGTTTGGCCAAATCAAATAGAGGCTATCAGCAAAGTGGGGATTCTGTTTCCTTACATTGATGAAACTGACTGGATCTGACACTACCACGCTTATTTCCTACTCAGAGCATCACTGCTTTGATGTAGTATAAATTCATGAAATTTTGGTAGGTACAAAGAAATTTTTATTTCTACCAGCAGAACTGAAATATATCACTTAATGAGAGAACATCAGTGACTTTAACTGTTTTGCAATTTGCTTGGGAATTCAATGTTCTGTTAGACAAAGCTTTAAGGATTTAGAAAATTTTTTGAAAAATTTTTGTCAGCAACAAAATCCTCCACTTACCAGTCATATGAAACATGATTCTTATATTGTTAAACTTTGGCCTTGGGAAACTTAGTCTCTTCCATTATCATCCACCTTAGTTTGAAGGAATTGGGCAGATAATTTGGTTAAAGCCAGTCATCAGGATTAGAAGTACAGTATTACTTTCTTTCAGGGTGCTAGACCTAGCCCTGACAGTTTTAGAGAAAGGAAATACATCTTCAACCAAATTTATAAGGTTTATTACATGCTTTTCACAAAGCAGATTCTCAAAAGTAATTGTTGGGTTGAAATTATTGTTAAAGGTGGTAATCCCACCCCTTATGCCTGCTTTTCCGGATGCAGCTGGGTTCCCTGGCTGATTCTGTACCTTACACTACTTAATAGAAACACAAACTAGAAATTGTGCCACTGACCCAGCTGGAGCTCTGTTAGGTGAATGTGCTATATTGCCTCAGTTCATAGAGGTAGTAGCTGGATATCCCTCACTTAAACAAAGCAAATACCTGGATTTACTAAAGTGGAAGTGGTTGTTTACCACAGAATTCCTTCAGATATCAAGTCTCCTAGTATGTTTGTGGTTATGTCATTTACCCAAAACTTTTCAGGAATTTCTGTGTTGTTTAAGGCAAGATAGAGCTATACTGGTGTGTCAGTGAATCCGTCTGTTTAAGCACTTACCAGGGCTTCCACAGTTATTTATTTTTGCCTTAGTTCATCCTGTTGTTTGCTGCCATTGGCATGAAACGGGCAACTGTGGCAGTTGTTCTTTCATTCAGTTACAACTTGTAAACCAGTGATTTCCAATCTTTTCAAGTTAAGACACCTTACCATTGCTTATTTGATTTTATGAAAGTTGTTCCATTTTTTCTCCCTAAAGGAAACAAAAGCTTTATGACATATTTATTTTTTTAATAAAACTAAGCAAAAATAAAAGTTATGGTAATTCTTTAAAACTTGGTGGTGTTTTGTTTCCATTTACAGTAACAGTTTACCATATAGTTGAGCTGTAAATGTTGGCTGGTAGGCAGGTAGGCTGACAGTGGGTGAGTGGGTGGCTGTGTTGTTTGGTTGGTTGAATGTGTATGTGATGGAATGAACAGACCTATCAGAAATGTGTTGCTTAAACTTTTCTGCTCTGGGAATCTACAGAAAGTATGTATTGCAGCAGTCAACTGTAAGTCACAAGGAAGAATATTTTTATTAGCTACATATTTGGGGGAAAGGGACTCAATGGTAGAAAAAAGTATGACCCAATGTGTCCCCTTCAACCACATGAAGGAAATTTTAAAAGGAATTGTATTCTCTCAGTCACCTTAGAGTTTGGCAAACTAAAAGTCATCTGACTAGTACATGTGAGGATCTTTCCCCTAATGTAATGACCTCTAAATTCCTGTAACGGTACGTTTCTAAGTGAGAATAACTATGAAGTTAGGCTAAATTTTATAATGGTTCCATGGATTTAAAACATACTAAAAGGCACTTGGTACTTCCTACCACCACAGCTGTAATTCAAAAAATTCTGTAGTTTCAGAAAGCTGGAACTTATTCTTCATTTAAACTTGGTTAAGATTTCTAGGAAAAGTCTGCAAACTCTGAGCTACTTCAGGGTTATAGAATCCTACACTCAGCAAGTTTTTGTTTTAATGTGTGCAGAGTTTACAGATTCTGAACCCATTACAATTATGGGTCAAAAATCCATCCCCGTTACCTGTTTAAATTATTTAGTTATAAAAATAGTCATTAGGTACTGAAATACTTTTAAAGAGAAATTTTTATTTTACATCATTTGAAAATGACGAAAAATACACTCAATACCCACTTCCATGCCATCAGTTCAATAGTATATTGTAAAAAGGTGAGTTTCATTTAAGCATAGTAAGATGGCTATAAAATGTTTCTTCTTTTCCTTAACTGGAATCCAACAAAGAACATTCTGCATGGCACTTGTATAGAATGTACCCCACACTAATCTTTGCTATTACTATTATTTTTAAAATAATTTAACGCTGATAACTGAACTATGCTCTTGAACATCACCTTCCACATAGTTTTCTCATCTTTGAAGTAGACTTTTATTTTTATGTTCCAACTTTGAGACCCTACAATGCAAAAAAATTTTGTAAAGTTTTATGCAAACACCTGATAGCATTTATTTACAAATTAAAACCCAGATACATTTTCCTTTGGATAGTGTTGGTTTTAATAATAGGTCCCATCGGCTGAGGTGGTGCAGGCCTGTAATCCCAGCAGTTGGGAGGCTGAGGCAGGAGTATTGCTATGAGTTCAAGGCCAGCCAAGGCTACAAAGCAAGACCATGTCTCACAAAACTAAAAAACAAGAAAAGTAAATAATAGGTACATCCAGTTTATTGGTTTACATACTCACTGCAGGTAAGTTCATTTAAAGAAGTGAAACAGTGCTTGCTTTTTACCTTCTTTAGCTTGCTAACCATACTTACTCTTAGGCTGTCATTATTGAAAGGTTTCATCAGCATTGTTTTTGTTGGTTTGGTTTTGTTTTTTTGAGACAGGGTCTCGCTACGTAGCTCAGACTGGCCTTGAACTCCCATCAGTCCTCCTGCCTCAGCCTCCTGAGTGCTGGGAATACAGGCATGTTCCACCACATCCAGTTCATCAGCATACTTGTTGATTGTATTTTATTGGTTAAAGCTTTCAAAGAGCTATTATCTGATAATTCAACACAAATACCCCAGAAGATATTCAAGTAGTTAATTGTATGTGAATCAAAATGTTTGTTAGAAATGTTCTGTGAGGGCCAGAGATTTAGCTCAGTGGTTCCAGCGCCTGCCTCACAAGTGCAAGGTCCCGAGTTCAATCCCTGATACCAAGAAAAAAAAATGTTCTGTGAATTCTTGCTAAATTCTTCAAGCTAATGGAACACTGTCCAACCATTTTAAGTATGTCAGAATTTCACAGATCTTAATAACAGTACTTACTTGTGCTTAAGTAACTAAGTAATGAAGTGAAGAATGACCAAAAGCTACTATGAATTCAATGATTTTTAAAGCAAAATTATATTACTCATCACAACCATGTATGTTTACATTTGCTTTGTGGGATACAGGCATTTGGTGCTCAAATGGGTTAATGGACTCCTGTGGTAATTCTCGTATGCTGCTGGGGTCTAGTTAGGCTGAGAACCACCAGACTAGACTTTCTATATTCAAGTTCAAATAATTTATAACTAGATATAGTTCCTTAATTATATCCAATTTTAAAATAGCTGTAAATTACCCAACAGGTTCAACCAAGTCTAACCCTTCTAATGCTTAACAATTCTTAGTTGCTGAATTATCATTTAATAGGTCCTATGTTAGATACGGCAGAATTACATTTCCAAATGTTTCACAGATCATTAAGGGCTATCTTTTAAAGAAGTAGTGGCAAGAATATGCTAGCTATAGAGGTGCCACCTGCCTACATGCTAATGTACTCCACTATAAATTCTTGCACAACCATTAATTTATAAATTGTTTTGAGTAGTAGTGATGGATTTTGGTTATTAACTGAGACATTTCTGACAAAAAAATTCCACTTGAAGTTTAGGCATTTTATAGTGTCTTGTTCAGGGGTTTAAATCATACTTTCTAAGCTAGGGGCAGTTAACTTCTATTTACGGGTAACAACCATAAATCTAATTAGTATTGGTCTCAAGGAGTTAAGCTAATTGAACCCAGTTCTCTATAAACTTCAGCTCTAGTCATTTATAAATATAGCTGGATTCCTCCTAAATGTAGATTTCTACCCATATGATGTAGATGTATGACTACATTTTCCTAAAATTACAACTTTTGCAGTCTTAAAATTAACTTGTAGACATAATGTAAGTCAGTGCTAGACAACTGTGGGAATGTAAATTTTTGTGAATTATTACTCAATTATATGATAAATTACTATCAGAAAGTAATGGCTTACTTACAAGCCTGTACAAGAAAGTTTCGTTTTGTTTTACAGTACTGGGAATTGAACTCAGGGCTTCGCACATTCAAGGCACATGGTCTACCAGAGAACTACACCCCCAGCCCTTTTTTTAAATATTTGAGACAGGGTCTCACTAAATTTTTTATACAATTTTAATATTTGGCATGAGGGTAAATTGAGATAATGTAAAGCAGGTTAGCAGTGTCTGGCTCATGGTATACAATCACATTTTATACAGTTTTAGTAATAGCAATAATGATACCAACAGTAAGAATAGTGGATATTAAACTGACTATGGCCACTGAGGTGTCCAAATCCTAATCCCAGGAGCCTGTCAATATGATTTATAAGGAAAAAAGTTTACACTTGTAACTTACACATTTGATTAAGGAACTTAAGATGGAAGATGTCTTGGTCTATTTTTGTTGTTGTACAATACATGAGACAATGTTTTTAAAGAAAAGGTTTATTTCACTCAAGCAAGATTCTGGTGGCTGGGAAGTTCAGGGCTGGAAAGCTACATCTGGCAAGGGCTTCATGTTATGTCATTAGTGTATGGTGGGAAAGAGAAGAGTAAGTGAACATGTGCAAATAGAGAAAGGGCCAAACTCCATGATAACCCATTCCTGCGAGATAAGCAAACATTCATACAGCTCTGGCCCCATGATCTACACACCCCGAATCAGGCCCCACCACCTAACACTGCCACAGTCAGTGACCAAGTCAGCTTGAGTTCTACTAAGGACAAGCCTTACTGGAATTAGAGCAAGAGATTATCCTTTGGGCCCAACATAATCAGGAGGATGGCTTATTTTATTTTAATTTATTTTATTTTATTTTTTGGTACCAGGGATTGAACTCAGGTCCTTCTGCTTGTGAGGCAGGCGGGGGAACCACTGAGCTAAATCCCCGGCCCACAAGGATGTTTATAAGGAGATAAAAGTCAGAGAGAGAAAGAGAGTGGAAGGTGCTATATTGCAAGCTTCAAAGACAGAGGTTGACAGGTGGCCTCTAGAAGCCAGGAACGCAAAAGAAATAAATTTCCCACTTGAGCCTCCAAAAAGAATACAGTTCGCCAACATCTTGATTTTAGAACGGTGACCTCCAAAACTATAAGATAATAAATTTGTGTTGTTGCTAAATTTACGATAACTTATAACAACAGCAATAGGAAGCTAAAGCAAAGAGTAAGAATAGTAATTATATAGAGAATTATCAGGAATTAACTCTAATGTAAATTAATAATTCAAAAGAGCACTTCTAATGTAAAAATCTTCCAATGCTTGTTGAAAATCTAAAAGATCGTGTGCAATTCTAAGGGAGAAGACTGCCAGTGGCTGTTTGGTTCTAGAAGTTGTTCTTATACTCACTATAGCCTCCTGTCACCTATACTATGTACATAATGCCACTTTCATTCAATGTAGAAAACTGAACCAAAAGTTAGTTTATTTCATTTGTTAGTTGAGATGTCCAGGCATTGTTTCAGATTTTTGTTTCTAGTTCTACCAGAGAGCATTGTTTTTAAAACCTGATTTCCTTTCCTTCTATGTCCTATCTTAGACTACTTTCAAAAAGAAAATTGGAATCCTTTAAGAAGGCTCAGCCTTTGCAGCCAGTGTTATCTGGGAAGTCATGCCTCGGTGTTGTATTTTCCACTCTGAAGGCAGAGGTGGATCAAGAGAGTACTGTGAGCAGGTGCTTACCTCCGCATGGACACAGCCTCCAGATGAAAGGCAATCCTATCCCTGCTGTTCCCATCAGGAGGCAGAGTAGGTGAGACAGGCACCAAGAGTGGTGAAGGTCAGTCTCTTACCAGGGTGCCAAGTGGATAGAAAACTGTTCAGACTTTGAAGTTCTCTGTTTCAGAATAGCCAGTGGCCTAAAGGTACCATTGTAGACTTGATCACTTTAGAAACCGTGTGTCTGAAACAATAAGATTCCTTGACTGGATGACTGCGGAAGCCAGGTAAGGTGCAAGTGATTTGAAACCCATTGGTTAACCTAAGGTTAATTTAAGATTAAGATAGGCAACTAAAAATATAAGGCAATATATGGCCCTACAGTGTCACTGTAGGCCCAACCCAAGTGAGGGACAGAGGAAATTCCTCTTGCTCACACAAATGGGATCTGCCATCAGCGGTAGGAGTTTTGGTATGTGGGGCAATACATGGGTACCAAATTTTTAAATTATGTTTTTATGAAGGTAGCCAGAGTGGCAATAATTTGTTTGATTTGATGAAGGTTGACTGTCAAACTAGAAAATTCTGGTGAGACACAACGCACTTGATGTCAAATTACATAGTTTGAAAAGACTTAAGTAGAAAATGGCAAATTCCTTTTCACTTGGCACCACATAAGTGTTACCTAAAATGACTAAGTTCAGAATCCCAAACCACATCAAGACAATAGCCAGCTGATGGCGAATAGTCCTTAGCAGGCACCACTTCCCCTGAAGACAAAGACTGACCCTATCTTATTTCATTTGTCTGAGCTGAGGTCAATTTATACATCTCAAGTCTTATTAAATCTGGACATTATTTGTCAATTAAGATTCCTTTAATCACATTCAGCTTCACAGGCCCTTATATATATATAGGCTTGGATCTCTTTCCCTCTCTCTCTCTCTCTCCCTTCTAAATCAACATATTCAGTTCTTTTGGGAACAGGAAAATGGTGTACACAGTTTGAAACAGTGAATGGAAGCATGAGTAGCATGTAAAAGTAGAAAATTAACGTTACTCCTCAAGCAGTGAAGAACTCTGGACAAAGAAAGCTTGATTTCCTGAGAGGGTCAATCAAGTTAACCCTTCTAGACCTCAGTTTTTTCATCTGTAAAATGTGTGGCTCAGATCTCTACCATCCCAACTCCATGATTCTAAGACAAATTAAGAAAAAGTAAATTGATAAGTTGAATCATTAATAATACAGGCCTTAGAAACTTAAAGAAATAAACTTCATGAAGAAAATCAACTGATTCTAGGTTGAGTGACTCCAAAGAAAGATCTTAAGAAAGAGAAGATGGAAAATACAAGTCAAAATTCATTTGTCACTGAAATCTCTGTAGGACTCTCAGGCATATTTCAAACATATTTGCTGCCTATAATAGAGCATTCCCTCTCAGGGTATATCACTTTCAGAGTCTTTAGTTCTAGATTCTATCCGAATTTTCTCTCTCTCTGCTCTATCTTTTTTTGTTGGTTTTTTTGTTGTTGTTTTTGGTACCGGGGATCGAACTCGGGTCCTTGCGCTTGTGCAGCAGGCGGCAAAACCACTGAGCTAAATCCTTGGCCCTCTCTGCTCTATCTTGACGAGGGACCCTTATGCATAGTTAGCCCAGCCATCTCCAGTGACCCACTTTTTCCTAACTTCCTCCTCTGTGGTCAGGTTTTGTTGGTACATATAATAAGCCTGGAAAGGCTTCCTGAAATATTGACTCTGGCTTTCTCCCCTGGGGTTCAGGCTACAGAGCAAGACCAGTGACCTGTGAACAACCATCCAGCAACACCTTTCATCCACATCAGGCTTCGCAGAGTGAGCAGACTTAATGACATTCAGCTCCTAAGTGGAGCAAGCGCCACTGCTGTACACGTGTTGACAGTGAGCAGTTTCTTTCCTCATCACCCTCCATGGTCAGGTTGTGAATTCTGACTCAGCTTCACATGCAGCTGCTCTTGGGGTGATACCGCAGCATTTTCTAATGAGCCATTTCTCCTTCCTGCAGGCCCCATGAGACTCAAACCATAGGCTGCTCTGCCAATTCCCCAAGCTCTCCCCATGTGAATTCTCACAGCCACCCTGCAGCTCATGGAAAGTTTGCCTAATAGCAAGTTAATTTCTCACAACTCCACTAGATACATATTTAATGCATTTTAAAAATAGATGCTGCAAGTCTTTTCCAAGGCTATTTCAGACTATTGATAGCAAATTTTCTTTTAAATAAAACTTTTATATATGCATGCATGTTTTATTTAACATGGAACAGATTTTATTCCCATGAAGAGTAGGAGTTATAAGCATTATTTGCTGTCCTTCCTTGGGACAGCAATGCAGGAAACCATAAAGGTTGTGCTCAGAACACAGAGATCTGAAAAACATTTGACTTCCATCCTATTTCTTCACATTTTACTGGTGGCTGAAGGCTCTTATCAGTCTATCATCATAAGTGGTCCAGCGATGAAGTAGCTGTGAGAGCTGAGAAAAACATTCTTGTCTGAACAGGTTCATTGTTAGAAACCAAGGCCTGTTCCAACATAGAAGGGGGAGATTATAATAGCATATGCGTCTTAGAAAGTATTTTTCAAGAAAAGCCTTTTGTTTTTCAATTTTCTACGTGAACATGGGTCATGGTAGTAGTTAAAAATTCTGAAGAGATTAAAGATGAGGGCACTGTCTTCCAAAAAAGATGTCCAATCTAAAAGAAAATGCCTTTCCCAAAATATTTTCTAAACTTGATCTTTCAGAGACCATACTCAACCCTAGCTGAGAAGTACTCATTTATTAGGCCATTCCAAAGGGGACTACACAAATGGTTATAGGAGCTTGTCCACTATTAACATTTAAAATTCATTCCTTCTGAAACTGTAATGTGTGAGTTCATAAGAAAAGAACTTTGCATGAGAGTTACATATATAATTATTTAGATTATGCTTTCTTTTTCAAAATCTTTCTTTAAATAGCTAATGATAAATAAGAATGCAAACATTATCCAAAAATATGTATAGTTTCCCTCCCAAGACAAAAACTGTTACGTTTCTTATATATCCTTACAAAGATAATATGTACACTTCAAAGACAATAGCATTAAACATACAGTTCTTGAACCCTTTTTTTCCCCCACTAGGCAATTTATCCTGAAGCTCAACTTCATTGTTTGTAACTGCTACAAAATATTCCCTCATATGAATGTTCCATAATTAACTAATCTCCTATTGAGCTTTTGGGTTGTTCACACAGTGTATTGCTACTACAAACTATGCTGTGGTGAATATCTATATCTATGATTCTATATATATATATCTTCATGCACATGTACCATTACTTATATAGATTAAATTCCTAGGATTGGGGTTGTTGAGCTGAAGGATAGTACATTTTTAATTTGGATGTGTACTGCAATGTTGCCCTCAGAGATTAAACAAATTTTTCAGCTTTCCCCACTACTTTGAGAGGACAGTGATCTTCTAATCAGTCTTTTTTGTTCTACTTGAGTTTATGACTTTGTGGAGTCAACTCAAAAATAGACAAGTATGGGGCTAGGGATGTAGCTCTGTGGTACAGCACTTCCCTAGCATGTGCAAAGCCTTGGGTTTGATACCTAGCACTGCAAAAATAAAAAAATGTAAAAGTTAAATAGTTAAATATTTAAAAAAGCACAAATGAATAAGTAAGTATAGCTAACAGAATGTGACACAGCACAATATCATTATTCCGATCTATTCCCTCAGCAAAATTTCCCCAATTACCTCAACACACACTCTAATTCACTCTGTAGTTCAATTTTTTTTTTTTTTTTTTTTTTTTTTTTTTGGTACCAGGGATTGAACTTGGGTCCTTGGTCTTGCCAGACAGGCGGTGGAACCACTGAGCTAAATCCCTGACCCAATATGTTGTCTTAATATCCCTTGACACTATCAGAAATCACCTTACTTCTTTGTTTATTTCTTCCCCTGGTCATCTATCCCCACAGGAAGGTAAACCTTGAGAAAGGAAACACAGCCATCAATACTTTTCACCACCCAGCACTTTGAAGAATACTGAGCATTAATCAGTATTCAATAAACGTGTATCGAATGAAATGCTGTATCTAGACAGACTTTAGATATCCAAGAATATGAGTTTGCTCTGGAATAATGCTCCAGACATTGCTACAAAAGACAAATTTAGGTGTTCAGAGGAATTTCTAAAACATTCTGGAATATTCTGGGTTTAGGGAGAAAATGAGGTTCATATCAACCTCAGGGAGACAAATGGGGCTGCCAGAAAATATCCAGTCCTTTTATTTGAATCTGAAGACAAATAAATTTCATTGTCTTTGGCTCAGAGCAAATTATAAGGGCAAAGTGAAATAGAAATTAATATTTGTAAGGTGGTTTGAAGAATAACATTTCTAAATGAAAAACAAAGTGGAGATCTTGGACTGCATCTCTGAGGGCTTTGCTTTGAGGAAGTTCTGTCAGGCAGGATCTGCTACAGGGTGATTCACTGAATGCAGGTAGTTTAAATGAGTGTTTGTTGAAGGGGTATTCCTAAATCCTCTAAGGGTTATTTGGCTGGGTCCCAGGTATGGCTCACAAGTCTGGCTAGACCTAATTAATTGGGTCCAGCCATGTGGGAAACTTTAGTAATGGCTGCTGGTATAAACATTTCATGCCACCAATTCACTGACTTGGCACCAGGAAGACATGAAAATGTCATTTGAGCTTTCTAGATGTTATATATCTAGAAGATACAGAGGACACCAACAGAGTTTTCCCATTGGAAAATATTTCTCAGTCTTGATTAATTAAATATATGAAGAAGGCTCCTCTTTATTTCCAAAGAATGTGCATTTCTCAGAAGTCCATTGTTCAGTTACTTATTTAGAAATTCCATGTAGGTTGGGCTGGGGATTTAGCTCAGTGGTTCTGCCGCCTACCTCGCAAGCGCAAGGACACAAGTTCGATCCCCAGTACCAAAGAAAAAAAGAAATTCCATGTAGGCTTTCATGCATCAGCGCCATGCCAAAGGGTGGCTTTTGGGACCTTAGAGCTCTTATCCTCATTAGGGTCACCTTACCCAATTCTTTAATATGGACAATTACTGATTTCTCAAGCATCTTCAAAGTTTTGCTAGCCCCCACTTCCAGCCAGGCTGCTTACTCTAAATACCCTTACTGAGAAATTATCACTCCATCCCTGGGCATAGTCATCCAGAATGTGATGACCCGGGAGAAAGCAGCCATCACAGGGCTGTCTGTGTAATCAACTTTTTTCTTGGTACCGGGGATCGAACTTGGGTGCTTGCGCTCGCAAGGCAGGCGGCAAAACCACTGAGCTAAATCCCCGGCCCTGTGTAATCAACTTTTATTTGTCAGCTCTCAGCTTCTTCCCGGTCAGACATCATCCCAGGGAATTCATCTTCCTGCCCTTTCTTAGGGCTCCCTCAGCATCCCGTGGGCCCCAGGGGCCTCAGTGAGCTTCTGACTCTGTAAGAATATAGGGGGACTGGGTGGCCCTGTGTGGGACAGACCAGCAGCACCTACCTCAAGAGAACCTCTCAGAGCCTGCCAAGTGGTTCTTTCTTAGGCCCAGACTCTGCAAGTAGAAACTTCCAAATATTAACACTGAGCAAAACGGAAGGACCTTCACTTAGGGGATGTGCAAAGCTCTGGCTCCTCTAGACTTGCACACTTGAGCAGGTGCCTTCTCTAAAACTGGAAATAAAATTCAGTCCAGAACTGAGGATGATCACAGGCATCAGGGTTTGTTTGAATGACCTAGTATCAAAGATATAAAGATCAAAATGAATCTAAAGGCTTCCAGATGCTGCTGCTTTTCATAAAATATTTTCTAGACATTTAAAAAATACTCTGTAAAGAAAAATGCACTACATGTTTTTTTTTTAAAGAAATGTACAAGATTTTGAAAAGAGGTAATACTAGAATTATGTTCCACTTAAGATTTCTCCACATATTTTCTTATAGGTTATGTGCCTGCTTTGGAATGTGCCTAAGAATTTACCCAAAGTAATTTAAGTACCCCAGGAGGCAAGGTAGAGAGGAACACATACTTCCTAGAATGTGGAATGGGGAGTTCTGTTATGATTCCCATTCATATGATCCGCCAAGATTGTTTCTGAAACAAAACGTCCTCTAATTAAAAGAGCTGACCCTTAGAAAGGCTGGTTTTGCCCTGCTTGGCTTAGAGTCTTAACAATGTCTGCCCTTCAAATGAATACCTCAAAGGAACTTGGCTATCAGCTCTTAAAGGCGAGGATACAGAGGTCTTTTGAGTTTCCAAGACTTCTATGTAAACTGTTCTGTCCAAGACCTGTGGACAAGCAGCTGAACTGTGACTGAAGCCGTGCCCTGAGGCAAAGCTGCATTAGAAAAGCCAGTGTGGGTTATTAAGTCAGGAGATTTGAGGTTTTGCCCCAGCTGAGGGAATGTCAACAAATCATCTGATCTCTATGTTTGTGATTTCTTGCCTGTCCCGTAGAGGCCATTACAGATCTGATCATCTTTGATTTCATCAGAGAAGAAATCAAAAGCCTATTGAAATGCCCTTGATCACTGAGGTAGGTACAAGAAGTGCAACCCCAAAAGCTACACAGAATGCAGTCAAGATTTAATTACCATTCATCTACACTGCTTCAGGCACTGGAGATATAACAACCAAGAAACATCTACGCTCCTTGCCTTCATGATGCTTCATTTGCATATTGCACCAAAAAGCTAGTTCGCCATAATTCTTATACATAGCGAGCCAGAGGCCTTTGGAAAGCTAACGTGCAAGCACTCAACCACTGAAACATTTAAAAAACAATTTTTATTAATTAAGGTTATTGGTACATTTTAGGTATGCATTATGATCACATTCGTCATAGAGAATTTGTACCTTTACATGATATATCTTGGTTCTTATTTTTTCCCATTCCTCTTCCCTCCCTTCAACCCCTTCACCCCTCCTTATTTACAAAAGCTTTGTTTCCATTTCTTCCTTTTCTCATTTTTTCTTTCCCTTCTTTCCTATCCATTGTTGCATTTTTAAATGTGCATTAATGTTTTTTCTTCCTTTATCAAGTATGCAAGAATATGTGTTGGCAGAGCTACCCACCATGAGAGCAGAGGAACGTGAGCATAACCTTAAGAGTACTATTTGGCCCTGAGGCTAAGACAATTGTGTGTGGCCCTAGACCAGCAGCCCCACCCTGGCCCATTTCTTCATTGACAAACAGGGATGATACTATGGGTCTGGGTGTATGTGAAACCCCACCAGCCAGTGTTTAGAAAGTCTATTTCAGGGGAAAGGGGAAGTAGATGAAATGAGATGTATAGCCTGCCTCCATGCAGCTAATTTACTGCTAGCCTTTCAAGAGACCTGCATGTAAACACAGGACCGTGTAATTAACTTGATGTCAATACCAGCTGTGCAAAGGTACAAGGCTGAGGGGATCCAGGTGGCCAGGAATGACACAACTGGCAGGCTTTAGGAGAGAAGGTGCCCTTTTCCCTGCTACCTTACTCAGATCCCTGTAGGACCAGGCAAGTGTGGGAAGTTTCCAGGATTAGTGAGTTTCACTCATACAAAAGGAAACAAAAAGTTACCCCTGGGGGTGTTTATTTTCTGAGAAGCCACGGGTACCCAGTGGCTGCAGGCACTTGGCCAGGTACTTTAGGTAGAAGCCTGAATTACCCCCAGCACATTATGTAATATGGTGATGCAATTCATTGTACCAAGCAGGCTATGGAAGATACACTGGATTTCATCCTGGTGGCTGCTGAAAGTTGGGGGAAGATAGAATTTAATGGTTACATTCCTATCTCCCATTTAGCCCAGTGTTTTTCTTTACTCAAGAAAATACTAGATATTTGGAAAACATGATTTATAATAAATAAAACAACTGTAAAGTTGAAGGAGTGAGAAAAAGCCATGTTGTCATTACAGTAACAAAAATGCAAAGGCAAACTCTAAGGTTAAAACATAGTTTCAAAGACTGTCAGGGCAAGATGTAATGTTGCTAAGCAATGCTTTCTTCAAGACTTTCCACAATTTAAAGGAAAATTCTTTTTTAGGCAACTTGTTATCCCTCCTCATCTCAGGAGGAATGAAAAGCTTATTCTAAGAAAGGTAAGATATCCTGGCAAAGGAGCAAGTCTTTTGGTTTAAGCAAATGATACATTAAGAGCCAGACCTCTTGCTAATTTGTGACTGCTCACCCTTCCTCCCTTCTTTGTTCCTCTCCTCTCTTCCCCTTCCCTGCTTCCAACCACAACGAACAGGTTTGGGTTGTTTAAGAAACTGACACCTTTCTGACTTCTCTCTTTCCTCCTAGGTGCTCCCAGTGTGTCACATGCCCAGGATGACTGAAAAGTAACAAGACTGAGTTCCAGTTCTGGCCCTAGAGATAAGTCTCGCCACTTTGCAGTCACAGGGCATGTTTCAGGGATTATCGACATCCAGGGAGGGAGTCAGCGAGAATGCAAGTGACCCAGCAGGAATGCGAGTGAGCAAGTGACAGCAGGGCTCTGGGTCAGTTTCACAATAAGCAGCCTTCCGTGGAGGGAGAGCTGCCCTTTCTGGAAGGCCTGGGAGGCACCGGCAGTCACGACGGGGTCAGGTGCTGCGCGGACCTCTTGTGACCCGTCCTCAGAAGTTCCTGGTGAATTCCCGGGGGTCGCAGGGCAAGAACAAATTAACAACAACACTCTGCTGCCATTAGCTCGGGCCTTGGGCCTTCTTTCTGTGGGTCCCAGGCGCTCCCCCCGCCCATGTGGTGTCTCAGCGCCCTACCCCGCCCCCAGCACGCCGTTCCCCGCAGCGCACCTCCCTCCCCACCCCAGGAGCTGCCTTTGCCCTAGATTCATAACATAAAAACTAGTTGCCGGACGAATCCTCATTTCTATTCTGTACAGTCAGCAGAGCTGAACTCTAACTACACTGGTGGTTGCTTCTTTTTCTTCATATTTTGTTTGGACTGGGGGTCATTCTTTATTAGGCTGATCTGTTTTCCATGCAATGGTTAACTTAGGAATAATAAACATGAGGAGCTCTGAGTTCTCACTGGAGTTGTTAGTACATGAGAGGAATGATTTATGAACAAAGAGCACTAGAAGCGGCAAAGACTGTCAACGTGGTAATGAGCACAAGGTCTGCTGGGAAGGAAGCAGTCATGAATGCATGCCCTTCGCACTCCCAGGGGAAGCCTCATCACCTAGCACACCGGGCCCGGAGTTCCAGCCTCCTCAAGATGTCCTTCACTCCAAAAGACGCCCAGGTCTCTGCACGTGATATGCAGTGGGCTGGAAACCACTGGTTAGTTTTCTAGTTATGTCACTGTGCTGGGCTCAGACTAGCAGGGCTCTTCTGCTCTCTTTGAAAACGCATCTGTCACAGTTGTAGTTGACCCCACAGTGCCACTGATGCCACATTATCACAGCTGTCTGGTCCAGGCAGTGGGCCTGTTTGTGAACACAATGAATAGGCTTAAGGCCCTGAAACAGAGATATTTTGAACAGGCAGAATGTCATCAGGATGTTAATCACTGTACCCATAGTCAAGGTGCTGACTTACCTTGGCCTTTCCTGAAGATTTTTTCCCTTCCTCTCACCCACAAAAAGTTAGCATCATCTCTCAGAATTTTTAAAAAATACCAAGCATAAGTTACCACAAGGATCATTACATTTCTTACCACTTAAATAAATTGAACAGAATTACAAGAAGGCAGGGCAATATGTTCCTCTCTGTTTCTGGAAGTGAGGTAATAAGTATGTGGAGGACTATTATACTATTTTCTATACTTTTATGTATGTTTAAAAGCATTAAAATAAATGCTTTAAAAAGATTCTGAACATCCACTTAAAATGATAGAAAGACAATTCCTTTATTCAACTTGACTAGTATTAAGAATTATCATCCTTACTCAGCTACTATTAAGAATGATCATTAACCAAGAGTGTGGAGGATATTCTATGTGCCAGGAATGGTTTCTTGGACTCAAAGCAACCCTGAAATATCAGGATAATTAATCCAATCAACAGGTCAGACTCAGTGGAGGCTAAATAATTAGCTCAAGTCACTTGTCTTATAAGAAGGTCAAGAATGGAAGCTTGGGCACGGTGGCTCACACCTGTAACCCCAGCACTCTGGGAAGTTGAGGCCAAAGGATTACAAGTTCAAGTCCAGCCTGGGCAACTTAGCGACTTAGTGACACCCTGTCTCAAAAGAAAAAATAAAATTTAAAAAGGGCTGGCAATGTAGCTCTGTGCAAAGGCTCTGGGTTCAATCCTCAATGTCACTCCCCCGCAAAAGATGGAACCCAGATCTCCTTCCTTGAGAAGCACAACCTCACACTCCCTTCAGCTCTCCAGAATGGGTGGTCACCTAGACCAATGATTCCTGAGTTCAGCTGGTCATAAAAATGACACCAAACACAGACTGCTAGGTTCCTCTGCTAAAAAGCACACAAGGATGGGCCTATAATCGCAGCATTCTAGGAGGCTGAGGCAGGAGGATCACCTTAAGTTCAAAGCCAGCCTGAGTTTACATAGTGAGTTCAAGGCAAGTCTGAACTACATAATGAGACCTTGTCTCAATAAACAACAAAAAGATCAGGTGGGGTTAAGGCTAAGGAAAGCCAAGTTTTACCCTCAGGCAATTCTCATGGGTAGGAAAATTTAGAAAATTCTCCAGTTCTTCTCGATTTGCTGGCTCCTATATACCCTGTCCAAAAAAGCAACTTCCTCCTCCAAAGAGTTTCCCTCTTTAGAGACTGTCTTTTATAATATTCTGCCTCTGGGTGGCATAAACATTACAACACAATCCTGCTTCTTCCTCTTTAGATTTATTCCAGGCTTTTTTCCCTATTGGGGGAGGATATTTTAAGTGTATGGAACATCTGCTGCAGGTGAGTCACTAAATGTGGTGTGGCAAAGGTTGCAGAAGTGGAGGGTGGAAGATCCAGTGTTCGTTCCTTCCCAGTTTCTTCCAGGACCAGCCAGCATCACACACTTATGAGTATGTATTTGATCTTTACATATTATAAAGTCTGAAAATGAAATACATTTTTTTGAAAGAGAACATCATGCCCTCCATTCCTGTGGAGGATTTGAATCTAGTAATCAATTCTATTTTTCAAAGGCCAATTCTGATATACAGATTTTCTTCCTGGCTGCCTCTCCCTTGCCCCGCCTGGTGTTTGCTGAATGGAAGTGAGAGTCAGTCCCCGGCCAGGAAGAACAATGAATGTATCCAAACTGCCAAGGGTCAGAAACAGAAGCATTTCACATTGTGCGTCTGAGTTCCAGAAAACCATCATATTCCAGAGTTCTTTGTGGACACTGGCATTCAGGAAAAGATGAATTATTTCACCTTTATTTCAGGCCTTCTGGGGAATACACTGGGTGGTGAAAATCGACAAATGAACCATCACTCTACATACCCCTCTTACACAGCCTACCTATAATAACCACACAATCTAGGTGACTCTCGACAGCCTTTATGAATGTTCTATTCTTCTCAATATTATATCAGCCCTACTGAGAGGGTGGCAGAAGGGTCTCTCTTATTACATCACTATTGCAGAAAGCATATATCAATTTTTTCTCCAGTTTTTGCTTATCAAGGCCAAAAAAACACTCAAGCCAGTGGGTTCTTCCCTCATCCAGTAGAATCAAGCCTCAAGGACCAAGGGAGAGTAAATGAGGTCTCCATTGACCTCAATTCCAAAGATGACGCCTTTATCTAAAGGGTACTTTGTGTGTCTCTGTACTCTGGAGACAAGGGATGAGGGTGCTGAGGCCTATGGGTACTCAGAGTGGGAGTGATCTATGTCCCTCCATCCAGGATGACTAGGAAAATGCACCTGTAGGAATCAGACATGCCCAGGGTTGCATTATCGGCAATCACTCTGAGAAGAGACTGAAGTTAACCTTTGTCACAGACTTCCCTCCTGGGGCCTGAAGGGACTCTGAGGACATGTGTATCAGTTAAGGTTCACTAGAGGATCAGATTTAATACAATATATATTCATATATATGAGTATATGTTCATATATATATATGAATGATACATATAGAATTTACAAGGAGGGCTTACAGTGGCTACCTGCAGAGTCAAGTGTGGAAGAATGTAAAGGGGCCATCTGTGTGCTGGAGACCCAAAGGATCCAGTCAGAAGTCAAAGGCCTGGAAGTCACCGCAGAGTCCTGTTCGAGTCCATATCAGGAAGCGGAAGAGTCTGCTCTGGAAGGCTGAAGGGTCTGTGCAGGACCATCCAAAGGTAATGGTGGAGACTGGAGCTCCTCTGAGAAGCAAAAGCCTTTATTCTTCTCTCTCTTCTTATTCCATTCAGGCCACAAGCCTTTTGGTTGGTGCCACCCACATCCCGGCTGCCTCTTACCCTTTCAGTAAGTCAATCATCCTGACATACCCAGAACTGTGCTAAACCAACCTGCTAGGTATTTCTTATTCAAGTTGACACCACAATTAACTATCACAACATCCAATAGAGACAGTAGCTATTTTAATAGACAACCTCTTCAGTACCATTTATATGACCTTAGAGGCCTCTAAAGAATATGGATCTTGGATCTAGAAGACCCCTCAAAGTCACCTTATTGTGTCTGGTCATAGGATGAGATAGATCTTGTAAGTGAACTTTCCATGTATTTCTTTAAGCTCCCAAAAGTCTCTAGTAATGTGAAGGTTAAACTCAATTGTGTCAACTTGATCAGCTTAGGAGCTGCCCAGGGGATTGGTAGAATACATGTCTGACTGACTGAGTGAGTCATGGAGATGTGGATACTATATCTAATCCCTCACCTCTTCCTCTCTAATGCTGCTTCTCTGCTCTGCTTCCTGGCTGCCATGAACTAAGCACCTTTGCCATACCCTTCCACCATGATGTTCCTCTCTTAGAGCCTGCAGACCATGAACTAAATCCCCTGAAACACTGAGCCAAATTAAACCTCTCCTCCTTTAATTTGGGGGTGTCTGGTGTTGTATACCAGTAATAGGAAGGCTGACTAATACAGAAGCCTGGAGCTTCTCTGTTCAAGGAAGCATTTCTAAACTGTAATGTACTAACCTTTCTATTAAAATGTGCTTAATATAAGTCATCCCTTTCTTAACACCTGGATGTCATGTTTGAACTTCAGTTTCCTCATCTGTAAACTGAGAAGACAATATGCTTGATTTTTAAAAAGTTGTCAAGATCAAAGGAGACACAGCATGTAAATGTGCTCAGCTTACCACCTTATCCAATGTCAGTGTTAAATAAATAACAGCAGTGTTGCTGCCTTAGCAAGTCAAACTCAGATACTTTCTCTGCTGGTAGGACAATGACTTTCTCCAACAGTGCCCTGCCTGACCCCTACTCAGACTCCTGTTTCTTGTGTACCATGGACAAGGGAGCTAGAAAATTAAACATGTCTAGAACTATACGTTTACATGTGCTCAACTTGAACCAGTGCAAGTCCAAGTAAGCAGTTAAATATATAGCTGTCTTATCTGACCTTTCCCTCACCCAGGCTGGAGTCTGTGTTTTAAAGAGTTGAAAGTATAAACCAGCCCTGCAGAGTCCAGGTGAGTGAGCTATTACTGTACTTATTGCTCCCTGCATATACACAGTCATGTTCCACTTTAATAAAGTACTTTTAATCACATATCAGTAAGGTCTCGCTGGGAAGTTATTCTTTCTACCTCCTGGGTGAGACACTGTAGAGGACATTGTAAGTGATATCACAATATAAACCAAAGCCACATTTCCTTGGAGACCAGCCAGATATGGAGATAACAGATGCATGTCTACCCAGGAAAAATCTCTATTCTTGGCTGTGTAAAACAAATTTCACAGAGGAATAAATTTACTTCTTGCTCTGTAAGAAGGGTAATGGAAAAGACTGATGTGTTTCTGGGTTCTAAGTTTGGCACTGACCATCTTTATCATGGGGTGATGAATGTAATACCATGCTATGAAACCAAACAGATAAGGAAGTGCTTTTGTCATGAACAATAGTTGATTTTGCCAGTTTACCACCATTCATCCTTCTTTTGGTAACAGAACTCCTGTCCAGAGTCAGGCATGTAATTTCAGCCTGGTCAATCAGAGCAACATATCCTAAAAGGATCATGGTGATTTGCTTAGAGATGAATCTTCTAGCCAGTGAAAGCCCTAGTAGGATATTTGTTGGTGCTAACAGGAAAGAATCTCCTTTTAAACTGGAGATACAAGCCTGGAGCTTCTGCTACATCTCATCCTCTCCCTGGTGGGAAAACAGGGTATTATCATGCACACTTCCCAGGCTCTTGTCCCTCCAAGTCTCACTTTCTGAGAGTTTCCAGAGGGAGGCAGATTATCATCATGGGATGGATCCCTCTTAGCCTTGCCATCACCTCCCCTGAATATTGCCATCACCTCTCTAGGTCCTGCCTTCTCTTCCTAAGGGGTTAGCATCTCTGCCAAGTGACTGGAGAGCCCCTGCCCTTGAAACCTCCTTCAAAGCAACCCCAAGTTCCCAAAGCAGAGTTCATGCCTAATAGATCCTCTGCAGTAATGGAACGGCTTCTCTTCCTCCTTCTGTTATAAAGCTTTAATCTTTGGCTAGCATGTGAAGTTTGGAATAGATTTTGAATCTTTCTTTTGGTACCAGGGATCGAACTCTGGTCCTTGTGCTTTCACAGCAGGCAGCAAAACCACTGAGCTAAATCCCTGGCTGGAATATATTTTGTACATACTCTTGATGTCTTGGAAGTCCAACTTGGTCATTTTCTCTTCCATCATTGGAACATATAGCCTTTTCTTTCTGATAGAGCTAATAGAATTTTTCTGTGAAGATGGAAATGCTTTATATTTTCACTTTTCAATGCAGTAGCTGCTATACATATTACGAATGAGCACTTGAAATGTAACTAGTGTGACATTAGGTTTGAAATTTTAAATTATATTTAGGTAGTCACATGCGACTATTGTCTTCCATCTTGTATAACACAGTTGTAGATTCAGTGGTTGGCAAACAAAAACTTTTCTCTTGACTGGAGAGTTTGCACTAAAATACATGTGACTTTAGACCAATGTTTTAACATCATTGTTTTACTCAGTTTTAATAGAAGCAGTTCCTTTAGCTTTTACTTTTACTTTTGGTATTTCTTCCCATCTTCCCCTCAGGACTCAGACAGGGGCCCAGGGCCACTCATCTCACCACCTTCCAAGCCCACATGCAACTGAATCTCCACCGGCTGCGACACAGCCCTCTTTTGAATGGATGCCTGCTGAGATCAAATCCAGCATCGCAGACAGGGACAGGATCTGGAAGCTCATTGAGTTCAAACTTCATAGGCCCCTTACTGCTTATGACTGTGGAATTATTTACTGAGAAATCTCGACTCTGTGGAGCATAAACAGAAAATGGCTTTACTTTTTCCAATCACTACCTTCCAATTTGATTTGCTCCTAACAAACAAAAACAAAATGCTTTCCACTTAGCAGATTATGGGGAGATTCCTTTATTCTCTTGTCATTTTCAGATAATAACCTTTAGTTAGTCCAATTTAAAATCTCATTCTCACATCTAAGTCGGAATTTTATGCTGGCCTACTTCCTTCACTTAGTTTTGAGACCCTCCCAGTTGGTGGTGTGGGAGGAGGTAGGGAAGAAGGGACCACACCATTCCCTGCTATGAGAGACATAGCTCGGCGAGGTTGCCACCAGGACACTGCTGCTGGGTCCCTCTGCCCTCTTGGGTGGTTTCTGGCAATATAGTCAAGACCAGCTATTTCTCTGGCCACAACCATGCAGCTGCCCTTTCTCTCCAGGCCACTTTCTCCTGCATAGGTGGGCAAGGGAGCATCACTTAAGCAAGTACCTGGTGCCCTTGGGTGAACTGCTGGCAGAAGAGCTGGGGGACAAGCTGGCCTCAGTGGGGCACATCCAAAGCTCAGAAGCTGGACAGAGACCCCAAGAGACCAAAATGCAACCCTGTTCTGGGTCTCTCACTGAGCTAGGCCGGGTAGAGGGACTCTCAAATAGCCCAGGTCAGAGGGTTGAGCTCTTGTCTTTCTCTGTCAACTCACAGATGCTCAGTCTGGGAGGTTCCAGCCCAAGTGGCCCAACACCTTGTGATCAAAATGCTACTTGTGGGCACAGGCTGGCTCAGGAACTAGAAGCACTCAATATTCTTGGTCACCCTGAAGGTGGGGTCTGGGAGCAGAGCACAAGTCTGGGACAGCTCTCTGCTGGGACAGTTGCTGTGGAGGCTAGAAGAGCTGAGTGTTCACAGTGTTTCTTGGAAGTCACTCAGCCTCTGTTTCTTATACATTATGAGGCCAAATGCCAAGCTATAGCCATTCTTAGCCATCTGTACATTGAGTTCATGAACACAGACATCTGCTGAGACAAAGTGGTTGGTAGTGATGGCTCAGAACAGGCTCCAGCATCTACCCGTCTCCCCTTGACCCAAAGCATCATTCTTTCCAAATATGTAAACCCTGTCTCTCTCTACCTGAGAGGGCACCATTCTTCTGCTTTTTTCCCCCGTTTCTTTCTCTCCCACCTTACTCTCTTTTCTTTCTGTTTATAATCCAGGGTGGTAGGGACAGCTCTGTAGCTACCATTCTCAAGAAAGGTCACTGTTCTGATTCGAAGGTGGGAGATGGACTTGACATTTCTTTCACTAAAGAACAGAAAACAAAAACATACACTATATAAGTTAAATCCCCAGGACATGGCTCTTACAGAAAACCTGCTCCTCATGTGCATTTCAGTAAGAAAAAGGAAAAAGATCATCACTCTTAAAGCATTAACCTCAAATCAGTTTTTCACAGTCTTTTCTCAACCCAAATGTGTTCCGGTTCTCAGTACCATCTGTTCTCACACACCTGTGACCTTTAAGTAGGCCAAATATTCCCATGACAGGTGAAAGATATCTATCAGCAACATACCCCATAAAGGAGATGTGCTCTCCTTAAACTCCCTGGATTTTGAAACTTATTTTTAATATATATAGAAAATATCTAAAATGAATGCTTATTAAATATAAAACATGATTGTATCTTTATCTCTCTCTCTCTCTCTCTACCTGTTGCTGGGGATCAAACCCAGGACCTGCACACATGCTCTACCACCAAAACATACCTGCAGCTCCTGTGCTGTCTCTTTATTAAAAAAATACACAGAACTGAAAGCTGAGTAAGCCTCATTTTGCCCCACTCGGATGAATTACTGTTTCCTTGCGATTTGACTAATTTTGGAAGACTTTCCTTTTTTTCTGAAAAATAAATTTTAAAAAATATATAGTTACATATATACACATATATTCTATCAGTTCTTAAAGATGAGAAAATTTTGCTCACTGCATTGAAGTTTCCATTTTAATAGAATTATGATAGCATTTTAGATTGTTCATTTATTTTCTCAGAACAGAGCCATGAAACAGTGTTGCCACCTTTTATTTATAACAACACTAAACCATGAAAATTTCCCCAAGGTTACGTAACAAAGTAGCCAGCTTAAGATTATAAGTAGTCACTCCCTGAGGTATGTAAGCAGTTATGCCATTGTTGACTTTCTGATCAGCTGAGAAGTTTTCCCCTGTTTTTTTTTTCCTCTAGTTCTTGAAGCCAACTCCTTAACTAATATTATAACCTTAAGTTTTTTAGTGGTAAGTTTAGATGAATAAGCATATTAACTGGAAGTGTCTCAAATTTTTTATAGTGGCTTAAGGGGGCAAATATAATGTGGATAGAATTTTATCTCAATTTCTATATATTGTTTCAATAATTATCTTATTGGCAAATCATCATCTGTATATATATATATATATTTTTTTTTTTTTTTTCATTCATTGCTATTTTGGAGATGGAACTGAGGACCTCACATACTAGGCAAAGGGTCTGTCACTGGGCTACATCCTCAGTAGCAAATCATATTTCGACTGCTTCTGTTTTAAATGAGAGACTTTATTAGCCTTCTGGAGTAAACATACACAGGGATAAATTACTCACCATACAGAACTTTCTCTCAGTGTTTAGCTTCTAGATCAATGGCAGAGGACCTTTTAGCACTTTCAGTGACAGCAAACATCCAGCTGCGGCATGCATGCCGTAGGGTCACCACTACTGTTCTATACGAAGGGGTCTTTTTATGTTGTGTTTCGTGTATATTAACAGTTGATCTGGGTGTTCCTGAAATCTCTTCCGTATGTGCTGGTTTTGTTTTCCCTAAAACCACTCAGATTCCCTTCTTTTTCTACAGATGCATAGCCAATTACTTTCTCTTTCTTTGTTTTATT
The DNA here is from genome assembly GCF_000247695.1 of Heterocephalus glaber. The sequence goes on from NW_004624730.1 coordinate 34,316,006, forward strand.
TTTTACTGCTGCTTATTTTCTTTTTTAACTCTGTAGTGTGTGCCTTATTAACAGGATCAGGGGATTTAAGAAACCATGTTTTTGGCCTTTGCTCACAAGTAGCACCAACACAACGCTTCCAGAGAGTAAATGTTTGTATTACCTGGGTGCTTGAAGTTCTTCAACACCCAGGCCAGCAGTGCAGGTGTGAGTTTGTTGTTGTTGGTCACAGGATTAGAAAGCTAAGTTGGTCCTCAGTGCCCATGGGAGGGGCAGCTCTAGACAGCACACTGAAACTGGCAGCGATTTCCTTTCTCTTCCTCAGAAGCCTCTTTGTGTAGCTACTAGGATGTGGCACTGAAGGAGTCACCTACCCGCTGATGTCCTTTGACCCAACCTGGGAGTACTTACTGTCATCTGACTTCTATGACCCTCCGCTGCAGTCTTTTTAAATAAAGAAGATGCTTTAAAAATCACTCCATTGTTGTCTCCTTTAGGCTGTGGAAGGTCAAGACTACAGCCTGGAGATACAAGGAGTGGCCTGAAGCCATGTGGACAACTTCAAAGTCACAGAAACTTGGGAAGTTTAAGTGCAAGTTGTGACTGTGGAGGATAAACTTGGCATTTGGAGATAGAGAGAAAACAAATGTTAGTACTGAGAAGGACTTAGAACCTCTCAATTCCCATGGGTCCCAAAAGCCTGTCTCAGCAGGAAAGTGCATTGCTGCCTTAAATTACAGGTAGAAGAGGGTGGTGGGAAGGGAAACTTTGTTAAAAGTGTAGTTTTGTAGGCTAGGGATTTAGCTCAGTGGTTCTGCCCTCTGCCTCGCAAGTGCAAGGTCCCAAGTTTGATCCCCAGTACCAAAAAAAAAAAGTGTAGTTTTGGTCTCTAAGTTTACAAACCAGTGGAAATTTAGCTCTCTCCAATCCCTATTTTGCAGATGAAGCCCAGAGCAGGTATGTGATTTTCCACTATCTACCATATGGCTGTTTATTGGCAGAACTATAACTCAAATTCCTCCAACTTACTGGTTCATTTCTCATTATAGTTCAATACAGATATAAGGTACTGGAACTACACTAAGGATGGAATAATTGTTCTTCCAACATAATAATAAGAGCTAATGTATTGAGCAAAAACTTGAAGTCAAATAAAAATGGGCTGTGGGATTGGGGATATATGCAAGGCAGATCACCTGAGATACTGTAGAAGTGCAACCATGGGTGCCTCACTGCCAAGTCTGAATTTATGTGGAGACTCAAAAGCACAAGGAGACCAGGCATGTTGCACAGATTTGAATAATGTGACCCAGACCTGGGAAACAGTTGTCTCAAGTGTGCTATAGCCCCTGTTTCTTCTTGCCTACCAAGTCTTGAGATGGTCCTGAAGTGCAAATTAGGTGAACTTATTACCAGACAGAGTCAGAGGAGGTCCCCCAAAGAGGAGACAGGGAACTCAACTCACCTCACCCATGGGGGTAGGTGGTAGGTTCTGTAGCTTTCATCACAGTAAAAAGGATTTTCAAAATGTGTCGGTGAGAGATATAAAGAGGTTTGTTAGGCAGCATTCTAAAAGCACACACAGAGAGAACAGCATGGGCCTTTATGAGAGATACATAATGGTCACGGGCTAGGGATTTCTATGTGGTCTGGGGTGTCCTCCAGATGGAGATCTGGGAAATAGATTCCTGCTGTCAGGTTACCCACCTGGGGGGCTATTTTAGAATGTAAACCACTCATATGTACTTGAAACTGAGATAAGCTGCCCACCAATATTGCTGCTAGTTTGAGGATGGAGGTTTGTAGGAAGAAGGGCAGTTTACAGGTGCAAAGCACAGGCCCAGAGCCCAATTTAGAGACTTACTGTGTCTCTAAGACTTGAACAAAACCTTTTTTTGAGTGAGTTTCCTGGCAGGGAAAAAGGCTTGACAAGTTTATGTCCTGAAGCTGCAGTTTTTCTTAAAATTACAATTTTAAAATGATGATTTTCCTTGTTTTCTTTTTACCTCACTGTGCAGATGTAGAGGGTCAAAGCTGAGACAATCATTACAACTCCATTGTTTCTAGCACAGAAGTGAGGGTAGGGATGTGTGATTCAGTTGTTTTTTGTGAGGCCCTAAAGGAAAGAACATCTTAGGTCAAGTATTAGGAAAAACTTGTTAAAACTCAGAGCTGTTTCTTTGATGATCTGGGGAACTTCCTTCCCTACCATATTCAAAACTTGATTGTTTTTTTCCACAGCAAAAATACAGCAAGGCAGAAGCTATCATTCTGCTGAACAAGTTCAGGTCAGTATTTTTGGTTGTTTGTCTTGCTTCTGCCCTTTTAAGAAATCTGTTCAGGGGCCGGGGATTTAGCTTCGTGGTTCCACTGCCTGCCTCGCAAGCACAAGGTCCTGAGTTTGATCCCCCGCCAAAAAAAGAAAGAAATCTGTTCAGTAAATACAGTAGGCCAACAGCATGCCAGGCCTTTTCCCTAATTTGGGTTAGCCTTGAGCATGACTGCTAGTAAGGATCATGATTCTCATTTAACCCTTCCGGTGGCGCCAGGGCAAATTCTACAGTGTAATCAATGAGTTGAGCAACAGTATCTTTGGCATGAAGAAGTCCAGCATGCTGGAATTTCTGAATGACTTTTCCCACTGTAGGGATTCAAGAAGACCATTGTCATTTTCCCCTTTTCTAGCAGGAAAGGAAAATCCTATCCCTTAGAGTACTGGTCCTGGGTTATGGTCATGGATTTTCTTTCCTGGAAACAGGAACTTGGTTCAGTGAGACATCCCAGAGTTGGTGCTTTGTTTTGCCAAGATGCCTATTTCTGGCAACCTGTGGGGGAAGGACACTGAGAATCATGATGCTCTTCAGACCTATATAAAACCTTTATTATTTAATGTTATTCAGCATCAGAGTAATTTTAGCCAAAGATAGGCTGAACTTAAATGACTTCACTAATAGGAGTAATTTAAGAATTATAAACAGAAATCAGATAACATTAAATAGTGTGTTTCTAAGTTGAGAAATTGCCTAATGATCTGAACAGGAAAACAATGAAGGTAATTGTGGATTTGCAGAATTTGAGAATGTCTGTAACTGGCAGCACATGGTTGGGTGAGTGGATTTCCTGTGCCTTCAGCCTGTGGTCTCACAAACGCTTCAGTACCTGGAGACTCTTAAAAGCCATCTTTTAATGGCTCCAAGTGCTGGTAATCATTGAGTCAATAGTGACACTGACCCAAATGCAGGAGCCAGAACTGTGATATGATACACATTTCAGTTTCTGACAGGCCTTTGCAACAACCATCTTGTCTCCATAATACAGTATATTGTTAATGAACCCACATAGTTTCATTTACCAAGTAGTAACCTACTGTAGCAGTGGTCTAAGTGTGACTTGCAGATCCATGGAGAGCCTAGGACCAGTGCAAGCAGTGCATTAGGTGAAAACTACTGTACTTCCATAATAACACTAAGATGTCATTTACCTTTATCACTGTGTTGACATTTGTACTGAGAATGTAAAAGCAATGGTAGAGAAAAATGCTGATGTCTTAGCTCAAATCTAGGCAGTGGCACCAAACTGTGATTATGTGACTGTAGTTTTCTTTACTTTTACATGTTTGTAGTCCCCAAAACAAGCAAACAATCCTTCCCACAAATTCATTTAAGAATATCTTTGATCAAGCTGTGAAAACTACTTATTTTATTGCATCTCAATCTTTAAGTACACATCCTTTTCAAATTCTGTGTGATGAAATAGGAAGCATGCATAAAGCACATCTGCTGCACATTGAAGGATATTTGTCTTAAGGAAATTGCATTTGTGTAATTGTTTGAGTTACAAGCTAAACTATCTGCTTTTTAGTTTGTTTGTTTTTTTGGTACTGGGGATCAAACTCGGGACCTTGTTCTTGCGAGGCAGACGGTGGAACCAGTGAACTAAATCCCTGGCCCACTATCTGCTTTTTAAAGGAACACCATATTTACTTGAAAGAATGGGTGAAAGAGAGTTATTCAGACTTGGGTGTTTGGCAGACATTTCCTCAAAACTGAAAAACCAAATCTGCAATTTCAAAGGAAATACTTGATAGTATTTATCCCCAGTGGCAAAATTTGAGCCTTCACCAAAATTTGAATTTTGGAGAAACTTGTATCACCCCCCTGAGCTTCATAGTTTGCCAATATTTAAAGTATTTACTGATAAGCTGAGGACAGTAGACATACCTGTAATCCTAGTGACTTGAGACACTAAGGCAGGAGGATGGCAAGGTCAAGGCCAGCCTGGACTACTTAGCAAGACCTTGTCTCAAAATAAAATAAAAAGGGCTGGGGATGTGGCTAAGTGATAGAGAACTTGCTTAGCACGCATGAGGCCCTGGTTTTGATCCGAAGCACTGCAAAAAAAAAAAAAAGTTTACTGATGGCAATGTTAACAAATACAACTTGTTTAGTTTTTGCAGAGCTAGTAATCAAACTCAGGGCCTTGCGTATGTGAGGCAAGCACTCTAGTACTGAGCTGTGCTCCCAGTGCCTACAAATACAATTTTTAATATGGCATAATATAATATGTCTACATGTGGAAGATCTGTATAACTTAATATGAGATTTTCCAACTGACCAATGTCTGATGTTAAAAACATGCATGAGTAAATAACCCCATCAAAGTAAAAGACCAATAGATTTTAATCTAACAGAGATGAAAAACTCATTAATATGGCTTCAAGTTCCACATTACAACTACCCTTTATGAAAGAAACACTTGTTCAGTTTTGGTGTAGTATCAAAAAATTATAGAATTATCTGTAAAAGGGTCATACAATGCTTCTCCCTTTTCCAATGACATGTCTGTGTGAAAACAGATTTTCTTTGTATATGTCAACTAAAATAATATATCATAACAGATTAAATGTAAGAGCAGATAGAATCCAGCTGTCTTTTATTTAGCCAGATGTTAGAGATTTGCAAAAATGTGAAACAATGTCACTGTATTCACTATTTTGTTTTGGAAAATATTTTTTATAAAAATATGTTACTTGCCGCCTGCCTTGTAAGTGCAAGGACCCGAGTTCGATCCCCGGTACCAAAAAAAAAAGTTACTTATAGTAGCATGAAATGGATTAATTAATATTATGTTTAAGGAAATTAAATAAATAAAATTTTGGTTTCAATATTTAATGTGGTTAATAGATACAGATATAATACAAATAAATAAAACCCTTTGGGATTCTCACTATTTTTATGACTGTACAGGGTCTTGAGTGCAACCATTTGAGAAATATTGATCTACTGAAAACTCAAGTAATAAGGCTATTCTAACTGGAGAGCATAGTAGAGTGGGAAAAGCAGATGCTTTGCAGCCCCACAGAGTCCAAATTTTGACTTTTGGTTCAAATTCTGATTTTACCACCCATGAGCTATTTGATTTAAAAGCTTCATTGTTCCATCTCAGTACTAAGTGAGGCTAAGGTAGGAGGACTGTAAGTTGGAGTCCCACCTGGGAAACTAAGTGAAACCCTGTCTCAGAAAAGTAAAGTTTGGGATGTTGCTCAGTGGTAGAGTGCCCCTGGGTTTGGTTTTCAGTACCACCCAAATAAAAAATAAATAAAACAGAACTTAATTGTACCAAGCTTCAGTTTCTTCCTCTATAAGATGGGAATGACACCCATCTTATAGACTATTTGAGGAGTAGAGATAATTTTGTATAATGCACCTAGCATAGCGCCTAGTGGTAGGGGCTCAAATATTTATGATTGCATAAACATAGCAAAACATTTAAATGTCAGTTCATGGTTTTGGTTGCAAAGACTACACATGGTTTAAGCAGTTAAGAAAATTATTATTATTATTACTATTATTATTATTATTTGGTACCAGGGATTGAACTCAGGACCTTACGCTTGCGAGGCAGGCAGCAAAACCACTGAGCCAAATCCCCGGCTCAAGAAAATTATTTTTCATTATTAAAATCCAGAGACCGAAGAGCTTGGTAATGTCATAAAACTCAAGTCCTAGCCAGGTGTGGCAGCACAAACCTATAATCCCAGGACTTTGAGAGGTTGAGGCAGAAAGATCAAAAGTTTGAGATCACCCTGGGTAACTTAGCAACTTAGTGAGACTCTGTCTCAAAACAAAAAACTAAGAAAGCACAAAGGTCCTGGTTTCATTCAATGTACACACACACATGCACACATAGCCCACATACAAAAAATCCTCAAATCCCTTCTATCTTTCCACTCCAACTTCCTGGTACTTGTTTCTCTGTTTAGGCTGTTCACAATATGGCAACAGAAGGTCCAAGGCACCATTTTCTGCAAAATCATGTACTAAGGTGTAAAGAAAGACTCCCTCGGTCCACAGAGCCTCCCCCAGACTTGCTCTTAGGAAACGAAGAAACTTCTTCTAGATTACCTCCAGCAAATTTTCCCTCACATTTCATTGGTCTGAATTTTGTCACGGTCCCATTCCTGAACCCAATTCCTGGGCAGGGGGATGGCAGGTCTCTGGGACCAATCAGACCCACTTCTGGGCCTGGAAGTGGGGTCAGCCTCCCTGAGACATAGTTCTGATGCAGTCTTTGTTAGGATGGGAAAAGGGGAAACAAAAGGAACATACGTAGTCATACAGGGTCTCCTATGCTCAGTAAGTGGAAGTCTAAAATAGTGGGTCCCATGTGCTGGTTGGCAGACTGGCTACATAGTTACCTGGGAATCTGTTAAAATAGATAACCCAAGTTGCAATTTATATACAAATCGCCTGGAGATGTTAAAAATGTGGATTCCACCTAAGTAAAAACCTTGCACAAAATAAAGCTGCTGCTGGCCTATGAGCTGCACTTTGAACAGCAATGATGTATATCCCCCACTTTCGAATTACTGACTTGGTCTTCCAGGTGAATATGGTTTTAATAACTGGGATCAGTATGGTAGAACATCAACAACACACACGATTGGCATTCATTCATTCATTCATTTGATGAGCAGTCATTGACACTATACCCTGCCAAACTGTGCTTATTGCTGAAATTACAAAGGGTTCACATTGTGTTGGGCCGGGGGAGCAGGCTGACCTATATGCAGATATCTTTTTTTGTTGTTACCGGAGATCGAACTCAGGTCCTTGCGCTTGTGCAGCCGGTGGCGAAACCACTGAGCTAAACCCCTGGCCCCTATATGCAGATATCTTTAATATGTTGTGAGACGTGCTCCAGGAGAGATATGCACAAAGTGTTCTGTGATCAAGGAATGAGGAGTGACTCACTGGTGATGGGGAAGTTGGCAAAGAGCATTTCAAAGAGGAGGACATTTGAGCTGGGCTTCCCTTAGGTGCCCAGAGTGAGACGTCTGTATGTGAAAGCATGGAGACAAGAGCAAGCTGCATATATTCAAGGCACAGGAGGAATATCTCTGTGGCTTATGTGCAAGCTGAGATAGAGTAAGGGAAGAAAAGGTCAAAAAGTGAGGCTGGGTCTGGAGTGTGAGAAGCCTCGAAAAGCTGTATTAAATCACCCTACAGTTGTTCTCAGACTTGACTGAACATTAGAGCCATTTGGACAGATTAAAAGTCCTGATAGCCAAGCCACAATCTAGGTGAATGGAACCCTACTTTCTGAGTGCGTGTGTAGTGGGGGAACATGTTGGGAGCCATCAGTATGTGTTAGAGCAAGCCAGGCGATGTACCACCTAAGCTGAGATCCAGGCTCTGCATGGGCCAATTTATTTGCATGGATCATGTTGTTCAGTGTGGACAGTGCCCATGCTTCTTAAATGCACTTTTCATGTCAATTTGTTATTCAAAGTCAGAATTATTAAAAAGGTTTATGCCAGGGAGCATGTGATGGGCACTGGGATGGAGCTCCCCCTGAACAGAGGCAGATCCAGGCAGATCAAGTCTGCCCTTTGTTCCCAGGCCTGCGTGGCAAAAGCTGATCCCTGTGAAATCCTTGACCCGGACAGAGGGCACCTCTTTCACTGGCTGAGACCACAGGATCCTCAAGGAGATAAGCTGAAGAATGTGTTCCCAACCAACACAGGTTTCCCCACTCTACCTTCTTTTACTAACCTTTCCATGAATTTGAAGGTATTTCCCTTGATAAGATGAAATGAAGAACTCCCCACCCTGCGAAGGCTGGCAGGAGAATCCTTCTGTAGGCGCTTCACGATGTGAATTTGGAATGCCTGCTCTGGGTTTGGAAGTCTGGACTCATCTGCTGAAATGTCATAGTTAAGAAAAGTTGTCTCTTCTCTCATTCATTACCGCTATAGTCCCTGAAATAATCTTTGAAGTGTCCAAATATTGTTGTGACACATTTGTAGCTATTCCTCAAGTTGCTGAATTTTGGGGAGTGTTTTGAATTTTTTAAAGAAATAAATGATTCTATGCATAAAATATAAACACAGCATAAACTAAAAAACATACTCCAAACTTGTTTACCATCCGGCTTCTTCCCCCAGTTTTTAGTCAATAAAATATTCAACCATCTTTAATGGAATGGGCTGAGCTCTTCCTGTGGGACACAATGGAGAATAGAGTCTACACATAAATGTCATGACCCAGCAGGTTCCTGGGAATGCTCCACCAGCACCCAGCTGACTTGGTATGGCCTGGATGAGTGTGTTTAGCTGGATTGTGCTTCACAGTTCCCCACCCAATACACAGGAGGCAAAGTGCAGCTTTGTTTTCAGAATCATATTGACTTTTCTGAAGAACTCCTGAGGTCCCCTTTGCTCTCCTGGGAGAGGCCCCAGCGGTGAGAGGTGTGCCATCTTCCTCCACAGTCATTTACAGGGTTTTGCTGATATTTTTCAAATAATTCTACTCAGTCTCTTCCCTCCATGATAGCCCAGGCTTTCCCCACAATCAAATGCTATATAATCACCTGAAAAGAAAAATACAACAAACACTTATCTGCAACTCTGGCTCAAAGAATTGAATTACAGGCTTTTGCTGTGGCCGTGCAGATGTTACTAGAAACTCTTGCCATAGCTAATGTGCAAAGGGAACTGGCCTCCATTTGCACAGGCTTACCACTGTGTGGGTGGCCTGGGGCAGGACTTGGCTGGGCTTGAGTCCCCAAGCAGGAGGCCTGGCTGACTCCGAAACACTTACAAGGAAAATATATAATTATAAACAACCTCAACAGCCCCCCGCCACACCCAGACAGCGTTCCCACAGCCCCAGAAGATGACTGTGCCCACCAGCCTAGGCAGTACAGTGGCCTGCTATTTCTGTGGCCATGGGCTGCTCCGACCAAGCTCAGCTCACCCGAGGCCCTGCTTGGATACAAACAAGCTGGCATTTGATGACAGGAAGGGAGTGAAGCCTCCCTCAATGTTCGGGTTTTAATCTTGGATCTGGAGGACATTACCTCTTTCTTTGTGGACCACTGATTGCTTTCAAAATACAAGGAATCATTATTTTACCTTACAGGGTTATTATGTGCTGTGATTAATTTAGCTAAGGCTCTTAGAAAACAGTAAATGCTGAGCAGACTTATGAGTTCCCATTTGAAAAAGCACTTTAGCCTCCCTGGGCAGCTGGTTTGACGAGAAGTACTACTTACTGTGACCCTCATGCATGGTCCTTCTTTACTAAATCTCCCAGGGCTTTTTAGTCTCTCTGATGAAAATGCACTGCTTCCAAATGAATCAAATAAACATTAAGCAGAGATGTGAATTTTATCTTTGAAAAAATCAATCTCAGTTTTTAATGAAGAAAAAAGGAATAATTTCATGCTAATTAGGAGGGAGACACAGAGCCTGCCTTTGGAGATAGATAGGGTAAAGATTTGGGTTTAAAGTTTAACTGGAAAAATGTCTGCCTCAAAGAAAAACTGGATTTGAAGAACTTACTCACAGCCTAGGGATCCTACTCAAGCAATTCTTGCCCCTTCCCTTTCTCTTTCTTTCCTCCTACCACCTCCTCTTCCAGTGCCAAACAGCACAGGCAAAGGAAAGAGTCTTTACAAGACACGTCCACACATCTTGGGTGGTGCAGAAAGACAGGAATTACAAACACAGGGGATGGTTTGGCAGCAAGACATGCCTTGCTCCAGCTCTGTGGATTCCACATTCCTCCCCTGGAGGGGAGCAGCCACATTTGCCTGTAAGCCTATATACTGCCAGCAGCCAGAGGGTCTGCAAGTGCCCAAGAGCTAAGGTTTTTCTAGAAAACTGTCCAATCTCTGCCTCTGTCTCTGGGGATACACCAGGATGTACCAAGCTCATCTCGTTTGACAGTTTTAAAATTGCCCTTTACATGTGTTTTTAATTTTTATTTAATAAAGGAACAAATGCTTTATAACTAAAGACCAGTTGGTGATTAAAATCCATTTTGTTGATGGCTAACAAACACAAGTAGAAGCTGATATCAATCTTATGAGATCTGTGAGGCCCACAGCTGCTGCCTTCCTCCTCCCTTAACCATGTTTTCTCTGAAGCAGCATGTCTCCCCACTTTCTCCCCAACTTTGTTTCGGCCTAGTAATTCTATCTTGCTTACACAATTGCTCAGCCTTTATCCTCCTGTTTTTGATTACCAACTGGTGTTTATTTTAAATGCAGTTACTGGCCAATTAAATAGAAATTAGCTACATTTAGAGACAGGACTCCTGATTACTGCTTCTTCCTTTGGCAAATATTCATTCTTTTTGAGGCTATTCTGAGAGCAGAAATCCCAATGGCAAAGGCCAGTGCAATGTGCCAAGGCCTCTCAGGGGAGCTACCTGCTAGATCCAGCATTAAAGAAAGTAGGTATGGGATGCTCTGTTAGCCCAGTAGGAGCTAAAGCAAGCTGGGCTGTAACTAGAGTCATTTCCTGTTGTGATTCAGTTAAACCATTTCTGATTCAAGACAGACTCTTCTACCATAAGGTTAGGTTTATTTCACTGAAGAAGGGAATAAATAAATAAATAAATAAATACCACTTTCCGCTTTTCTCTGTTGTTCGGGACAGCTGGAATGCATCTTCCTTTCCACCCAAAAACTGACCACTGCTTGATTGGGTGAACAAGGGACTTCCTTCCTGGTCTAGGCAGCACATGGGCTACATTAGTCAGGTCAAGCCTGTATCTTGGATCTACTGCAGCAAGCCTGTAGCTTGAGGCAATGGAAGCTGGCCTGAAGCCTGGGTTGGTGGGTCCTGACCTGGTGCCTAGGTCCTTAGAGCTGGCCTATAGGCTTGGTCCGTGGGGACCAAATTGGAACCAGGTGGGCCTTGAACATGAGCCTTCAGGAACGAGCCTTGGTCTTTGGTATGTAGGGGTCAGCCAACCTGGAACCTCAATCCACAGGGAAGTCTGGATCCACAAGGGGCAGCCTGGAGCCTGGGTCTGTGCAGGTCAGCCTAAAAACTGAATCTATGGATACTGACACAGAAGCTAGATCTATGGGACCTGGCCTGAAGCATTAGGTTATGGAGGTCAGTCTGGTGCTAGGAGAGTCCTGGAAGCGTGGTCTGTGGGGAATCTTGCCTATAAACTCGGTCCATGGGACCATGGGTCCATGGAGCAGGCCTGGACCCTGGGTCTGCAAGAGCAGGTCTGGGCTGCATGCAGGGGCTATAAGAGCTGGGCTTAATATTAGGTCTGTGGATGTTGGCCTGGTGCCTGGGTCTCTGAGTGTGAGCATGCTGGGGTTCATAGGCACCAAGCTGATACTAGATGGGTCTGAAGATGGGTTTCCAGAGACTGGCCTAGTGTTGGGGTGGTCCTAGAAACTCCATGCATGGTTGTCCAACTGGAGCCTGGGTACTGGCCTAGCCGAGTTTCACTGGAACAAAACAGATGCAAGGATCCACAGCAATGTCAGATGCTTACTTCACTCTTCTCTGTGCAGAAGGTATTGTATGGGCTTGCCAGACAGGCTGATGTGAATAATGTAAACTGTCCTTCATACTCTTTAACGTGTCTTTTTTATTTCTATATTACACTCAGATGCTTAATCTTTCACCTGAATTCCTTAGATCTTAGGAAGTTATTTTCATGTGTGGAGAGTTCTCCAATGGATGTTTCTGTAAAGGAATGACTACTAAGATGATCTATTATACCATTTTGCTATGAGAATATTTTAAATACTAAAATTAATATACTAAAGACTCTAATGAAAAAGGCAGATAACATACAAGATCAGACGGTTAATTTCAGCAGGAAGATGGAAACTTTAAGAAAGAATCAAATGGAAATTCTAGAAGTGAAAAACACAGAAACAGTGATAAAGAATGCCTTAGACAGTCTCATTAGCCGACTCATAGAACCATAGCAAGAAGGTAGAGCAATAGTAATAACCAAAATTGAAACACAAAGAGAAAAGAGTATGTGGAAAAATAGAGTATGACTCCCTCACAGTTCCAGAACAATATCAAACGTTCCAAAATGTGCATAATTTGAATCTCAGAAATAGAAGACAGAAAGAGAAATAAAAAAGAAATATCTGAAATAATGACTGAATTATTTAAAGTTAAGGACAGACACAGAACCACAAATCTCAGAAGCTTTAAGAACACTAAGTAGGATGACACACACATTTACACACAGTCTTAGCTCTATTTCTGTTGCTATAACAAAATATTTGAGACTGGATAATTTATAAAGAATAGAAACTTATGTGCTTCATGATACTGGAGAAGTCCAAGAACATAGCACCACCATCTGGTGAGTGCCTTCTTGCTACATCATAACATGGCAGAGGGCATCACATGGCAAGATGTAACAAGTATGCTAGCTCATCTCTCTCTTCCTCTTCTTATAAAGCCACTAATGTCTTCCCAAGGGCCCCTCCCTCATGACTTCACCTAATTGTAATTACGCCTCAAAGGTCGAACCTCCAAGTACCATTAACATGAATTTGGGTATTACGTTTCCAACCCATGAACTTTTGAAGAATACATTCGAACAATAGTGTACATATATACATGTAATAATTAAACTTCTGAAACTCAGTGGCAGGGAGCAAATATTGAAGCAGCCAGAGAAAGTGAATATCATTTTCTGAGGAATTTTCTGAGAGTGAAATGGACTTCTGATCACTAATAACAAAAGCCAGAAGACAGTGGAGTATCATCTTTAAAGTCATACAAGAAAGGAAAATAAAAAACAATAACAACCCAGATTCTATATCCAGCAAAATCTCATAAAGAACAAATAAACAAAAGCCTTCTCAGACTAACAAAACTAATGTACTGCCAGCAGATCTATTCAATTCAATAAGAAATCTCAGAGTACTAGAGTTGTAGCTCAGTGGTAGACTGTTTACCTTAGCACTCACAAAGGCCTGAGTTCAGTCCCCAGTACTGCAAAACAACAAAAACAAAGTCAAAGGAAGTTCTTCATGCACAAAGAATATAATGTCAGGCTCAATTTAGGTCTACACAAAAATTGAAGAAATGGAATAACTGAATAAAAGAAGGCAAATAAATTTAGTTCTTTTCTTATTTTTAATTGTTCTCAAAGGTAGCTAAGTCTTGAAAACAATATTAGCGACATTGTATTCTGTTTATAGCGCATGTAAAGTGAAAGGTAAGAAAAGATAGTGTGAGGGCCAGGGATTTAGCTCAGTGGTGCTGTGCCTGCCTCAAAAGCGCAAGGTCCTGAGTTTGATCCCTGGTACCAAAAAAAAAAAAGCATGAAAGATGTGGTATAGTCTGAATGTGTCACCCAAAATAGATACGTTGAATCCTATTATTTTTTAAAAATTCTTTTATTGGTACATTGTAGGTATACAACACAATTACATTTCTCATTGGGAACTTGTACCTTTACATAATGCATC
>NW_004624730.1:34330807-34422540 GCF_000247695.1 Heterocephalus glaber
TGGGTCTTTAAATTTGGGAGATCTGATCTTTTTAAGTTCTTTATAGATTTGAGATAGTAGACCTTTGTCTGAGGAAGAGAAGGTGAAGATTTTTTCCCACATAGTGGGTTGTCTTTTCACACTGCTGGTGGTTTCTCTTTCTATGCAGAAGCCTTTTAATAAGAAGAGATCTCACTTGTTGATTGTTTGTGCTAGTTCACGGGCAAACTGAGGTTTGTTCATAAAATCTTTTCCTACACCGATGTCTTCAAGAGTTCTACCTAACCTCTGTTTCAACTGGTTCAGAGTTGAATCCTATTATTAATGTGATATTAATAGTTAGAGATTTTAGATGCTGATTAGGTCATGCAGGTTGTAGTTGGATGTGGTGGCACACGCTTTTAATCCTGGCATTCTGGGAGGCTGAAGCAGGAGGATTGCAAGTTCAGATCCAGCCTGGGCAACTTATATCTCAAAATAAAAAATTTTAAAAGGGATAGGAATGTAGCTCAGTAGGAAGGCCCTGGGTTCAGTCCCTAGCTCCCCAACAAAAACAGCAACAACAACAGAAGGTTGTGAGGGAGCTGCCTCCTTTCCTTGTGCCCTTTCTGCCCTCTGCCTTCTGTCATGTTAAGATATAGCAGTCAAGGCACCATCTTAGAAATAGAGATTAGGTCTTGACCAGACACCAAACCTGCTGGAAGTTTGATCTTTGACTTCTCAGTTTTTAATTGATTATTTATGAATTGCCCAACTTGTAGTATTCTATTTTAGTATTTCAAATGTACTAAAACAGGATGGATGAAAAAATTAAGAATTTATTGCCACTAGGTCCTTATACTACATGTGAAGCAGTATAATATTTGAAGACAGACTAAAGATGTATATCATAAATATACATCAGATTAAAGATGTATATTTATCTTAGAAAAAACACTAAAAAATACTTTTTAAAAGAAGTGAATACTTAAAAAAGAATTTTTGAAAAATGCTCAACTAACACAAGAAAAGATAGAAAAGGAGAAAAAGAAACAAAAGACAAGTGGAACTAGTAATTCACCTAGACTATAAAGATAGTTTGGTTAAAAATAAAGGGATGGAGAAAAATGTGCTAAGCAAAAACTAATCAAAAGAAAGCTGAAATAGCTATGTTAATATCAAAGTATACTTTAGAATAAGCAATATTATTGGGGATAAAGAGAGATTATATAATAATAGTGGGTCTATTTCTCCAAGAAAACATAACTAATTAAATTGTGACTGCATTTAACAACAGAGCTGCCACAGACTTGAGGAAAAAGAGGTGGAACTGAAAGGAAAAACAAAGTTGGAGTCTTTAACAGTTCTTTCAATAATTGATAGAAGAAGTAGAAAGCTAATTATTATGGCTACAGAAGCCCTGAACAACACTATCAACAACTAGATAAATGAATGTATACAGAAAATTCCACCCAACAAGAGAAAAATATATTTTTTCTAGTACACATGGAACATTCATCAAAATATACAATATTCTGAATTATAAAACAAACTTAAAAGAATAAAAGAGATACAAAGTATATTCTCTGACCATCATGGAAATAAACTAGCAATGAATAATAGGAAGACATCTGAAAAAAATCTTCAAATAATTGGATATCAAACAGTACTTTCTAATAAGCAATGGGCCAAAGAGAAAGTCTCAAGAGAAAGTTAAAAATATCTGTGATGGAAAAAAAACCACAACATATCAAAATTTATGCAATGTAGCTAAAGCCATGCTTCGAAATTCAGGCATCAAATGCTTATTTTTAGAACAGAAAAAAGTTCTCAAATTGATAATGTGAGTTTCCATATTTCGTGACTAAAAAAAGAAATGTGTACCAAAGTTGCAGAAAGAAAATATTTTTTAAGAAAATAAGACCTTTAAAAATGAATGAGATTTTTTAAATAGAAAAAAATAAATCAGACAAAAAACTAAGAACAATTTATAAAATTGATACACTTCTAGTCAGACTGTCCAAAAAACAAGGGGGGGGGGAGGGGGAAGAAAGGTCATAAATTGCATATATCAAAGACAAAAGAGGAAATAATTGTTACAAACTCCATAGACATTAACAATAAGGGTATATTATGAATAAGTCTGTGCCTATACATTTGACAACTCATGAAATGAACTTCTTAAAAGAAATAAATTACTAAAGCTCACTCAAAAATAAACAGCCTGAATAGTCCTCTATCAAAGAAAAATAAGTTTTACTTTTATTAAAATGTTCCCCAAAAGAAATGACCAGGAATACATTTTTCACTCTTGAATTCTACCAGAAATTTAAGAAAGGAAGAAAGAGGGCCAGGGATTTAGCTCAGTGGTGCTGGCGCTTGCCCCCGCAAGCGCAAGGATCCAAGTTGATCCCTGGAAGAAAGAAATCCAATACAATGGTTCCAGAAATAAAAGAGGAAGAAACACTTCATAGTTCATTTTGAGAAGAGCATTGGTCTCATCTTAAATTCAGAAAAACTGGGTATATTGGCACATACTGGCAGCTTTTCCTAACCTGGAGGCTTAGGCAGGAGGACTGCTTGAGTCCAAGAGTTTAAAACCAACCTGGGCAACGTAGTTTCTTAAGAGAAAAACAACAAAGCCAGAGAAACATCAGGAGAGAAGAAAACTACAGAGAAATATTCCATTAATACAAAGAAAATCCTCCCCAGAACATTAGCCAATTAAATGCTGAATATATAATAAGTATAGGGCCAGGGATTTAGCTCAGTGGCACCACACCTGCCTTGCAAGTGCAAGGTCCTGAGTTTGATTCCCCGTACCAAAAAAAAAAAAAAAAGAAGACGTATAATACATTATGAACAAGTAAGATTGGTTCAACTTGCAAAAAATCAAATCAATCAGTGTGAGTCACTATATAAACAGATTAAAGAAAATAAATGTAGCCAGGGATGGTGGCCCATGCTTGTCATCCCAGCATCCTGGGAGGCTGACACAGAAGGATCACAAATTTGAGCCCAACTGGAGCAATTCTGTGGATTAGTAATACCCTGTTCCAAAACAAGAATTTTTTTTTTTTTAAAAAAAGGATTTGTGACATAGCTCAGTGCAAAGGCCCTGGATTCAATCCCCAATATCACAAAGAAGAGGAAGAGGAGAAGCAGGTGTAGGAAGAAAAGGAAGAGGACTCTCACCACAGTGGGACTGCTACCACAGGATGGATCAACCAGATAGACTCCAGGCTCTTGTGTACAATGAGCAAAGACTGGCAAAGCATACATCCAATGGAAAACTGCTACATTTATTAGAGATCATGGGAAGATGTGCTCAGTGAAGTTCTGTGATGACAAAAATGTGGCACAAACAGAAAAGCGGTGCTGGGACAACAAGAAAGTAAAAAGCACTACACACACAGATAAATCAAACTTTTAGGTTTTAAAAGATGTGTACCCCAGCCCCAGGGCTGCTGGTGGAGGGTGCTGCTGGTGGTGGTGGTGGTGTTTCTCTTTGGGTTTCTAGGTAAGATTGACAGGAATGATTGGCAGGCTGCTGAGTCATCTAAAGGGTTTTCTAGTGCACAGGACTTTTTCAGAATTCATTATGGATTAATTACATATATGAGATGCATACATGTCCATATTTATGAACCTTTAATGAAGATAGAGTAGGGTAAAGGTTACTGAAGGTCAGGCCATGAGATGTAATGTGAATGTGCTCTGGCCTGGAGCTATAGAGATTAACATGGTCTTGGTTATTTTATTTTTGCTTTTCTTAAACAATGTAAGGAGGAATGCCCCTGGGTGTTGCCTAAACTCAAGTGGGTGGGTGGGAGTGGTCTCCCAGCCCACATTGTGCTATCTCTACTAAGACTAAAAGGAAACTTCCTTGAGCTAAGAAAAGTTATCTAACTAAACAAAAAGAAACAAAACAACAAAAAGCAAAAGCAAAACAAAACGCACTAAAAACAAAAAAACCTTACAGCTAATTTAAAACTTAATGTTAAGTAACTGAATATGTTTTCACAAAGATGAGAAACAAAGTGAGGATATCCTCTTTTCTGACTCCCATTAACCTTACCTGGAAACACTAATCATAATAAAACAAGACATGAGTCAGGCACAAGCCTGTAATCCCAGCACACTGGGAGGCTAAAGTAGGAACATTGCAAGTTTGAGCCCAGACTGGACAATTTAGTGATTTAGAAGCTGTCTCAAAATAAAAAAATAAAGACTGGGATGTAGCTTAGTGCAAAGGCCACAGGCTTAAAACAAAACAACAAAAAGTCAAGACATGGAAATAAATGTCTCTATGCATAGATAACATAACTATCTCTGTAAATGCTCCTTAAAAAAACTACACAAAAGGTCCTAGAACTAATAAATTAGTTTAATAAAGTCTCAGGATGGATTCAATGCACAAAAACCAATGTTATGTCTATATAACAGAAGTGATCAACTGCGATTCAAAAAAAATAACAATACTATTAAAAATAACACAAAATAACATGTATATATCTAGAAAAAATTATTTGGGATCTGTAAACTGAAAAGTACCAAACACTGAAGAGGGCTGGGGATTTAGCTCAGAGGTAATGCACCTGCCTCAAAAGCTCAAGGTCCTGTGTTCGATCCCTGGTACAAAAAAAAAAAAAAACACTGAAGAAAAAAATCCAAGAAAAACTAAGTAAGTGGAGAGATTTAACATGTTCGGAGATTAGAAAATTTAGTAGTATTAAGATGTTAATTCTTCCTCATTTATTATATAGTCAGAGAAATCCCAATCAAAATTCTAATCTCTTTTTATGTAGATATTAACTACTGCATTAAAAGTGTATATGGAAAAGCAAAGGAAATAGAACTGTCAAATAAATTTGCAAACCAATAGTTAAAGGATACGTAGAAGAGAAATCAGAAATAAATGGTCAACTAATTTTTCTCTTTCTCTTTCTCTTTTCTTTTCTTTCTTTTTTTTTTGTAGTACTGCTCAAACTCAGGCCCCATGCACATGGTAGGCAAATACTCTTATCACTAAGCTACATCCTCAGCCCTAGTCAATTGATTTTTTTTCCAGCAAAGCAAATGTAATTCAATAGTATGAAGAGAGTCTCTTTAAATTAATGGTGCTAGGACAACTTAATGCCCATTTCTTTGTCCATTTGTGTTACTGTAACAAAATACTATAAACAACAGAAAATTATTATTGTTTCTGTTTATAAACAACAGAAATACGTCACAATTCTGGGGGCTAGAAAATTCAAAATCAAGGTGGAAGCCAATTCAGTGTCTGGAGAAGGAAGGCCTGCTTCCTAGTTCATAAACAGTCATGTTTTCATATGGTGGCAAGACAAAAAAGTTCCCTGGGTCCCTTTTAGAAGGCACTTATTAGCTCCTGAAGACCCTGTTATATATAGATGTAACCCCAAAGCCTCGTACACGCATAGTGGAGTTTTTTATTTGTTTGTTTGTTTGTTTGTTTGGTACCAGGGAATGAACTTGGGACCTTGCACTTGTGAGGCAGGTGGTGGCACCACTGAGCTAAATCCCTGGACTCATAGTGGGGTTTTTGAGAGGTAGCTGGATCATGGGTGTGTGATAACTAGATGAGTCCATGGATTGGCTCACCATAGTTCTGGGTGTGGCTGAATAAGACAGAAGATTTGTCCTGGGTGTGAATGGAACCAACCAATAGTCTTGAGGCCTGAATGAAATAAAAAACAGAAAGAGAGGCTTTCTGTGGCTCCTTCCTGCCTGTTCCGCCATGGACTGTTTTTCCTCTGCCATACTGCTCTGCCTTGGAATCAGCTGACTATGGATTGAAACCTCTACAAATGGTGAGGTAAAATAAAGCTTTCCACCTTTAACATGTGAGTGTCAGGTATTTTGTCCCAGCAATGAGAAAGTAAGTAATATAGACTATACCTCATAATATCATCAACTTGGGGCTTGGGATTTCAACATATGAATTTTGGATGGGACAAACATTCAGATTATAGCAGTCCATATGTTAAACAAAACAATGACCAAATGACATATGTCCTATATATCATACCTCATACAAAAGTTAATTTATAATGAATCATGAACCTAAATATAAAACCTAAAGGAAAAAACTTTTTGGAGAAAACATGGGAATATGTGATTTATGATTTTGGATTAGGCCAGTGGTTCTGAACATGGATCAACTTTATGCTTCAGGGGATATTTGACAGTATCTGGAACATTTTTGTCACAATTGGAGCCCAGGAATGGCAGGAAATGTGCTATGGGTATCTATGGGCCAAGAATGTTCCTGCTAAGTAAGTACACCATGATGCACAGGACAGCCCTCCATGACAGAGTTATCTAGAATACCGATAATGCCACTTTTAAAAAACCTTCAGTTAGGCAGAGTTTTTAGATATAACACCAAAAACATGATCTCTGCAAGAAAAATTGATGAATTAGACTGTATTAAAGAACTTTTGCTCTAAAGCAAAACTTTGACTCTTTGATTGAGCCAATGAAAAAACAAGTCATAAACTAGGAAGAATATTATAAAATCACACATGGTAGAGGCCTATATCCAAAATATATAAAGAACTCATAAATACAACAACAATCAGAAAACAAGCTACCTAAATCTTAAAAGTTTACTCCCCCCATAAAGCATATTCTTTACCAAAGAACATATTCAGATGCAAAATAGCATAAGTAAAAAGGCTGGGGGGGGAGTTATAGCTCAGTGGTAGAGTGCCAGTATATTCAATGCCGTGAGTTTGACTCCCAGTGCCACAGGGAGAAAAGTCTCATCAGGCATGATGGCACATGCTTGTAATCCCAAGCACTATGGGAAGCTGAAACAGGACAAGTTTGAGTCCAACAGGGAGACTTTAGTGAGTCCCTGCCTCAAAAATAAAAAATTTTTTAAAAGCCTGGGAATATAGTCCAGTGCAAAGGCCCTGGGTGCAATCCCCACTACCACAATAACACACACACACACACACACAAACACACACACACACAATTTCATTATTATTAATCATTAGGGAAATACAAATTAAAATCACAAGATACCATGACATAACTATTTAAATATTTAAAATTTTAAAACATGGAAATTCCAAGTGTTGTTGAGGATATGGAGCTGTTATCACATTATGAATTCAGCAGGAAAAATCCAGACTCTTGTGTACAAAGAGCAACCAATTGCAAGTGCACACTCAATTGTAAGTGGAATGCAGCTACATTTATTGAAGATCAGGGAAAGTTATGCTCAGAACAAGTCCATGCCAACAAATAATGTAGCATGAACAGAAAAGTGGTGCCAGGATGACAGGAAAACAAAAAGCACTACACATATAACAGCAAACTGCTCCCGGATAAAATAGGCTTTCAGAATTTAAAGGCTATGCATCTCTGCCCACATACCTCTCCTGAATCTCTAGGTGTGATGGACAGGAATTGTCTTTGGGTAGCTCCTTTCAAACTGGCTTGCCAATTAAACTTATTCCAGGTCCTTCTTGCCTCAAAGAATTTGGACAAGACAAGCCAAAAATGATGCCAAAAGTTTATTTAAAAGTTGGTGGGTGGGGCCAGGGATTTAGCTCAGTGGTTCCCCACACCCCCCCCACACCCCCCCACCCCCACCCCCGTCTTGCAAGCGCAAGGTCCCAAATTCAATCCCCAGTACCAAAAAAAAAGTTGGTGGATAAAAGGGAGTGGGAGAAACTGGCTCTGTAGAATGAACTTGGGCAAAATAAAGAAAGGAAAGAATAAAAGGAAAAATAAAAGTGCACTGTGCATCTACCATGACAATTCACAATACCAGGCTCTTCCTGGTGTCTTGTCTCTTTTATGCCATTCACATCTCTCTCCTGGGAGTCCGTGAGAAGTTTGACATAGGAGGTCCTGGAAATTATTTGGCACTGTCCTGGGATCTTGTAATTGACAGGTTCCACTTATTTCCCCAGCCAGCTTTGCATGCCCTACCTCTTAATATTGGAATGATTGACAGGGTGCTGAGTCATCGTGGGGGGGCTCTTAAAACACATACCTGTTCCAAAATTCACTCTGATCTTAACATAAATGTATGAGATGTAGTACATATTCATGAATCCTTAATAAGGTTTGAATAAGATGAAGGTGACTGAAGGTCAGGCCAGGAGATCCAGTGTGCCTGTGCTCTTGCCTAGATAGTCTCCTGGGTTTTTATGTTATTCTCTACCTCTCTTAGGACCATGGAAGGAGGAACAGCCTTACAGTACTGTTGAAATTTAAATCAGTGGAGGGGAGAGATTTCCTCAGCTCCATTGTTCCAATTTCACTAAAACTATTAGAATTCTCATACATTGCTGATAGGAATTTAAAATGGCACAACCATTTTGGGAAACAGTTTGACAGTTTCTTATAAATGCTTACCTATCACGTGACCAACAATTTTGTTACAGGATGAAGGTCCAGCGGCTCATTGCTAAGAAGTAAGGCAAGAGTTGGTGGGAAAGAAATCAGTTGTGTTAAGGACTGGGCCTGAAAAGATGGAGGGTTTGTTGTACCCAAAGCTCCATCTTGAGGAACTCAGGTATATGAAAGATGTTTTCTAGGGAAAGGAAGGAGGTGCAGGGAGCAGTGGGCAGAAAGACTGCATGCTGTGAAGGATCTTTGTCATCCAGAATGCCTGGCTTCTTTTTCTCTTCTTCTCTAAACATCGCCAAGGACCTCACCTCCTAGAGCTAGTTCCTGCAGTTCTTTAGACGGATGTATTACTGTTATGCAAGTTAAATCTCAAAGCAATTTACATGCTTTGTGTTAGTTAATGCACAGAACTAAAGAATAAGGAGGGTCTTTATGTATTCTGATGTCATCTGAAGGTCACCAAATGTTCTGAGGTCTGTAAATCTAAAGAAAGATTATATAGCAGTAACATCTTAATCATTTATGTGGCTTCTCTTTAGAATTTAGAATGCTTGGCAAAGGGAAGGAAAGTAACTTTGCAAAGGACAACTTACAAAGGAGCGGCCACCATTACAATTTCCTTCTGTGGTATATATCCCAAAGAAAAGTACAAACTGTAGGAGAGAAAAAACTGATTTTCTCTTTGCCCTTCATAGTTCATGTTTGGAGTACACCCCTGTAGCAAAAGACAGGTAACAAGAAAAACAAATAGAACATGTATAGTGACAGAAAGGCTTAAATACAGTTGTCTAAAAAAACAAAGAAAGAAGGGTATGAGAAAGGCTACCTGTGGGGAGATGTCCAGCAAAGGCAAGGCAAACAAGGGCACAGGTTGTTATGCAAATTTCAACCAGTCCTTTCTCCACTGACAAGTTGAGTGATTCTGAGCCATCCTTTTCTTATTATTACAGAGTGGAAGATACTCTTACAAATAAAAACTTCCTGTGAGGCCTGGTGGTTCCTGTAATCTCAGCTACTGGGGAGGCTGGAGAAGAAGGATCACAAATTCAAGCCCAGCCTGGGCAGTGTAGCGAATTAGCAAGACTGTCTCAAAAAAAAAATAAATAAATAAAAAGAGCTGGGGATGCATCTCAGTGCAAAGGTCCTAGGTTCAATTCCCAGTACCACAATAGAAAGGAAGGAAGGAGGGAAGGAAGGAAGGAAGGAAGGAAGGAAGGAAGGAAGGAAGGAAGGAAGGAAAAGAAAGGGAAGGAAAAGAAAAAAAGAGAAATTCCTATTCTCTTTTTAGAGCTTGTTCTTTGCTATTTCTCAAAATGATCAGCTGAAAATAATCCTTATGACAAAGAAGCATATTAAGGGGTAACCTATTCTGGTTTCCAACAGTCATATTTTGGGGTGATACATTCTGGTCTCCTACAGCATCAAAATCTATAAGCAAATATTTGGAACTGTTTAACAGTTGGAAAGAGCCTAGATGTAGCATGAACTGTGATATATATATGTAATGAAATGCCACCAGCCTTAACATGGGGTGCACTGTTGTATTCCACAACAACATGGACAATTGTTCTTGCATTTTGTAAAGTGATAGAAGCCAGATTTAGAATTTGTTGATTCTATGCCCATGGGATTCTAAAAAAAAAGGAAAACTATAGGGAGGAAAACAAATGTGTAGTTCACAGATCAGGGGCTGAGGGATGGGTTTGTCAATGGGTTGGTCTGAGGAGGTCCCTCCAGTGAGGGGATCAGGACTTCCACTCACCTCCTGCCCCCACTTGGTAGGTTCTTGACTCAACAGAAGAGAATTGTGACTCATCAGTAAGGCATAAGCAGACTCAAAGAAATGCACACTGGGAAAGGAGTAAAGATGCTCCAGGGTGTGGTGCAGAATGGTCTGGGGCTGGGGGTATTTATATGTTCTTGGGGTTGGAAATCTGTGGAATTTGTATGAGAAGAAAAGCTTGAGCTTAATTTACAGGTTAAGGGCCCATTTTACAGGCAGAAGGCAAGGAATGGCGCTTTTTATGGGCCTATGTTATGTTTTAAAACTCTTAGAAATTTTTGGAGTGAGGTTCCTAGAAGAGAAACAAAGGCATTGTAGCCAGACATAGTGGCACAGGCCTATAATCCCAGCACACTGGGAGGCTGAGTCAAGAGGACTGCAAGATCAAGCCCAGCCTGTATAACTTAGCAGGACCTTGTCTCAAAAATAAAATAAAATAAAATAAAAAATTTAAATTAAAAAAAAAAAGGCTGGAGATGTAGCTCAATGAAAAAGTCCAGGATCATATGGGATCGAGTGGGCGTGGGGTGGGAGGGGTAGGCATTTATAACTTTGAGTAACTTTGCGTCCTGCAGCTGCAATTTTTTTTAAAGTACCACTTTTAAGTTGCGATTTTCTTTGTCTCCATTTCACTTGCCTTTGTTTCTTCTATTCTATCTCAGTTGTCTACAAATGAATAGTCCAAAGGAGCTTCACAGTAATGGACTAAAACTATCACAGTTCTACTTTACACATTAAGAACTGTGTGAAAATAATTTAAACCAAAATGTAAAACAGTTATCTCTTGAGGTGGTAATAGTGGTGATTTCATTTTTATGTCATTATTATTTCATTATTTTAATTATTACAGATATTTCTTATCATGACTTTAAAAAATTGTCTACTATGACCACACATTCATATTAGAATAAGAGCCAGACATGGTAGCGCATGCCTGTGATCCCAGCACTCGAAAGGCTGAGGCAGGAGGATCAGGAGTTTGAGGCCAGCCTAGAATACATAGTGAGTTCAAGGCCAGCCTGAACTACATAGAGAGACCCTGTTCCAGAAAAAAATTAGAATAAGAATATATTTAAAATAGTCCTTGAAGGATGTGTTGCATGTCTTTTAGATTCTGCACTGTGTTGAAATCAATAGTTGGTGCTATCAAAGTGAATTGTTAAATTGACACACTATATTGCTATTTCCTTTTGCAAAATAGATGACCATCCCCCTAATATATATTTGTAGACAGCACCTATATTAATGCTTTGCACCAAGTACTCAGTAGTAGTTGAGTTACAAATATCAAATTCTTTTGTATTTGATTACCAAGTGAAGTGCACGGGAAAAAAAAATAAATAATAGGTATATTATCTGATAGAAATTACAGAAAACATAGCTAAGCACTATTCTAAGCACTTTACATGTATTAATTTATTTAATACTCACAACTCTAAGTGGATACAGTACTACTATTCCCATTTTACAAATAAAAAACAGGCAGAGGGCCGGGGACGTAGCTCAGTGGCACTGTGCCTGGCTGATAAGCGCAAGGTCCTGAGTTCGATCTCCAGTACCGGAAACAAACAAACAAACAAACAAGGCACAGAGATTAAGTAATTTGCACAAAGTCACACAACTCTAGCAAGTAGCACACAATGATATAAAACACTTGTGTATTCATTATAATTTTACTTCTCACAGCAATTCATTGAGTTAGGGACTGTTACCCTCAAGTGTCAGATGTAGAAACTGAAGCTCAGAGAAGTGACTGGCCTAGCTAAAAGTGGCAGGGTGGGGACACTTGATCTCAAAATCCATGCTCTTTCAGCTGTAGCATGCTGCTTCATGCATTAACATGAAGTGGGCAAACCAAAACAGGAAATTACCAGAGAGCTGTCAAAACACATCTCCAGTGGAGAACTCCACATGTGGATTAGTTCTTTCCCAAGTCTGCTTAAATTTCACACCATCCACCTGCAGGTTTTTTCTTTCCTACCAGCTGGGAATGGTGACATTTCTCGCTCTGTGGTTTAAATCTGAGAAGCTTACAGTACTACAATCACCAAAGAAGCTACATTTTAACTTACAGAGATTTTTCTCCCTCCAAATTAAAGAGGCAGTTAAAAAAAGTCCTGCTTCTATTTCTAGGGCTGTGAGAAAGTGATTGTGGGTATTCTCAAGCAAAAAGAAAGTAACTTCGTTTTTAGAGATTAAATGCCCTGTTGACAAGTTGGCAGGGCTGCCTTGTTTGGAAAAGAATGTGCAGAAAATCCAAAAGATAATTAGTGTGTGGTAACCTAACAGCATGCACCAGGGCTGTGGCGTGCCTGGTAGAGGCAGATGTGGCCACACAGTTCATCAACACTGTATAGTTTGTTTAATTCCAGTTGGGGCGATTAGAGAAGGCTCTAGAACTTCCATAGAGCTCCAAAATAGACTCTCTGATCTCAGCGGCTGCCGATCTAAGCCACCACTGTGGGCCCCCGGAGATTAGAAGACAGGAATTCCTCATAAACCCATTTGCTTTTGACAGTCATCTCTGCATTGACTGGCGTGATGGAGGAGAGCAGTAGCATGGATGGGCAAAATAAAGAATTTTAAAAGTATCATTAGAATGTACTCTAGAATGTTTCACTGTTAAAATTAATCTCTTCAACTGATTTGCCTAAATTTATTTCTGCTTTGACTGTTATGATAGAGGAGGGCAATAGTGTAGATGGTCAAAATAAAGAATTTTTGAACTAGCTTTAAAGGTACTCTAGAAAAATTTCTTTTTTGGGCGAGTACCAGGGATCGAACTCAGGTCCTTGCACTTGCGAGGCAGGTGGCAGAACCACTGAGCTAAATCCCAGGCCTAAAAACTTCATTGTTAAGCTTAATCTCTTCAACTGTTTTGCCTAAGTGTCATTAAAATCACAGAGTTCCTCATTTTTACAGAGTGAAAATTTTTAGTAAAATTGTTTATGAAGTGATTTTCTATTTATACATTTTTGTTTTTTTAATAATTTCCTCTTAGAAAATTATGTTTCATTGGAGGGAAAAAGTATCTAAATAACAGTAAATGGTTTGTATTTAAAAAGGCTTTTGCTGGGGATTTAGCTCAGTGGTTTCGCCGCCTGCTACGCAAGCTCAAAGACCCAAGTTCGATCCCCGGTACCAAAAAAAAAGGCTTTTAACACTTTAAAAATGTGTATCATTTGACAGATCTGAGATTTCTCCTATCCCTATTTTTTTTTTTTTTCCTCTTTTGCTTTCCTACTGCTATTCCTAAGGTCATGGAAATCTTACTTGTATTCAAAGACTCTTTGTCTCCACATTTATAGCTCTTGAAATTCAGCTCTTCTGAATAAATCTCTTGCTGCCTGGATGTTTATACTGTCCGGCAAAGATAAGATGTGCTATCACACATAGCTGATAGGTGCACTCTAATATATAAGGGGCCCTAACCCAATGTTTCCACTTAGTAATTCTCTCAGGCAACTGAGTGCTACATTTTATAAATTCACTGACCTTGAAAATCTACCAGATGAATTTGTTTATAATAGCACACTTGCAGCATGTATTCTCTGATCCTAGCAACTGATGGTAAGGGAAGCAATCCAGCTATGCTGAGCAAACAGGGAAAGCCAAATTGCTGCTAAATATTTTCCCAAAGTCTTTTTCTGTGTGGTTAATTGGCCAAGAGATATTCGAGCGGCCTTGTGTCTGTTTAAAAAATTAAATAAGAACAGAGATTTTTTTTCTAGGTCACATGTCTAGCTTGTCAGAGCAACACAGAACTATTTGCCAAATGCCTGTGGCCCTTGCCTTTAGCAGAAGAAAGAGAACATGTGTGGCTTTTGTTTACAGCTATGGGTCAGTGTGGAGTGTTACTGATTTGATCAATGCTACCGTGTGTCCTGGGCATGACTCCAGCCTCCTAGCAAAGGATTGCTATGTCTTGCCAGACCTTGCATGAGACATTATGTTCTTTTTCTTTTTACTTGCATTTTCCTGACTTCCTACAAAGAGTAAGCTGCCTTCGCCTATGTTTCTATTCATGTCTTTATACTTCCACATGTATTATTCCTTGGAGTAAGGCAAAAAACACTATGAGATCTCTCTCCTACCCTCCTACCCTCAGAGGAAAGAGGATCATCTCCCCAACATAAAGCTTATTGCTGGTTCCATGCCCAGTCTGGCTTCCTATCCTAGTAAAAACTGAGTAGCTCGGTGAGAATGAGACATTACCCAAAGCCAGTTCATTCACCAAATGGCATATGCAGCCTTCCTGTCTTCATTTCCTCAGCTCTGGAGTTCATCATGCCAAAAACCACAGGGACTTTGTAGCATGTTATTGTATTAGCACCATGTGGAGGATGCTCATGGAACTCACATGCAGAATGTGTGATGTCAGACCAGTTTACATGAGTTCAAATTTTGTGCAGCTGCTAAGACTCAGATGTTTTGTTTCATTTTTTATGTCAGCACCATCCCAATAAATTCACTGATCCTGAGATTGAAAAGTAAAAAGAGCTCTGTGTAGTGACACGTGTTTCAGAACCAGGAAACTCTAATACTTGGTGTAGATTTGCACTCATTACCAGGACTCACACCAGAGCCGTGGCTCCTATACTCCAGCAAGATGAGTATAGCTGAGAAAATGAAAAGCAAAGCATGTGCAAAAGTACAGCAGCCCTCATCCAACTCAGAACCATTACCTAGGATCAGGTGTGTTCTTCAAAATAGATTACTGCAAAGGAAAATTTCAGGATAGACATTGTAGCTCTGTAGAAGACATTTGATAGAAGCCACTTATCAAAACTAATTGGCTTCTGGGAAGGAAAAGTGTTGGCTAATGAATGACCCTGACTCTACTGCTCAGACAATCAGCAAACCTTTTTCCAGTTTGCCTTTGTTGGACAAGATGAATCACTGTCTTCTACCAGTAAAATAAAACTCTTAAAGGTTACTACCCAAATAATGCTGATATTCAGAAATAAATAGCTATCATTGTTTCCTTGGAATTGAGGGTAGAAGGCTACACATTTTTTTTAATGTCTGGATTTTTAGAATACATGTGCTATTTATGACTGTCCATGATATGACTAGATGTATTATTTAAAAATAAATGCTGAGAACTGGATTTTCTGTGATTCACTTTGGATAGGTTGTGACTCTTCTACATTTGGTAAAGAAACAGAACTTTAGGTATTAAAGAAAAAGGCCAGAATCATCTGCTTTTCTGGACTGCTACAGGCTCAGTTTCTGGACTTAAAGTAAGTCTTGATTTCTCCTCTTTGTCCCATCATCATTACTCCACTGTAGGACCTTTCACAGACTCATCTCCCTGCCTTGAGAGATGGCAGTAGAAAGCTTTGCAAATACCGTGCCCTGTATAAATCTGGCTCAAACAAAAGAAGCATTATAGAATTGTTTTTCTGACTTTTGTATTAGTTTTTGAAAATCAGAGGAAAAAAATTTTTAAAAACCCACTCCAGCTTATCTTCTAAAGAAGACAAGAAATATTCAGTTGTGACCACTTTAGGCCTGCTTTTCATTCCTGGTGCATGGCATGCACAGCTACTTAAGACTGAAAGGCCCTCACAGTGTTCCTGGGGCAAGTACATAGAGCAGGTTTTGTGAAATTCTGGGCTCAGTTTAGACTCTGGTCCTTAATACTCAGCCATTAAAACTGTGACAGGAAATGTAATTCTATTGGGTGTTTTGAGGAAGATCCACTGAGGAGGATCTTTCTAAATATGGTCAGAAGAAGGAATGAATTTCAAGTTAGCAACAAGGCAAGAGTGTACTTGAAATAAGACAATTAGTTTGGAAGATACTGTTCTTTGAACAGAAAGCTTTGTTCCCTTTACCATCAGCTTCAAAGATTCCTGAAACTTGCTGAATCTGGTGAAAGATGGTAATGGACTAAGGACTTTTTGAGTACAATACTGGCCAGATGCTGTCCCTTGGGGCAGGAAGTCATGGAGCAGCATGTGGCTGACAAGCAACTGCTAAATATTCTCATATAGGAAAATCAGAAGATTTGCATGGAGTCTTAGTGGCAATTGAAGTAATTATGCAAACACCTCAAGTTGTGAAAACTAAATCTTGTAAAAAAGTTCAGCTCTTGGCGAGTGAAACCCTTCTGAATGATTTTTTTTATTCATTTTTCTTCTATGACTCATACTACTAAAGACTGTGCTGTCATAATTCTATTAACAGTCATATTGTTTTCCCTGGGATAAATATATATCTGTTTTGTGAGGACATGTAGGAATTTATAGGATAAAACAAATCTTGTAGTAAAAAAATACTCTGTACCATATGCCTGATTTCTGGAGGTAGATTTAGTCTTATATTATTGCTGTTTTCTGTATCTCCTACTCTCAATCTCTCATGCCCAGAAAAGATTACACATCTTTGAGTTGAAATAATCTACTAACTCTTTCACTGCAGAAAATCTTTCAGATTCTTCCTACCAAGGGAATAAAAGACAACAATGAGATATTCAAACACACACAAAATTTATAGGTAAACTAACCAACCTCCATTTTAAAGCCCCATTGGCTTTATACTAAAAATGCAGCTTGCATGTCTCATAATCTCATTTACTAGGACAATATTTATTTCAAATCTTTCATCATATTTTTCTGTTCTCTTCTGCTCCAAGTATTCCAGTTATACACACATTACTCCTTTGACATTACCCATATTTCTTGAATGTTCTGGGTTTTTCAAATTCTATTTTTCTTTTTCTGTTTCAATTTGGGAAGTTTCTATTAAACTATCTTGAAATTCATTGGTTCTTTCCTTGCCCATGACCGATTAAAGACATCCTTCATTTCTACTAGTTTTTCATTTCTAGTATTTCTTTTTTATTTTTATGGTTTCCATCTCTCTGCTGACATTAGTCGTTGAGTGTTGCATGCACTATATTTTTCCATTGGAGCCCTTAACATATTAATCATGTGTTTTAAATTCTTTGTCTGACCATTCCAACATCTGTGTCATATCTTAATCTGCTTTGGACAATTGCTTTGTTCCTTCAGACAGTGTTTTTTTATTTGCACTATAATATGCCTTGTAATTTTCTGTTGAAAGCTAGACATAATGTCTTTGTAATAGGTACTGAGGTAAACAAGCTTTTGGTGTGAGGATTTATATTAATGTATCTTAGAATTTGGTTTTGCTTAATGTTTGTTGTAACTATGAGTTCTAGAGGACTGAAACTACTCTAGTGCTCTTGTTTTAATCTCCTTTTTTGGTTTGTGGCTCCCTTGGTAATGCTACTGGGAGAGTCTGGGTTTTGCAGTTTTTCTTCTGTAATCCACTGAAGATTTGTTGGTGTGGTGGTAAACTGTAGGGAAGAGGAAGTGTTCTATAATCTTCTGATTAAGTCTTAGCTTTTAGTGGGCCTGTGTCTTGGGGGTGTGGCCTGCACAAGAGTTTCTATCCTACCTTCATGAGTACAGAACCCAAGACACCCTAACACTACCATCACCACCATAACCTCTACCACCACCACCATCACCATACTCCATTCCCAGTGCTCTGCTGACTGTGTTTTTGTTTTAGGTGAGACAGGAAGACCAAAGAATGAAGTAGGGTGGAAATCCCCTCCCCCAGGTAGGATAAGGTTTCAGTATTGCCCTGTAGTGAAGTCTTTACCCCTGGAGTGTAGTTTTATTATGAAGAAGAACTGTTAGGGTTACACTGTTGTTACTCTTCCCATCTCCCTGTCAGGGCCACAAAGGGATCCTCACCCTGAAAACTTGGTGGGGTTCTTGGAAGGGGGGAAGACTTCAAAATTGTGGGAGGGTCCCTTTATGATTGGGATCCCAGATGTTGTTCACTGTTAGTCCATGCTCAACTTCCAGCAATTTATTACAATTACTAATGAAGTAAATGGTTCTAATCATTACTTCAGTGGTGTCTGCTGTATCTCTGTATGCATCTGTCTCCAGATTTCTAGGTACAGTTTATTTGGAATCTTCAGTTCTCCAATAAATCCAAGAAAGTCACTGAGTTTCAGTTTTTCCAGCTCATTCTTATTGTAATGATGGGAATGATGACTTCTACATATGTCAAAAGCCTTTTACATATGTCAAAGGACAAAATTACAACAAATTTAGTTATGCATCTAATTGACTTTTTTGTTTGTTTGTTTGTTTTGGTACCAGGGATCGAACTCAGGTCCTTGCACTTGCGCAGCAGGCGGCGAAACCACTGAGCTAAATCCCCGGGCCTCTAATTAACTTTTTTATTTGCAATTCGTGAATTGGAGAAGTTTTTGTTTTATGAAATAGAATGAGAGCTCCCTGTGGGTGATGGTAGAATACTGGGGTCAAGGAAAGAGAATAATTGAAATAGGAAAAAAAGAAAAAAAAAATTAGGAAAAAAGAAGCTAATTATTTAACTTCACATTACTTTTTTTGTAATGGTCATAGGACACTTCCTTATTATGCTGACTCAGGTGTACTGGAATCTCCATTTTCAGGAAAAACTTGTCTATTTGGACATCTACCTGCTTCCTTAAAGTTTCAGTTTGATTATGTGACATTTAACACAGGTGACTCCATTTTGGCTGTTTGTGACCTGGTACAAGAGCTTAGTCCAAAACAATAACCTCCCATGATTTTGGTTTGACACATGTCAGAGTAAAAACCTGAAGTCTACAAATTAAAATGAAAGACTTTTTTTCATGTCAGATTGACAAATATTAAAAATGATAATACGATATTCAGTATTAGAGAGGGATGAAAGAAATGAACATTCTCATATTGTGCTGATAGGAGCCTAAGCTGGGTATCATCTTTCTTAAAGGCAATTTCACATTATCAAAGTTATCAATCTCTTTGACCTAGCAATTCTACCTCTGGTATTCTGCCCTACAGATATGTTCACACAAATATGAAAGCATATATATCTATAAAGGAATTTACTAGCTAATTGTCTGTCACAGCAATAAATTGGAAATAACCTAAAGTTCTAGCAATAGAAGAATGAATTTTTAAAAAAATACAATTTATTTATTCCATGGTTACAGTGCAGCCCATTGATAAAATAGATTAATATACTAAAATGGTAACACATCCATGGTATATTGCTGTGGAGAAATCAAGTTACAGGTCAGGATGTATATGTATATGTATTATTATTATTGTATTATCTTTATAAAAACAAAACAAACAAAATGCTATGGGTACATGGAGGTATTCTGAGACCTTGTATCTGTTTAGAAAAAGGTCTAGATGTATAGATACTAAATTCCAACATTTTCAAGGAAGCAGTCATTATTTTTGTAACTGAAAATATGTACACACAAAGTAAGCTGGTCCTATTCCTTGATGAAAGAGAAATCTTTCTGGGAAAAGATGACAATAACCTTTAGTTCATATTTCCAACCCATTCCAGGAATCTTAAACAAGCTGCATTTTTCTTCCCAAGAACTCTTGGGAATGTGACACACTAGGAAAGTTACTTCTTTCCTTGCCACTGGAAGGGATTGGTTAACCTTGGCAGATGCAAGAATAAGATCAAGGACTGTGTCCCTCTAACTTATTATTGTCACTCCAGTATCTGTACTACGTTGGGCACTTAGAGTTTTGATGTATTCTGGTTGAATTAATATATTATGTTAAAAAATGACAGGGCCAGGGATTTAGCTCGGTAGTTTTGCTGCCTGCTGCGTAAGCGCAAGGACCTGAGTTCAATCCCCGGTACCCCCCCCCCAAAAAAAGACAATAGTTCTATGACAAATTACTGTACCTTGTGCAGTAGGGAAATCAGGCATGTAATTGATAAGAAGTTTCTCTATTTGTAATGAGTATTCTAGAATTTAAGAACTGAGATTACTTGTACCACAGAAATATTGAGGAAATTAACTAGACCCAGAAAGAATGCTGCTCTCTGACAGAATAGTTCCCATATTGAAATAGCAGTAGAAATTATCTGGGCAATTTTCTCTCTGCCCGTGCACAAAATGGATCAGACTCAAGACATGACCCAAAAGTATAAGAGTTTAGTCTTAATTTGTGTATTAAAAAATAATGTAGGGATGGGGCCAGAATTAGGATTATTTGGGAGCTTTAATGAAATGTATGATTACAAGCTATTGAGATAAAAAGGAAAGAAGAGGTGAAACTTTAAGTGCCTCTACTTGTTTAGGCATTGAGTTAGTCATTTAGCCCATGGTATCCATTAAATCTCACAACCAGCTTAAACAATTGTCATCATTCTGTAGATGATGAACCTGGGATTTGAAGAGCTTGGATAACTTGTCTTAGGACACACAGCCAAAAGGTGAGAGAGCTGGAATTTGAACACAGATGGATTTTGCTCCAAAGTCCATGGGTACCTCCCTGCCACAGGATGTGGTCTGGGTTGGCTTTTTCGTAGCTCACTTATGATATTACTGTAATAGCTACCCATAACAAAGGCTCCTCAGGGCTTGATTACTAAGAACTGACTGGATTAGACCAACATATCTGTAGAATTAATCCAGAGATTCTTATACACATATAAAAGATCCCTAGCCTATCTTCAACTTCTAGAAGCCATGGGGAAGTGACTCAATATTACTCCCACTGTGATTTTTTTTTTTTTTTTTGGTACCAGGGATTGAACTTGGGTCCTTGCCCTTGTGAGGCAGGCAGCAGAACCACTGAGCTAAATCCCCGGGCCTTGACTCAGTATTACTGAAACTGAACAGGACTCTCAAAATCCTGAATAAACACAGGAGTGATTCAGATTTCCCTGAACTTGTTCCATAATGCAGACACCCCCATACAGAAGCACATCACAGTTCCCAAAGAACTGCCTGCCAGGTCATCAATGATGCAGGGACAGCTACTTGTTATGAATACCCTCATGGAAGAAAATTCTTTGTTTACTTTTTCATAATATTTGCTAACTCAGATGAAATGGTTTTCATCTTTATTTTTCACCATAGCAGAAAGCATACCAGAAACTGCACCTTTCAGCACATTTATGCCGTGTTTGCTTCCTTCTGCACTGTAGTTAATGCCTGGGGTTTAGCCTCCATTTAGAGTATATTAGGCACTACTCTAATGCCTATGAAATTATGAAGGCATAACTTCATATGTCTCTTACATACCAATCACACTCACTTTTCTTTCTCCAGCTTAATGTCCAGTAGAAGTTGTGCATATAGTGGAGCTGCAAAGAAACATTCTTCCTCCTCCTCTTCCTCCTCCTTCTTCTCTTTCTCTTCCTACTCCTCCTTCTTCTCCTCTTCCTTTTCTCTTTCTCCTTTTCCTTTTCCTTCTCCTTCTCCTTCTCCTTCTCCCTTCTTGCACTAGAGATTAAACTCAGGGCCTTCATACTGAGCTATATACCTAGCCTTTTTTTTATTTTTTGATTTGAGACAGGGCCTCACTAAGTTGCCTAGGCTGGACTTGAACTTGTAATCCTCCTGCCTTACCCTCTTAGAATGCTG
This sequence comes from Heterocephalus glaber, assembly GCF_000247695.1. The sequence continues at coordinate 34,352,368 of NW_004624730.1, forward strand.
GGATCACAGGCATACACAGGCATACCCAGCTCAAAGAAGCATTATTGATTCCTACCTTCATCTCAAATCTATTCCATTCCTTCACTCTGATTCAATTCTGCGTCTCAATAAATGGCACCGCTATCTGCTCTGTTGTTCAAAAACTAAATGTATTCCTGGTTTTCTACCCTTTCCTCACTCCCATATCTAATTTTTCAGCAAATTTGGAGGCTCTGCTTCCAAAATGTTACAAATCTGCCAATTTTATATCATGTTGGTACCAATGTTAAACCATTAATCTCTTACCTCAGCTGCTCTAAACTGGTCTTGCTGTCTGTCTCCTGTAAAGCACCCAGAATGATATATCTAAAGCACAAATACTATTGACCTCTTATTTTAAATCATTCATTATTGTCCAGTTTTTTTTTTTATCATGGTCTATAGGACTTGGGTATGTAGCCACCCACCTCTTCAAGTTCCTTCTTACCTCTCTTCTAACTTTCAGTCCCATCATTACATTGTCCTTCTTCCTACTCTATAAACACACTAAACTTACCCCCTTGGGGTTTTCCTTGTGGCTCCTCATGTTCTGTCCCCAAACTTTCCTTGCCCGGGACATTTCTGTTTATTTAGGTCTAAGCTGAAATGTTACCTCCTCCATGGTTCTTCTACTCTAAAATAGTTACCCTCACCTTGCCAGTCAGTCAGTCAGTCTTTATCACAACGTCCTGTTTTAGTTTCTTCATTACACTTAAGATTATCTAGAATTATTTTGTTCTATTATTTACTTACCTGCTTATTGTCTGCTTTTCCTTGTAGAATGGCAGTTTCATGTGAGCAGGGAGCTTTTCTCTCCTATTCAGGACTGTGTGGCCAGAGCTAAGAAGCTTTTACTGAAATAGTAGTAGACATTACCTGGGCAATGTTTTCTGTCCTGGCAGAACACAGAATAATATATCATTGATTCAGGAAATGATATAAAAGTATAAAATTTTAGTTTTAATTTTTGCATTCAGAAAATAATGTAGCAGGGCTGGGGGATTTAGCTCGCTGGTTCTACCGCCTGCCTCACAAGTGTAAGGTCCCGAGTTCGATCCCCGGTACCAAAACAAAAACAAAAACAAAAACAAAAACAAAAAAGAAAGAAAATAATGTAGCAAGTGGGGCCAGAATTAGGATTCTGAATCAGAATCAGACTAGCACATAGTAGGGTCCCATAAAAGTTTGTCAATTGTTGAGTACACAATTGGTTGAACATGAGTACAAAGAAGTGAACATTACTCTTAAGTAACCTAAGGTTATAAATATGATAAAAGAACACTGCACTCATTTTAAGCAGCATTCTAACTAAATGACAAATTCTGCATTATATTAAAAATATACATTGCATTGTGTCATGACTTACTGGATTGTTTATGGTATCAGTTGGATATTGTGAAACATTCTCCACTTGAATTCATCCAAAGAGGAATAGTACAGGGAAAATCTGTTTTTCTAATAGCAACCAGCTGCCCTTACTAAACATTTCTGTTTGATTTTCATCACTTTGAATGTCTAACATCACTTCTAAAGTGCTGAGATGGCCAAATATGGGCTGCCCTGCTGAGTGACCTCTATCTCCCCTTCAAAACAATTCCTCCCAGTTAAAGTGGACCCTGGCAGTCCTGGCTTCCAGCCAGTGAGCTGGCAGAAGAGGTCTGATTGCCTTTGAATACCACCGTTCCTCAGCAGAGGTCCCTGCTGAGGACTCTGCTCCCTCTGGTAGGGGTGGCAGCATCAGCTCTGCTTCTTCTCTTTCCCCTTTGAGGCAGTAATATATTATTTATTCTCACCATTACTTACAAAACGTTGTCTGAAAGCAAAGATGCAGAATGCCAAAACAAGATAGAAGCTCGAGATTTCCTTTTGCCTCCTAAGGAGAACTTCTAAATAGGGGCATTTTATAAACAGCTGCAAGTTCTTTTAGAGAGGAAATTGAAGGAACTGGCTGGCTGAAAGAAAATGAAACATGGAGCTGTATGAATGCCTTTTCTTCTGATAAATTGTGGGTAAACCTGAAGGCCCAGACAGTGGTCCTTTTATTATCTGCAAACTGAGTCCAAGGCATGTAGTATGGCCCAGAGTGACTTCTCCACATTGAACTGAATATTCTTTAACTCTAGGTTAAACAACAACAATATAAAATTAAAAACAGTCTTGATAAGTTACAAGGAGTGGGAGTCATTCATTTCCTTGTCCTGAAGAGGGTCTGTGGATCCGCTAAATTGGGCAAAGTTGTCTTTTGCAGGTTGTAAGAAATTTATTTTAGGACTGTGTCAACACAGTGTAAAATAAGTTTAGGTCAGATTCCACATAAATTCGAAGGACAGAAAACATACAAGTCATAGTGAATGAAGTAGAGCAAGATTCTGTGAGGAGTCATAGCTGTTAAATTCTTTGGGTTATTTTTTTTTTTCATCTGGAAAAAGGAATATAAGATGATTTATACCTGCAAGCAAGTTTGGCTATGCTGTTTGGTCTTGAGACTCAGCAAAGCCAAAAGCTCATTTGAAGCTGGGTATAGTGGGGCATGCTGTAATCCCAGCACTCTGAAAGGCTGAGGCAGGAGGATCACAAGATTGAGCCCAGCCTGGGCAACTTGGTAAGACCTTGTCTCAAAATAAAATAAAAAATAAAAAGGGCTGTAGATGTAGCTCAGTGCAAAGGCCCTGTGTTCAAACTCAGTACCACCAAAAGGAAAAAAAAGCCTAATTTGAACTTAATTGTGGTTTCTGTTATATTTAGAACTAACAACAACAACAACAACAACAACAACAACAAATACTAAACATTTATAACTTTTAGGCTGGGGATTTAGCCCAGTGGTTCCATCGCCTGCCTTGCAAGCTTAAGGACCCGAGTTCAATCCCCGGCACAAAAAAACCCCAAAAAACTCAACATAGAACTAAAACACTTAAAATCATAGAAATTCAGAGTTTGAAAAGGCTTTGAGGGTCTTTTGCTCAATTTATGGGTGAGGACACATATCCAAATAGTTTCTACCTCAGCATTTACATCAGATTGATTCTAGGTTTACATCATTCACTTTCCTCTTTAATTCTTCTTTATCACTTTCCTTCTTCAACCTGAAAATTCTAAACCTATTTGAAATTATAATGGTCAGAAAATACCTTAGGAAACAATGATATCCATATCATGTAGTTGAAAACATATCTCAAATTACAAAATGAAAACCAATTAGAAAAACAAAGTTCAATATACAGGAATGTGTATTTAGATTTTCATAAGCATTTCTGTTCCATGTATCAAACTTCTTTTATTTTCTAGAGGCTTCCAAATGAAGAGAGTACAAGAACTTCAGTATGATTCAATAATGGTATTTTAAGTTGATTTTCATTTCTTTTTTGGTACCGGTGATCGAACTTGGGGCCTTGCGCTTGCGAGGCAGGTGGCGGAACCACTGAGCTAAATCCCCAGCCCCTAAATTGATTTTCTTTTCTATCTCTCGAAGTTTCTGTTCCCCAAACCCCAATCACCCCATCCCCAAAGGTCAAATGCTACCTATTTGTATTCTACCTCTTGTATTCAAAGAGAAGCTAACGACAACAAAAGCTCAGGCATGTAGATCCACTGGATCAAGTCATTAGAGAAATATTTCAAATTATTGTTAGTCAAATTATGTAGTTGGCCTTCTAAAAACATGATGACCCCATAAGTGTCCTTTAGGATTTAGACCCACCATTATTGACAAAAACTGAGAAAGATGAACATTCTGTTATTTTACTAACTCATACTGTATTCTTCCCTGAAGAAAATGATAACTCTATAAGAAAACAAGCTATTTGCAAAAAGGTGCTCTAGAGCATGAGTTTTACTAATGAAACTACCTTAATATCTAATCATAAAATAATTAGACAAATCATGACATATAACATGCATAAAATATTGTGCAAAGATAAAAAGTGATAATTATGGAAACTGCAGCACTATACAAATGTTTTTTAGTAATTCTTTATGTTCTATCTACTGAATACTGGAACTCTCCTGGGCAACGGAAATAAAGGGGTACCTCAAACAGCTTGCCTTGTAATAGAAAAATCAGCCATTCATCAGCATTTCAGGAAGACAGGATAGTGAGGACAAAGCCCCAGAGTGTATCTAGGAGAAGTAAACCTTTCAGCATGGCTGGGATGATGGGGTGAGTAGGTTGAGCCACAGAGAGAGTCAGGGGCCTTGGGATTTTGCTTGCAGATTAAGAGGTGCCATTCTAAGGTTTAGCAGGATAAAATAGATGATTACCACAGTGTAAATATATAATGGTGCTTTATTGCTTTCCTTTATTCATTGATTCCATTCATTGCCACACATTCATTAATTCATTTGTTTGTTCATTTAATTCAAGGATCACTTATTGAATGTGTACTCACTATCACTGTGATTGTCATGGGTGCTATAAAGGTAAATCAAATATAAATTCTACTTCTGAAATAGCTTGGTGGGACACTCATCTAAGGATTTTTACTTTTATTTTTATTTTTGTGAAGTTCAGGCCAGCCTTGAAACTCACTATGTAACCTAGGCTGGCCTTGAACTTGCAATGATCCTCCTGCCCCAGCCCCCCAAGTGCCAAGATTAGAGATGTGTGCCAGCACACTTGGCTTATAAAAGGATTATACTGTAATACACTGTGATAAATATTTTAAAGGAGCCCTCTACAAGGTGCTACCAAAGCACAAAAATAAATGCTTTGACAGGGAGGTAGTGAACAAAATGGCCCAGATAGTATAAACAGAGGTCAAATATCAGCCAGGAAAATAAAAAATACAATATGATTTCAACAAAGAAAGTTTAATAGGAATTTGTTGACCAGGCCTTGAAAAACTGAAAAGACACATAGGAACACTGAGGCTTTTTCACAGACTTAGTAGCTTCAGGAAGCAGTTGCCACCTCCAGGTCAGGACACTGAAAGAAAGGAGATTGGGGTTCTCAGAACTGAGAAGCTTAATGAGGCACCACTCAGAGATGGAGCCGAGACCTCAGGGGGGGACCTTAACCAGCAGGTGCTCAGTGTTTCTCAGGAAGGTGGCATGCATCTGGTCCTGCAGGAACCTGAAGAAGCAAGACAGTGGAAACCACTGATGGTATCATCACGAAAGGTCATTACTAGGTGATGTTAACAGGAATAGCAAGCAAATAGGAACAAATCCCTTTGTCCTCACCTGTTTTGTGGTCTTTCTTGAGTGCCCCCTATTGACAGAAACCAAACGGAATCCTGGTGGCAAAAGTGAAAGGTGATTTGGATAGCCCTAATCCCAGCAGCACAAAGCAGGGTACATAAAGGTGGGTTTGGAGTTCACAGAGAACACCTTAATCTCTAGCACAAATCCATTTTCAATCTTCTAAAGAGGAAAGAGAGAGCATTTCAGGCAGAGAAACTATGTGCAAATATATTTTGTCATCCACATGCTTGGTCCTCTTGGGAATTTAATGGAAATCAGTTGTAGCTAGAATGTAAATGCATTGGGAAAGTATCAAGAAATGCAATTGGACAAGTGAAAAAGGGAGTGTACCCTGAAGAGAAGGGAATTCCATGTTATAGGGAAGCACAATAATATTTTAATATACCTCTCGTATTTTTCCTTTTCAGTAACTCAGAATTTTTTCACTGAGTCATTAAACATAAAGTGAATCTGAGGTTTATTGTCATAGGAAAACATAGTATTTGATATAGAATAGCACAAAGAGGTCATTGCTTGGAGTTTTCAATTTCAAAATAGCTTTTTTAAAAAGTCCTTAGGGGGAAAATAGCCTGAGGGAAAGCCTTTTGATTTTCAAGTCTAACTTTTTGAGACAGAAAAAGATTGATTCAAACTCCAAGAGCCAAATGTATAGAAATGGAAGCCATAGTTTATTCATAGGAGCTGTGGAGTAGGAATATGGAATAGGATGTGAGGCAAGTTCTTGTCCCATAGGATGGAAGAAATGTCTTCAGCAGGGGCTGAGAGGAGGAACTAACCACAATGTCAGATTCCAGCATTATCACTCTAGTCCTCCATTCCATCTCTAGGTCAAACCTGAGGGTGTGTGTATGTGCGTATGTGTGTATGTGTGTGTAGCTCCTGAGACATTCAGCAGAAAGTCACAGAACAAAAGATTTATTCCTTATTTCCCTAGCTACAGGTTGTGCAAGCTACCAGCCAGAGAGCTGTTGTATTTACAAGGTGCTACAGGGTGCCCTGACATGGGACTGACATTGTGTATCCCCAAACAATATAATGTATAGTTCCCTTATTTTGTATCTTTACAAATTTGGTATTATATATGTGGATATTGATTTTCCCACATTGCATGTACCTGCGTTTTGCTCATTTATGTAGATGTAGTACATTTAAAATATATTCTATAATGTATTAATCCATTTTCTGATCATTGGATATTTGTGTTGTTACTAATTTTTATTGTTATGAATAGTGAGGCCATGAAAGTACTGTGTATTCTGTCCATGTACTCTGTATTATGTACTCTGTCCATATATCATGTTTCATAACTTTTAGATTTTAAATATCTTGATACCTGATATGAAAAATATCTCCATTCTTCTTTAAGAGTCATTTGGCTATTCTTAGCTTTTTACTTTTGTATGTGCATTTTAGAACCATCTTGTCAGTTTTTTAAAAATCTGGATTTTTACCAGAAATTCATTGAATCCATCCATTTTCAACCCATTCTATTTAGGCCATAATTACAGCACCAAGATTTCACTGAAATTGATCATGTCACAATCACCAAAACTCTCCATATTATCAAATCCATTGGCTTTTACTTTTCTCTCATTTTACTTGATCTGTTAACAGCATACAGCGTAGATGAGAACACTCACATTTTTTACTTGCTTTATGCTCTGAGCTTTGGAAACATTACACTGTCTTGATATTTTTTCCTAACCCAGGAAGAAAACTTCAGTTTTCTTTAGTTTCTATAGCTAGTTCTTTCACTTCTACCTGACCTCTGAAAATTAGAGTGCCACAGGACCTGGTATTAAATTCTTTTGTCTATTTTATTTTTTCTTTAGTTGTTCTCTTCTAGTTCCATAGGTTTTAATGTTATTGCATATTATTGATATGTATATATATAAGATCTGATCTTCAGACTCAAATATACAATTGCATACTAACATTTCCAATTAGACATCAAATAGGCATTGCAAACTAATATAAAGAATAACTTGAGTATTGTCCTAAACTTGACCATTTCCCAATCTAAGTAAATAACAACATAACACACCTAGTTGCTTAAATGAAAAACAAAACAAAGAACTAGAATCCAAATCATTCTGGATTCTTCTCTATTCTTCATCATCTACATCTAGTCCACCAGAGGTTCATAGGTGCTGCCTCCAAAACATATTTCAAATCCATGTCCTCTGCCATCAGTTTAGTCTAAGCCACTCTCCTCTTTTGTTTTGACTACAGAAATAGTCTTCTAGTTGGTATCTCTGCATCTGTTGTCGCCTCACTGTAATTCACTCTCCATTAGGTAATGAGAGTAACCTGAGAGTTAGGACAGAACATGTGCTGCTTCTGCTTAAAATCTTCCACAGGCTTCTCATTGCAATTAGAATAAAATCCCAACTCCATATAAGGCCTATGGTGCCCTGCTCAGTTGACCTTGTCTACTTCTTGGGTCCCTGCTTACTAATTCCAATCCTTTATGGATTCCAGTGGCCTCCTTGTGCTTCCTCACATATGCTAAGCACTTTCCCATCTCGGGACCTTTGTATGTGCTGTTCTGGATGCTCTCTAGATGCTCATTTCATAACTTTTACCTCCTCATTTTTCTGCTATGATCTCAAATATCCTCAAAGGGGCCTTCCCTGACCTCCCAATAGTATCATCCACCATAAAAAGTCTGAAATTAGTTTGTTTATTTATTGGTTTAAATATTTACTCCTGGCTAGAATTAAATTGTTGGATGGTAGTGGCCTTGTATGACTTATTCATCATTGTGTCATATCTTAGAATAGTGCCTAGCACCTAAAGGGAACTCAAAAAAATATTTACTGAGTGAATAGAAGTTCTCCCAGAGGGAGTGTCTGATGTAATAAGGAAAGCAGAGAGATGACTGAGAGGCTTTAAGCCACAATGCAAAAATGGTCATGCAAATGAACTTGGTATATGGAAAGGTTCAAAGCAAAATGCAAACAACTGATATGCTAGGTAATAAATGTTAAGGATATCTTATTCCTTATATTATTATTGTTTTACTATTGTGTAATAGATCAAATTAGTAGAGAAAATTAACTGAGTTCATATATTCTCACAATGCCGTAGTCAGCTTATGAAAACAACTTATATTTATGATTTTGGAAGATGAAATGAAACCTACAAATGAAATATCATCTGAGTGTTCTTTTTCACCTCGCCTGACAACTTAAATTAGCCCTAAATACTGAACTTACCTATTCATCTATTTATTTTTTTAGTGTACTGAAGATTGAACCTGGGGCCTCATGTATGCTAAGTATGTAAACTATCATGGAGGTACACCTCAACCACTACATTTATTTTAGAATCTAAAATAATAATCCGTCTCCACTGCCATCATCATACAGTTCTTAACTCATATATTTCATTTCTAATCTATTCTAGAGAAAGATTTAAACAATTCTCAATATTCATATTATTTTTTTTCAAATTTCATTACCATTTTAGTTGAATATATAAGTGAAAATAGATTATAGCTAATACAACACACTGCATAACAAATAGATATACTGGAAAAGTCAGTTAATGCTAATAAATGTGTCTGTGCAAAAGAGTGAATATTTGTATCCCACCCTCCCACACATGTTGAAAGCCTAAATCCCAATGTGATAGTATTTTGAGGTGAAGTCTTTCAGAAGTGATTAGGTCCTGAGGGTGAATTCCTCATGAATGGAATTAATTCTCTTATAAGAAGCAAAAGAGAGCATGAACTAGCCCTCTTTCCATTATGTGAGGATATAAAAAGAAGTCAGCACTCTGCAACTCAGAAAGGGGCCCTTGACTGAATCTAACCATCCTGCTACCCTGATCTCAAACTTCTAGGCTCCATACTACAAAAAATACATTTTTGTAGTTTATAAGCCACCCAATCTATACCACTTTGCTACAGTAACCTGAACTAAAAAAAATCATGTAGTTTTTACATATTATTGTATATACACACATTCATGCATAGCACTTCCTATGTGTCAGGTTATGTCCTAGGTACTTTAAAATATGAATCTATTTTATTAAAAACTTCATGATTTAGGTACTATCATTGTCCTCATTTTGCTGATGAAGATATTAATACACCAAGAGGTTAAATAGCATTCCCAAACTGTACATAGCTAGTAGCAGATGCCAAAGCTGATATTTAAATCCAGGCAGTTCTAGCTACTCAATGTCACTATAACTGAATATTACAGTGTTTGGAAGTTAATTAAGTAAATGAAAATTTTTTTGTTCAGTTGAAATAAGTTGGTCTGTGTTTGTGTTTTGAATAGTCACTTACTCTATAGTATCATAAGAGCTACTACTATGAGCAGACTGCCGAGGTACCACTTAGCATACATAGTATTGTGAAGGATGTCATGAACGTTCCTGTGGTCAAGGCCATTGGGACCATTGTGCAGCTTATGCAGTGTACAACTCCAGAGGGTATCACACATACAGACTCCATGTAAATGGCATCCCTAGACCTGGTTAGAGTCTAAGCATTGGCAGTGACCTTGCAGATAGCCCGAAGATTTACTGTATATCTCAGAGAATGCCTTCCAACTTGGAAACTCTTCTCTCGACACAGTTCATTTTCAGTTACACACCCATCACAATTTATAACTGACAGTATATTAAAATGTCACTCTGTATGCTTGATGATTGTGTCATTTTATTTTCAGCTCACTAGAAAAAAATGCTTAGATGTTTAAATGTCACTGTAAGTGGTGCATGATAGATAATTTTTTTTCTGTATGAAATGTTATGATTTTAAATACTTTTTGGGTACTTTTGTACAAATCTCTGGCAAAAATAAAAGTGGCATTATCCAAGCCAAGATTTGGTGAAAGGCCAGATTCATTCCTTGGTCCACTGGCCTTTAGGTAGTTTTCAGAACAAACTATTAAATTCGCAATTTAGTTGACTAGCAACCAGTTGCTTTGGCATTCTTGGTCCACGGAGCTTAACCCTAAATGGTAAGCACTGTCATTACCCGAAGGGACAGAGCTAGAGGAGTCACGTGTACATGGGATCTAAGTCATCCTTGGCCTAGTTTTTCTTTAGATACATGAGTGGCCTGAGGTCCAGAAGGTGACAGAAGTAATCCAAGCACATGCAGTTCATTGGTGGCCAGAATGAGACTGAGTCTGAGATTCTAAGCTCTTATATTTTTGCTTTTTTCTGTTACATCTCATTACATCCTGTATGTTTGTGGAAAACACAGACTTTATCTTGTGTGAATACTTTAGCTGCTTTGTTTCAACTTTGTTATTTGCCCTTGTCCACATTTGCTGGGGTAATCAGTAGAATTCTTTGAGCACTGAATGTTGTCTATTCCATCTTTAGGCAGGGAAATCCACTAGTAGCTCAAGAACACAGGTGGACAATTTATTGGTCATCACTCACAAGTCTAGGTTCCACCACCAAATATGTGGATTAATTAATCGGTTGATTAACCTCCATAGGTTTTTCTCCAATACAAATTAAAAAGTTTGGGCAAGTGGCTGATGTTCTCTGCAGCTCTTAAGTTCCACATTTCTACAAACTATAATTGTGACTGCCAACTATCTTGTCTTTACAGTACACTTGGAGCTCATAATAATATTTTTAGGTTTTAATTAAATGAGATCATGTTTTTAACAGTTTAGTCAATTTTGCAACCTTATGCTCTACATGTTGCTTTCCGTGCTTTGTACTTTAACCAGCTAATGTTCTGGTTTTGGCCTCCAAATTACCACTAAATATACAGTGACCTGTCTTTCGGTTCTGGCTAGTCTATTCTTACTTTTTGGTTTTGTTTTTAGTCAGGGAGAGGGTTATTGCTAAAATGAGTAGAGAAAAAAAAGATCTCATAGGAGGACTCTTCAGAGTGCCAGAGATCTAGTTAGGTTTGTCATATTCTGGACCAAGTGACTGTGAATAAGCCAGGGGTTGGTTGCTGCCTGGCCCAAAGGCCCCCTGAGTTCTCATGGAGGCACTGGTTTAAAAACTTAGCCCTAGATATATGCTCAGGCCCGAATAGTGACCAACAGACTCAAACATGTTCTTTTTCTTAGAGGCTTTGGATGCAGTCATAAAATGCAGGGCACCGGCAGAAAACAGATGCAGAGATCCAGAGGAATCCTGTGCAAAGTCTCAAAGCAGAAACAGGGAGGCAGTAGAAGCCATGAATTGGGGAAATGTTAGAAAAGAGGGAAAATGAGTTTGAGAGCAGCTGAGTCACAATAATAATAATAATAATAATAATAATAATAATAATAATAACGGACTCACTGGGCAAGGATAAATAAACCTGAGGTGATGACCAGATAACCAGATGGGTAGAGCTCTCCTGTGTGTGGATGGTGGCGGTGATGGGTGCTCAGAACATCCTGTCCAATGTTCTAGCCTCTGTGGGGCTGACCTAGCCATACAGCGCTTCTTTCAGCCTCATAGTTTCCCACCTATCTTTCTTAATTTCTCTTTCCTGAGGTAACCTGAGTTTGTCCCCATGTCTTGCCAAGTGAAAGAGCCTGAGTAATGCAGTGTCTTTGTTAAGTCCACACCCCAAGATCTTGGAGTGCCTACATGTTGTCTAGTATGCATTCACACAATAAGCCAGCACTTGGTAAACTCTGCTGAATAAAGCTAAGGTGTACAGCGCTACTCTGGGACTGAGTCTGTTTAGCTGGGGAAAGAGTGCTTCCATACACAGATCCAGGTGCACACAAAGTCATCTGCCTGGAGCAGGTTAAGGCCTTGTGAATAGGTGAAAGAAGTGGTTGAGTTAGTGAGAAAACCAAGGAGGTACCCAATCCCACATATTTCTTTCTCTAACTGGCCATGTGGCCTGAAATTCAGATTGGGAAATTAACCTCTCCAATGGAAGGCAATGTTGCTTAGGTAGATATAGGATAAACACATAGCTAATACCAGTATTTCACATCTTAATATGCGTTCATCTGGCAAGCCTATTTGTGGACAGTTTGTGGTCTCCGTGGACTAAGGAAATGAGAGTTTTCATGATTATAGGGTTAAGAAGAGGTGCATTGAGAGCATGAAGCCGCATTGCTGAAGGAAATTAGGGTGACAGGTAGCAAAACATAAATTCTGGCATTCTCAGTGACAGGAAGAATTAAGGAAATGGTAGGGATGAAGCCAGATGTCAAATTCCTCCAGGCCTCATTCTCAATGACCCTAATTAGCCAAATGCAACACAAAAAGAGCAGCTTTTAAGGATGGTAGGTATTGTATACACCATCAAAGAGTCTCAGCTTTGGGATAAGAAAATCTGAGTTTCATTCTCTACTGTTTATTATACATATAAGGCCTCTGGGCTTTAGTTTCCCAAACTACAAAATGAGACAATAATATATAGTTGTGGTTTTTTTTGGTACTGGGGAATGACCTCAGGTCCTTGCGCTTGTGAGGCATGCAGCAGAACCACTGAGCTAAAGCCCTGGCCCCAGTAATATATAGTTTTTTGAGAGGATGGTGCTAAGGATCATCTGGCAGAATAGATATCAAATGATTATTTTGCAAACTGTGTATGTTGCTAAAATAGTTGAATCTGGGAGCCAAAGGAGAAGGGAGGAAGAATGGCCTTGGCTGTGGTCAGGGCTTTTCCACTGCTAAGGTCACCTCGTTCTGCTTAGGCCCAGGGGGAGGTACATGGATTGATTTTTGCCCACTTCACATTACTGTGGTGGTTACTGACCACTTTGAGATATTTTTTATTTATCTTTTTCTCAACAGCAATCACTCTTTTATTGTTTATTTGTTTTTTCTTGTCTTTCTGTATGTACTTAAAAAATTGACTTTAAAAGTAGTTGGGGGGTGGGATCTTCAGACAAAGCTTGATCTAACAGCAAAAGGATGATATTTGGGGCTTAGTTCTTTTCAGTTTCTCTCTTCTGCTCTCCATAGTATTTGCTTTATTTTAAGGTTGCTTCTCACGAGCTTAAGTCGCTTGCTAACTGATTCAGCAGTGTTTTTGCTCCTCAGGAAAGAGTGCTTAATTTTCTCCAGTGAAATCTTCAAGATTTACTTTGATTGGGTGAATTTGGCTTACATGCCCCGTTTGAACAAGTCTCTAGCCTAGGAAGATAAAACACTGAATAATTTTACTTAAGTCACACCCTCCATTCCTGGGGCTGGAGGTAAATTCAGGTTTTTTAGAACCTTTCGGATCCTAAAACAGTTTCTTGGCTAAGGAAGCAAATGGGGAGAAATGAATGCTGAGGAGGCCACTAACTCAAGACCACTGTGATAGATTAGAAGAAGATACTATCCTTATATGAAAAACTGCAGCAGCCAAATGCTTGAAGACTTTTCCATTTGAAAACTAGAGCATAAGCTGTTTAAACCAAATTTGATGTATCTAATGTGATACAAATTGACTTTCATCAATAGGCATAAAGAGCAATCATTAACCTTTGAATTTTGTGATTTTATAAAGCATCAAATTCTATACTTCAGTGCTCTCACAAGAGATGCTTTTCTTGTTTATGCATTTTAGTCACTTTCAACATGCTCTAAATTGAAACAGAGAATGTATTTTTTTTCTTCTAGTGTAAAATCAAATAAGCAATGGCACACTGCAGGAAGCCAGTCTAGCCACAGCAAATCTGTACTTGTTTTTGTGAGAGAGGATGGGAAGAATGAATATTTGCCCTGTGGCATCAATTTCCTGTTTAATGTTCTCCAAAAGGCATTTGGAAAATGCCCAACAACACAGATGTACGTAAATACCATAACTTGTTTGTGTGACTGGAAAGAGGAGTCTGTAAAATGATGACAAGGCTGGCTTCCTCTCACCTCCTGGTAGAAGGTGAGTCATTTCACCTTCAACCTGATGATCTAGAGGATGGATTATTCCGGAGTTTGGCACTGGAAGAACAAGTAGTATAGGCAGAGCATGGCATGTGTCTTCTAAGCCCAGTTCTTATTCATTTAAGATATTTTTATCCCAAAGTTTGCATGTTCCTGCTGGAGATTACCTTCAGATTGCCTGTAAGAAATGTATAGTGCCAGGACAATTTTCTAAATCAATAAATAATCCCCACCAAACAAACACACAAATTTGTTTTAAACCATAGAAATGTGTATGCTCATAACCCATATCATCTGTTCAAGTGTGGGCAGATGTGTTCTCAGTTCTGCAAGTCTTACTATCCCAGATGGCTCATGAACCATTTTTGGTCATCTTATTTAAAAGGATAGGGTGTGGTTGGAGAACCAAATTCCTGTTTTTATTTTAGTAAATAACCTCCAGTGCTCTTAGCAAATTTAAGACTTTAATATGAAGGAAGTCAGATGTAAAGTATCTGTCCTCCAATCACCCTTTTGTGCTGCCTCCACATATAAGACAAGATTAAAAATAATAGTTATAATCTATTAAGCATCTACTATGTGCAAGGAAAGCTTTTCTGTGTATGAGTGCTGATCCACACAACACTCCACTATTTATTCTATATCTCTGCATCTTGTAGATGAGGAAATTTGGACTTAGAGAAGATAAATAACAGCCAAGGGTCACACAAGTAGGTAATGATGACAGCATTCAACTCCAGATCTATCTGGTCCTAAAGCTTATCTTTTTTCAGATGCATAAATTGATAATCTATGATTCATAGATAGGCTTCAGAAGAGTCTTGACAGCCTAAAATTAAATGTAAATCTTAAGTATGTGTACTTAAGGATTTTTCTGGGGAGAGAACCTAAAACTTTTATCAGATTTATCAGCTATATTTCTAGAACCTAGCACAGGCTTTTGAAATAGGGTTTCACTGAGTTGCCCAGGCTGGGCTTGAATTTTTGATCCTCCTGCCTCAGTCTCTCAGAGTATTGGGAAGCCTTTGTTGTTGTTGCTTCCTTTCTATGTCCACATCCTTCACATCCCATCTTCTGGTAACTACCACTCTACTCTACTTCTATGTGTTCAACATTTTTAGATTCTACATAAAAGTGAAATTATACAATGTTTGTTCCTCTGTGCCTGGTTTATTTCACTTAATATAATGTCCTCTAGATTCATCTGTGCTATTCCAAATGACAGAATTTCCTGTTTGTTTTTTCAAATGGTTGAATACTGTTCTACTGTGTGTGTGTGTGTATAAATATCCTATTGTGATATATATCACATTTTAAAAATGTATTCATTTATTGATGAACACTCAATTTGTTTCCATAGCTTGATTACTGTGAGTAATGCTACAATGAACACAGGAGTGGAGACATCCATTTGGTATACTGATTTCATTTCTCCTGGTATATAACAATAGTGGGATTACTGTATTCTATTTTTAGTTTTGTTGAAACTTCCAAACTGTTTTCCAAAATAACTATACTAATTTATAATACCACCAACAGTATGCAGGGGTTAATTTTTCTCTACATCCTCACCAACATATAACATTCATCTTTTTGAGTTAAGAAGTGATAACTAACTTACTGTGGTCTTAATTTGAAGTTTCTGATAATTAGAGATGGTGAGCTTTTTTTCATATACCTTTTGGCCATTTGAATATCTTCTTTTTGAAAAATGTCAGTGTCTTTTCTCTATTTTTAAATAGGGTTGTTTTCTTGTTATTGGATAGTTTTGCAGCTGGCAGGGAAAAGTGGAACTTTAAGAAATTAGAATTTGTTTCTTTGGAGACAACCAGCTCCTCTAGACTTCCTTAGGCCTAGGACATAAACCATCATTTCCTCTTCTTCTGACCCCAAATAAATGAGCAGAATATGCACATGTTGGCACCAGGAGGCAAGGTCCAGTTACCTTCCCACCAGGGAGGGGAGGGAACTGGAAAGGCCCAGGAGGGCTGAAGCAAGCTTGGAGTTATCTACTGTCTCACTGTCTTCCCTCCCCACTGCACTACCTGTAAAAGCTCTTGCACAGCTGGACAACGTGAGATGATGATATGTGGCAATAGGAGGCCCCTCCATCTCCTCAGAGCTAGCTTTGGATAAAGCTTTTTCCTTTCCACCATGCCCCCTACCCTGTTGTTTGAGAAGCAGCAAATAGTAAGGACCTGAGTGGTTGATAACAAGAGTTCCTCGTGTGTTTTGGATACTAGCCTCTTGTCTGATGTATGATTTACAAATAATTTTCTTCCAATTTGTGAGTTGTCTCTTCACTTTTATTTCTTGTTTTGCTGTTGTTCAGAACCTTCTAAATTTGACATAATCCTATTTGTCTATTTTTGTTTTTATTGCTGTGCTTTGGGGGTTCTATCCAAGAAGCCTCTACCTGATCAATATTTTAAGGCCTTCTTATGTTTCTTTCTAGCATTTGTATAGTTTCAGGTCTCCTAGCACAGAACAGGTATATGATAACATCTGCCCAGTGAACACCATGGGGCCATGGTATAAAAAGCTGAAGAACCATTGCTCTTACTGCTGTATATGCCTCTGAATCTCGGTAACTTGTCCCATTTTCTATGCTATGGACTAATAGATTTGAATTTGTAGTACAACTGGGTTTGCACTACAGTCATTCTTTATGAAAAAAGTGCTAAAAGTGCAGTATTTTGTAATAGGCCATTTATATTATCTAATATTAATACAAGAAGGTTAGATAACTTTAAACCTTATCATCAAGGGTGGTTTTTCTTAAACAAAGCATACCAGTACAAAGAGCTGGAAACCGTTTAGACCAGCATTACAGAGTAGAAATATAAAATGAGCCACAAATTCAAGCCACATTCATAATTTTAAACTTTCTTGTACCCACATCTAAAAAGTAAAAAAAAGAAAGGTAAAACTCCTTTTAGTAATATATTTTATTTAGCTCAATACATGTGAAGTAATTATCATTTCAACCTGCAGGCAATATCAAAGACTATTGAATTTATATTACAATTCTTTTCTTTGACACTATGTTTTGGAGACCTGCTGTGAGGTCTCCCTTTGTCATTCTCAGTGGTCATCTGTGCTCATGGCTGCCTCAGTAGACAATGGATGAAAGAGGTGGGCAAGCTGATGAAGCCTGGAGGAAAGTAGGAAGAGAATGCAGCAGGTTTGGGCATGTGGGGACACACTTTGATGATCTGGGATACAGTGACTCGAGGCCAGGGTGCCAGCTCATACTGCTAAAATTGTAGTATTATAGGTGATTATTAAGATGGACCCAAGAAAACAGCATAACATTCAGCATTTCAGCAGACTTTTTCCCTATTTCTACAGTAATTTTCTTTTCTTGGAAGCCGACGTGCAGATCCAGAGTGCGCTTGCAGGGGAAGATGTGATGCAGAGTGACTAAGGTTACGCCCAGTAATTATAATAATTTTGTTCTTTTAACCACACCTAAAGCAAGGATCTGGGAGTTTTATAGTAGGAATTTAGCCAGTCTTCAGCCCCCGAGGGAGGAAGATAGGGTGCTTACGGGTCCTGAAATTGCATTCCTCCTTCCTACAGATAAAGGAGGTTGAGACCCTAAGGGCTGAGACTCCAAGAACAGACCACAGCACAAAAGAGTGCAGGAAATATTGTCCTATGTCTTGCCCAGCTTTATTCGTAGTGCTTTAATGTTTGTTCTCTTGAGGAAGTGGCCTTGTTCACCCCTTTGGTCTGCTGTTTCCAAACCTGATATTCAACACACTTAAAATACCTTCTGCCACTAGGCAGGTCAGGTTTGTGATCTAGAAATCTATAGATGTCAATTATCTTTTGTAACTATATTTCTTCTGAATTGTTCAGTTACTCAAAATGACAAGTGTAATATTATCTTCCTGCACAAGACACTTACAATCCTTCTGGGAGGCTACAATTAGGTGAGCGTGAGTGTTACACCTGAAATTCCTCAAACTGAGAAACTATCTGAATCCATACGACATAGTTTTATTTAATCCCTGGCCTTAATATAAGAGCATTTGCTTTATTTAATTTTTTAAAAATTTTAAAACTTTTTTTTAAATTTTTTGAGACAGGGTATCACTTTATAGTTCAGGCTGGTCTTGATCTTATTATGTAGCCCATGCTGGCCTTGAACTCACAGTTATCCTCCTGCCTCAGCCTCCCAAGTGCTGGATTATAGGCGTGTGCCACTGTGCCGGGTGAGCATTTGCTTTAGATGCAATGATAGATGTTTCAAACTTTAAAAAAAATACCTATATCATTGAAAGAAAATAGAGATACTATTTGTTTGGGAATCTTTAAACAATCTCATAGGATCCTGATGAATTATTAGACATTGATAACAAATTCAAATTCTCAGAGAGCAAAATGAAATGCTACACCCACAGAAGCATTTTCTCGTGAGTTTTTACATGACTGAAAAAAGAAAATCTCTCTGCCATTACTGTTATCTACCATTATTGATAACCAACACCACCATCTCGAGCATTGCTACTGATATTTTTGTTACCATCACCACCACGGTTACTGCCACGATCACCAGTGCCACTAGCACACCTCTCCTTCCATCATTCTGCTATTGGGAGAAAACCATAGACAAATAATGTCTTATGGGGAATTTCTATTGTACTTAGGGCCATGTCTTCCCAGCGAGTTAGAGAGTCTCAGAGTGGTATGAACTAGGAAGTGCAAAATTTGTAAACTAATCCATGACCAATTTCTTGTTCTTCAATGATGCAAAGTCACTTGCTGAACTAAAGACACCCAGTTAAATAGAAGTCTAAGAAAACAATTTACTGGGAGGGTGCAAATGCAAGTCAGAGATGACTGCAACTGAAGACCTATGGGGAGTAACGAGATAAGAATTCTAGGACTTAATTCATAATGGAAAGCGTCAGAATGTGGAGGAGTGGGCAGGTAGGTGATGACTCATGTTCCCTGCACAGGTTACAGCATCAAAATAGTGAGACTGTTCCTACAGGCACATATGAAAACCAGTCTCAGAATTACATTCACTTGTTATGCATGATCTTTGTCTCTGTGCTGATTGATTTCTAAGATTGCTTTTGTGGCAGAGTTGTGCACTGCTCACAGACAGTTTATGAGCAGAAGCAGCTGAGGAAGATGGCTCCTCAAAATGTGTGAGCTGGAGAAAGTTTCTGAATTCACTGAGCCTTGGTGCTCTCTGCAAAATGGGGAAAATACAGATCAAGTTAGACATATATCATTTATTGTGTAGGGTCTTCAGTACCCTAGGAATGATGATGACAATGTGATAAAGAAGTCAGTTATATTAGTATCTCCATTTTACAAATGAAGAAACTAAGGCTCAGCAAGGTTAAGGTCACATGGCTTGAACAACAACTTTTTTTTTCCATGAAAACTGTAATTTGCAATAGGTTAAATATCAATGGATGATAAAACTAGTTCACATCTACACTGTAAATATATATAGAAAACTCATTTATTTGGACCAACTGGGCCATTTCAAAGGAAATACATTTTTATTATTTTCAACTACATACAGTAACCATAAAAATGACTAAAAAGTTCAATAGTTCAGGCCCAGATTTAGTCAATAGATAAAAAATGAATAGCATATTTAAGAAGTTCTGATCTTGCCTATACTCTGAATAGACTGTTTTATAAATAAAAGAAACCTAAGATGTTGAGAAACACATTATTTTCTTTGGTAAGTAAATGCTTCTTTTCAATTAATATTTATACTATTCATTTGCTTACTGAGCCATTTTATGGTAGATAGGATTAGAGTATATGTTAGCCTAGTGCCTTATAAATAAATAATTAGGTGTTAAAAATGTCCGAATTAAAAAGATTTTGTTGTAAATGTTATAATTTCTAATCAGCATTAACTTGTCTTCTATTTCTCTAGAATATAATGTTTTAATGACTTTAAATATCTAAAATGTTTTTCCAAATCTTACCCAAGTTCATAAAAAGATCTAATCTGGTATTTATTACAAACAGCATAGAATCAGCTATATCCTTTGTTACTGTGCAGTTTTTGAGGAATGGAGCCTTTTCCTAAGTGAAATATTTATGGCAATTCTGTGTCCTCTTTATAATAGAAAATGTATCAACAGAGAAAAGTGTTTAGACTCTAGGCCTTTACAGCTCTGGTCATAAATCTGCCCTCAGTCACAGACCTGTGACTTCCACTCATTTTGGTGGACCAGACATGGCCCAGCCTGGAATCTTTTTAGCTATTACTATTAATCCATGGAAAATATTTTATGTAATGTGTTTCCCTTTAAAGTTAATGAATTATTGCAAAAAGAATAATGAGATTTATTAAGTATGGTGGTCTTGAACCATGCCAAATATTTTGTGGCTTTGTGGGAACACAGCAAGGTAGTTATTGGTATTGTAATAAATGAGAGTCTCAGTATTTCCCAGCTGTTGAACACATGATCATTGCTTGGGAGGACAAATAGCAATATTTTTCTAGCCCTGGAGTACATTCTGCTCTTGATATGCCTGCATAGCTACAATGAACAATTAGTGCGAGTTACACACAAAGAAGCCTAAAGGAGTGTATTTCTTTTCTGTTGCCCAAATGAAACTTCATTTGCTTGGTAGCAGTCCAGAGTTAGACTTCCCTATCACACAAATATTCCATGTTGTTAGGATGTCTTCCCTTATAAAAGCCAACCAAACACCTGTAATAAATTTTTATTAGATAGTATTTGGTTTTTATTGCATATTTATAGATATAAATAAATATAATGTTCAATAAACAAATTTTAATTGTTTGTTTTATTCCCAGCACTAGAACCTATGCAAGCAAAGGAAAAGCACCAGACTGTGTCCTTCAAGAACTTTAAAGTCTGAGTAGAAAAATAAAATGACATATTCACCCAGAGTTGGAAGGTAGAGTTGGAAGAGACCTTAGAGATAATACAGTTTGGGAGGTGGGGTGGGGTTCTATTCCAGCTTCAATAGACAGTTAACATAAACAAATGGAATGTGCAGAGTAACTGGATATCATATCATGGAAGTATCTGTACCCAGGGTTAAAGGTCAGCTGCCTTCTTTTTCGAGGTTTTTTTTCTCATGCGGAAATATAGGTGTCTTGTTGCCTGATCTTCTGATTTTTTTTACAGAGAGGATAAAATTTCAAGCTTTCTCTGTTTTTCCAATTTTTAAGCATTGTCAACTGATCGGAGTTTTAGTAAGGTCCAATGAGCACACAAGTGGCCCTTACACAGCTCTTGCTTGCCATTCTGCAACCACTGGCCTAGACTAACACTTCCATTTTACAGATGTGGAAAATGGCTTGCCCAAACTCTGGAGCTGTTTGTTATTCCAGCACTCCCAGCCCAAAGCCTTGTCATGTAACTAACTATACCTTCTCTCAACAAGAAAACAATTAGATGATTGAAAAAGAAAAACATTGTAGTTATAAAGCAGTATGTTTAACATTTTTTCTAAGCCCAAATATTATAATGAAAATAGGGTAGAGTGAGAAGTAATAGAGTGCTCATGGCAGGAAGAATTGAAGAAGGCTTTTGCAAGAGGCCTTTGAGCTAGATCTTGAAGGAAGTGACTGGTACAAATTGTCAAACGGCAAAGAAAGTTTGTACAGGAAAACAGAATGAAGTAAGTACATGGCTAGGAATTTGCAAATGTGTATGCAAGACAGTATAGAGAATGGCTCAGTTTAATAGGGGAGTGAAAATTATATCACTAGAAACTCATTCAACAAATGTTTGTCACCTGTGTGCTAGGCACTGTTCTAGGCTGTAGGGATATAGCAGTAAACAGGAGAGCCAAGTTCCAGGAGTATGTTGGTTAAAAATGATACAAAATACTATGAATAAAATAAAACTGAACCAGGTACGTTGGTGCACACCTGTGATCCCAACACTTAGTAGACTGAGGCAGAAGGCTGGCAACTTTGAGCCCAGCCTGGACAATTTAGTGGCTTAGTAAGACCTTGTCTCAAAATAAAATATAAAAGAAGGCTGGGGATGCAGCTCAGTGTGAAGGCTCTGGATTCAATCCACAATTTTGAAAAAATAAAAAAATTAAATTAACCAATGTAATTGAAGCAGCTGTGAGTGTATATTAGCCAGGGAAGACCTATCTCAGGGGAGAGCATTTGAGCTCCAAATGGGAAGGAGCCAGTCATGCAAGGAACTGGGCAAAGAATTCTCCAGACAGGGGAACTAGTGCAAAGAGCCCTGCATAGGAAGGAACACAAAGTGAGGCTATAGTGGAGTGAGGTGCAGTGATGCGGTTGGAAATAAAGCCAGAAAGACAGCCTGACACCTCGCAGACCTTCATAAGAGTTTGGAATAAAATGAGGTTTCCTAGCTGGGCACAGTGGCACATACCTGTAGTCCCAGCACTGGGGAGGTTGAGGCAGGAGGATCTCAAGTTCAAGGCCAGCCTGTGCAACTTAGTGAGACTATGGTTCAATAAATAAATAAATAAATAAATCGGAATAACCTCCCACCCCAACACATCTGGTTTTCTACAGGGAGGCAGCATAAGTTGATTATAAATGGAGAGTACTGTATTACTAAAAAAGTAGAATCATTTGACACTTTATAAGGAAAGGAGGTAGATCATGAAGGTTTTTGAATTGAAACCAATGAAATAGACTGGATTTCTGGGCAATGCTGTCAATTCCTGTGCATAGTGTGATGGCAGGTGAGAGTCTCTAGTGGCAGCAGAGTGCAGAGTGGGTAGGGCTCAGGGGATCCAGGCGAAGGCTGTTGTACAAGTCCAGGTATAAGAGAAGAGAAGAATTCAGTCAGGAATGGTGAAAGTGAAAAGGGAAGAAGCATCACAAATATTAAACTGGGGGAACTGGTAAAAGTCAAAACAAATAGAAGAGAAAAACTATTGTGAGGAGCTCCCAAATTTCAGACATAGGAGTCCATTTTGGAAGTGCCCTTGGTAATTAAGATGGGAGAATCTTACCTAGATGTTAACATTTAGGAAATCACAGACATGTAGCACAAGCAATTAGGATTTAAGACTAGAGAGATACAAGATTATTCATACAAGACTGTATTAAAATGCAAGATTATGGGAGTGACAGATCAGGGCAGGCGAGAGGATTGGGATACTCTATCAACAGAAAAGAGAAGACGAGCAAGAAGATGACCTCCCAAGAAGTAAAGGAAGAGAAGTAAGTTTTAAAAACCCAAATCTCTGAATATAGCCACAGCAAGGCTGAGAGTTCAGTGTAACTGGGTGATTGTTGTTGTTTTTGGTACTGGGGATGAAACTCAGAACCTTGCACTTGTGAGGCAGGCACAGGAACCACTGAGCTAAATTCCCGGCCCTGTTTTTTTTTTGTTTTTTTTTAACTGATTTGCTCAATTGAGGAAAAAAGTGCAAACCCTTTTGTGAATCCGGGCTTGGAACAAAACCAGTTTGCTAGAAGCTGGAAGCTATTAATTATCAATTTTATAAACAGATATGTTGTATTGTTTGAAGCAAAATTTAAAGATGCAGTAAAAAATGTTTCTTTTTGCAGAACTGAGGATTGAACCCAGGGTTTTGTGCATGCTAAGTGTATTGGTGAGGTATGTCCTCACCCCGGGCATTAAAATCTCAGTTGGGTGGCTTCTCTGTAATCTTTAGTAGCCAATGATGATCACTTAATGTTTGAACACAAGGCTTATATCCCTGAACTTGAAGCTCTGAGCTTGCAAACAAAACTTCAGGCAGAGTTTTAAAAAATGTACTTTTATTTTTAATTGACACATATAAATTGTATATATTTGTGGAGTCCAGTGTGACATTTTAATACATGTATACAAAGTTTAATGATAAGATCAAAGTAATTAACATATTTATAACTTACAGTGTTTATCATTTCTTTGTGTTGGGAACATTCAAAATTCTCTCTACTAGCTATTTTGAAATATTGGGTTCATTATTGTCAGCTGTAGTTACCCTACTGTGCTATAGAGCATTAAAAGTTATTCCTCCTATCCTACTGCAATCCTGTACCTATTAACCATCCTTTCTCTATCCTTTCCTCACTCATCCTTTCCCAGACTTGGTAACTACTATTCTGTTCTCACTTTGAGGACCACATTTTAGCTTCCATATTGTGTTAATCAGCTTTCCATTCCTGGA
This sequence comes from Heterocephalus glaber, assembly GCF_000247695.1. The sequence goes on from NW_004624730.1 coordinate 34,376,539, forward strand.
ATAAAATAGCTAATACAGTCAGCTTAAAAAGATGAGAGGTTTATTTTGGCTCACAGTTTCAGAGGCTCCAGTCCACAATGAGTTGGCACTCTTTCAGACTGTGCTGAACAGCACATTCATAACAGGAAGTATGCAGTGGAATAAACTGTCACCTCATTGCAGTCAGGAACCAGAACAAAAGGAAGAGAAAAGACCAGGGTCCCAATATTTCCTCTAAGGGCATGGCCCCCTGTGACCGGAAGACTGCCACCTAGGCCCACCTCTTAAAAGTTCCACCACTTTCAAATAGTTCCGTGAGCCTTTATCCAAATCAGAGGATGCATATAAGTGAAAACATGCAGTATTTGTCTTCTGTGTCTGATTTATTTCACTTAACATGGTGTCCTCCAGTTCCATCCATATTGTACAAATGATACAATTTCACTTTGTGGCTGAAAAATATTTCCCATGTATATGCATCACATTGTCTTTATCAATTCACACATCGATGGACACCTAGGTTGATTCCATATCTTGACTGTTGTGAGTAGTAATGCAGTAAACATGTGAGTGCCCCGTCTCTTTGCTTTCAATTCCTTTGGATATATGTCCCATACTAGGATTGTGAGGTCATATGGTAGTTCTAGTTCTTGTTTTGTGGGGAACTTTTATATTGTTTTCCATAATTTTTGTATTAATTTAATTCTTACCAACAGTGCATCAGAATTCTTCTTTTGCCACATAGTCGCCAGCATTTATCATTTTTTGACTTTTTGGTAACAGTCATTCTAACTGGAGTCAGATGATATCTCATTATAGTTTTTTATTTGTGTTTTCTTGATGATTAGTCTACTCAGAACATTTATTCATCCTTAATTTTACTTGTTATCACTATGTTGTGGTCCTAAGATCAAACTCAGGCCCTTCACACTGAACCACATCCCCTGTCCATATTTTTTTTCTTATTTTGGGACAGGGTCTCTCTAAGTTTCTAAGTTGCTCAGACTGGTCTCAAAACTTGTAATCTTCCTGACTGAGCCTCCCAAAATGCTGAGATTACAGGCATGCTTCTTTTAAATCAGATTTTTCTTCTTTTGCTGTTAAAGTGTTTGAATTTCTTGTATATTCTGGAAATTAACTCCTTGTTAGATGAGTAATTTGCAATTATTTTCTTCTAATTTGTAGGTTGTCTATTTCCTCTGTTGATTGTTTTCTTTATATATAGGAACTTTTAGTTTGATATAATTCCAATTTGTCAATTTTTGCTTTTGCTGTCTGTACTTTTGGGGTCACATTCAAAAATCTTTGCCCAGACCAATGTTCTGTATTGCTTCCTCACTGAGACTTTTTTTTGGTACTGGGGATCAAACTCGGGTCCTTGTACTTGCAAGGCAAACAGTGGTACCACTGAGCTAAATCCCTGCCCCTCACACAGACTTTTAAATCAGCTCTTTAACCAGGGGAGGGCATTATTAATTTTATTTTTTGACAAAAATAATTTCAATCTTTAATAGTAGGGAAATAATTGTTTCCATATAGCACAGAGTAGTAAATGATATAAAAAATAAGCAGTTGATTGTTTTGTAGGAAGAATCAATATCATAAAATTATAGAAGGAAAAAGTAAAGATCAATTTTGTCATTCAAAATGCCACATTGTATCTTCCCTAAAAAAATTAATTAGGCCATTCAGAGAAATTCTAAAGGAATTTTTTTCAACTACTATACTTAAATGTTTCAATTATTTTGGTTTTGTTGGGGGGGGGATTACTATTGCTTGTGTAAACATTAAACATATTCATCCATGCTCAACAAGAAGTATTTAAATAATACAAATCTGAACATAAAAAACCATCTTACTTTCCATCCTCATGATATTATCATTATTAGAAGTAGAAAAGCATTATCCAAGTGAGAGAATAGGTAGGTAGAAAGGTACCAAGGTAGTAAGGAGATAGAAAATACTTTTATATTATTTTCTTGTTCTTTCTTTTTGGTGATCATGCTAAGGATTGAACCTAGGATCTCATACATGTTAGGCAAGCACTCTACCACTGAGCTACATCCTCCCTTTTTATTTAATTAAAATTTTTTTAAAAAAAATTTGGAGACAAGATCTCCCTAAGTTCCCCAGGCTGAACTTGAACTTGTGATCCTCCTGCCTCAGCTTCCCAAGTAGCTGGCATTACAGGTGTTTGTTATCACAGCTAGCTAGTGCTACTATTTTAATATCAAGTGTTACATTTAATTTGACCAGAATTTCAGTAGAAGAAAAGGAAAATAAAAGGCAAAGAGTAGAGGTGAAAAAAAAAAAAGGTGAAATCAAGTATTGGAAAATATGAGGCTGTTGTACTTTGGCCCCTAGTGCTGTCTGTGCAGCTGTGTGATAGGTGTACTAGTGTTTGTGATTTAGTAGACATTTATTAGCTTTATGCATGTTATGTTAAGGTACATGTTTAACACTTCATTTTGATGTATTACGCTCATTAATCTTTCATGTTAATCCAATTCAATTACAATGTATGAGACAGTTTTCTGTCATGACAACATTTTCTTTAAAAGTTAAGAACAATAAAAGCTATAGAATGTTCTCTTTATGGATAATTCTTATATGCAGAAGTTTGTTACCATATTTTAACTAACCACACTGGTCCTACAATAATGCAGTTCGAATTTCAGTTACCATGGTATATCGACTGTGAGTAATCATATGAAGTGCAAGCTTTGCTGCTAGTGCTTCACTACACAAATCGCTCTGTAAACAGCAGATGCATATCGGGATCTGTGACAATCAGGTCACTTGTTTCAAAGACGGTTGCGAGTGGTCACTGTGCATTTGTTGTCCAGGTCATTCAGAGAGCAAAGTTGGCTGTTGTATCATCTTGTCTCCCAGTGATAAGCCCCTGTGACATTTTACAAAAAGGGGTCATCAAAAAAGCAAATTGACCACAGAAGTGCAACAAAAAAATGAAAAGTGAAAATGCTGGAGGTGATGTTCAAGTCCAGGGTAAATGAAGCCACAGAAGAAGCTGACCGTCACCATGCTGACACTGCTGGGGTCTGAGAGCCTCTGGATGCAGCAGAGGAGCTTAGCAGCAGCAGTGAGGAGCATGATTGATGAAAAGGATTATACTGTCCCAGAGGAAGTGACTCAGGAAAATGCTTCATATTAAAGAAAACTTTGGAGATATTTCATGGTATTAAAGTGCAGAGAATGAAATGTCAGAAGCTGATCCGAACTTAGAAAGGAATATGACAATCTGCCAAAATATAGAAAAGATGAATAGTAAGTTATATGGTGAAAAAAAGGCAAGTACTGTTGAAACCACCCTTGATGAGATTTGTATGAGAAGTGAAACACTGTAGTCCTTGTATTTCAAATGTGTACTAAATAAATGTGAATTTGATTACTTTTTCATTTTCCTATACATTTATAACTGATTCTTTTTGGTCTTTTGAGACAAGGTCACACGATGTACCCAGTTTGGCCTTGAACTCACAGTGATCCTCCTGCCTGCCTGTACATTTATAACTGATTATAAGAGAATTGTTAGTGTTTATACAAAAAATTGCAAAGGCTATGGAATAATCATTTCCCACTAATCATTAGGATCACTCCCCACTGGCTTATGCTTGTGTAGTCATTTTTTATAGTCCTGAACTACTACTGTGAAAAGTGAAGTCAGCCTGTACTTAATTGCATCATACAAATTAGTACCTCAGTAAACTTTGTCCCCATTTCATGGATCTCAATTAACTAATAAATTAAACTACTTAATTGCAAAAACAATGCAACCTCTAACTCCTACATTACGTACCCTACCTAGCACAACATTGAGTATTTGTTAAGTGCTTATTTAGTACTTATTGACTTACTAGTTATTCTTATGTTGAATAATAAGGTATTAATAAAATGTGAAGTCACAATAATATTATTTCTTTCATTAGGGTAGAAGCTTTACCCATCTTGTTTTCCACCTTAAGCACTACAAAATATGACCCTATATTGTGCCCTACTAGCTCCAGAGTTTCTTGTTCCCACAGAGGGTGAGGCAAGTGGTGGCCTGTGGATGCACTTTGGTTACAGACTGTGTAATCTTGCAGGAGGCCCTGATTTCCATCCCTACCACCTAGAATAATGCCTGCCATGCCAAAAGCACAAAATACATATTTATTACATTTTGTTAATAATTACTATGGCTGTATACTGCACATTACTTTGTGTCAGATGTTTGACATCCATGTTCTCATTTAATCCTTACAATAATCCTAGGCCCCCATATTCTACATGAGAAAGCTTGGCTCAGAGAGATTAAGTGATTTACCCAGCAAGAGTGTGTTGGAGCTGGAAGCTGAATCCAGGGCTGTCTGCTCCTAATGTGCCTCAGCCACTGCACTGAGGACAAACTGACATCAGTGCCATCATTAAAAAAATCTATTCAAATTCATTCTTTTTTAAAGTCACAAGCCAATTTTGATAAGAGGAATACTTCTCATCAAACTTAACTTTGCATGATTTTCCAATATAATTTTCCTTGTAATATTCCTCTTTTTAAGCTTTTTTTTTCAAAATAACAAAAATCTATTTTCTATAATATTAGTTTGAAAAAAAAATTAGTTTGAATCAGAAATGGCTATAATCATATGACTACAGTAAGTTCCTGACTTCCGAACATTTGAGTTGTGAACATTCACAGATATACAGCATAAGATTCACAGGTGTACTGTGTAAGACTCAATTTGTCCAATTACGAATGACTCTGACTTACAAATGTTCTCCCGGAATGGAATTCTTTCCTAAGTTGTGGACTTACTGTGCTTAGGATAGTCTGTAGATTTATAAAACTCTTCTGTTATATAAAATGCATGTGTGTAACACCTCTTACATTTTAAAAAGTTCAGGTTTTAAAAGAGTCATTTGTTTTGCTGCTTTTCTATTTCCCAACACAACTATTGATTATGGGGAAGACATATCACTGTAGCACTGCACACACTGAACATTTCTATTCATTTAAATTTGTTGCCCTAGTAGCAGCATATCAGATCAACCACAGAAGACTTCTGGGAAGTGCCATATAGCACATGAAACTGGAAGATGCCCTCATGGGCCATCAGAGGCTGGAGTGAAAACTAGGCAACAATCCTACTATTGTTGGAGGGCTGTTATCTTTCTCAACATAGAAAATGCCACTGCTTCACACTTGTTTTCTTTTTCTTAGTGTTTTTGATTACCCTTCTCCTCAGCAAATGCATGTACATGTATTAGATAGATAGATGCATAGATAGATAGATAGATAGATAGATAGATAGATAAATGTGGTTCTTGGTGGAAGATTTAATTTGAATTCACTGGAAAACAGAATGTGTCTTGCTGTTTAATTTCTATCTCTAGTCTTATTAACCTCTTTCTTATCCCTTTCTCCCCTTTCCTCTTTTATGTCAAGGATTCTGTGTTAAAATTGCTTTTTTAAAAATCAGGCTTTCATTCTTTGAATTTAATTCTTTGATATCTATTTTACTTTTAGACCTCCTGTTCTGTGCTATTCACAGTGCCCTTTACCGTAGTTCACTTGCCTTCCTTCAAATCTTCACAGTTGTCTTCCTTTTCTCTAAACTAGAAGATCAATTTATATTGAAGATCAATTGTACTTAGTCAACGGTTAGGTAACATGGAACCTGAAACAAATGTGCTTGAGACCTGAAGCCAATGATTTTGTTCATGGTGATTACTGAGGCTCTGTTGGCATTTCCTTTTGCAGATAAATGCTCTCCTCAGGATTTAAACTACTTCACCTCTGTGCAGATTTGATCATTCAACAAATATTTATTGAACATCTGCTATGTGTGTCGAACCTGTAGATATGGTGGTTAACAAGATAAAAAAAAACCCTCTTACTTTCATTGTGTTTGCATTTTAGCGAGGAAGACATTAAACAAAACAGTAAGTAAAAACATAAATAATATAATTTTGGTAAATAAGTGCTGCTCCAGGATAGAAAAAATTTTCCTTACATTTTGTATCTGAGCCCTGAGAATTAAGTTGACAAAAGGCAGGCTAATAGGAGAAAGATATACACATTTTATGTGATGCTAATATTTTTACATATCATGGGAGATTTCATAAGGAAAAAAGTGAAAAATCCCAACAAAGCAGTTAGGCTTAGCTACCATTTAACAAAGGGTAAAAAATTGTAAATAGATCAAAGGAAAGGGTTTTGGCTTCTCCAGGTCCTAAATTGTGGGAGTCTGACTAGCAGACACATAGGTAAAACTAACAGAAGATATGGGTTATTTTAGCAAGGGTTTGTTTGTGTAGACTCATCCCTATTGTTACAAGGTTTTAGGGTTCTGGAGTCTCCTTCTGAGATGGTTTCTAGGTTCTTTCCATCTCAAAGAATTGAAAGAAACATGCAAAAATGGTAGCAAAGTTTCACATTTATTTGAAAAATGAAGGGAAAGGGAGAAACTGGCTCTGTAGAGCAAGTTTGTACCAACTAAAAGTAAAAATAAAAATTAAAGTACACCCTAGATAATATAGGGTGGGATAATTTACAGTGGCAGTTAGCAAGCGCTTAATGGCAACTGTCTCTTTCTGTTCATTCCACACATTGTGGGTTCCTAGGAGAAGTTCACAGATGGGGTCCTGCGAATTGTTTTGCAAATGTGTCCTGAGATCTGGTCACATCTCCCTTCCCAGCCAGTCTAAGCTATGCCCTATCTTCCTATTTCACTATCACTGGTGACAAGAAAGTTCTCTCCATAGAAATTGTCTTTCTTACCAAAAATGTATGTCCTGCTTTTAGGCAGAAATGGGGAGAGCAAGGCCAGGGATTTAGCTCAGTGGTTCTGCCACCTGCCTCGCAAGCACAAGGTCCCAAGTTCAATCCCCAATACCAAAAACAACAACAACAACAACAACAAAAAGAACAAACCAAAAACCCCCCCAAAGAAATGGGGAGAGCAGACACTCCTTTTGACATTTACTGTTATTCAATTGCTTTTAACTCAGATCAATATGTCAAAGCAGCATATTTGGGAGTTGCATGTTCTGGTCCCTCTTCCTCATGAAGATGTTAAATGAGTACTGTGATGAGATACAATCTTCTCTTTTAAATAGGGTGATGATTATGGAAAGATTTTCTTTTTTTCTTTCTTTTTTTTTTTTTTGGTACAGGGGATGGAACTCGGGACCTTGTGCTTACAAGGCAGGTGGCGGAACCACTGAGCTAAATCCCAGGCCTTATGGAAAGATTTTCTTAAGAAATGACCTTTACTTTGAAAACTGAAGAACTTGGGGAATCAACACAAGAAAATAAGAAGACATTTTCAGGCAGAGGAACAGCATTGTGACACTGAGGTAGCAATAAGCCTGTCCTTCTTGAAGAACAGAAGGTTAGAGTGGTGAAGAGAACTATGCAGGGGTGAGTGTGGAGGCAGTGTGGTCAGGCAACAGACAGGGGTTGTATCCTCTGAGAGCGTTTTGGGCCCTAGGAAGAAATTTAGTTTTTATTCCAAATATGACAGAGAATCCCTGAAAGATAGCAAGGCAGTGACACAAGCCAACATATATTTATTTTTTTATTATTCATTTATTTCTTTTGTGGTTCTGAGGATTGAACCTAGAGCCTTGTGCTAGTTAGGCAAGTGCTCCATCACTGAGCTATATCTGCAGCCCTGTCAATGTAATGTATATTTTTAAAATAAAAAAATTCACTCAGAATATGTATAGAAAATAGATGTTAGGGTGTAGAATGATAAATTTAGAAGGCTAATTAGGAGGTGTATTGCTCAGCTTTTCACGGCTGACACAATACCTGACAACAACAACTTAAAGAAGAGGTTTACTTTGGCTCACAGTTTCAGAGGTTTCAGGCCATGGTCAGCTGGCTCACAGGCTGACAGGCAGAAGGGCATGGCAGAGGAAGGATGCTGAACTCACAGCATCCAGGAAACAGAGAACAGAGGAAGAGCCTGAGAGAGGACAGGGTATACCTTTCAAAGGCACATCCCCAGTGACCTACTTCCTGTCACCAGGCTCCATCTCCTAAGAGCACATTCAGCTTAAACTTATCAGTGGTGAACTCGTCTGTTGATAAGTTAGTACTGCCATGATCTAATCACCTTTCAAAAGTTTCACCTCTGAACATGTGAGCCTTTTGGGGGACAGTTTTGATCCAAACCATAACAAGTCAATGGTAGTTTAGACTAGATAAGTGTGGTAGAGATGGAAAAATGTAGAGATGTAGTATATATTTTGGAAGTAGAACTCCCATGACTTACTGATGAAGCAAATATCGGAGGAAGGAGAAAGGAAGGGATGAAAAATGACTGTCAGGACTTAGGCTTGACTGCTGTTATGTGTTTACTGCGACAAGGAAGGCCGGAGAAGAACAGGTTGGTGGTAAGCAATGAGGAGTTCTGTTTAAACATGTTCCATGTGAGAGGCTTATTAGGTATTCTAGGGAGGTATGCAGAGTAGAGCTTGGCATTCAGGGGAGGTTCTCTTGCTTCTTGGTTTGAAGAAAATTTAAAGAGCAAACAGGTTAAAAGAAATAAAAATATGTCCATCTTGAAATTAGAAATGTATCTTCATTTATTAATATTTGGATCAATTGCCTCCTTTTGGAAAACAAAGTGACTGATGACAGAAGGTTTATATATTATAAGGTACTTTTTGACATTTGCTGTCAACTCACAGTGGACAGAATTTCTCGGAGCAGCATTTTTAAAGGGTCCCAGGAATGTCCCAAACAGTTTCTCAATAGTATCTGAAGTTGGACCAGTTGGATTTAATCTCAATTCCATCACTTATTAATTTTGTAAGTATGGCAAGTTATTTGATTCTACATGTCTGAGTTTCCTTGCATGTAAAATAGTTAATACTAATTGTGTAAGGTAGATTTTATCAAAGGCTCTGCACAATCACATGAGGAAATAATGTAGAGGAAGCCATGAGAGCAGTGAAGGTTACATTTGTCCCAAAGCTGGCTTAGGTCTGAGCTAGATTGGCCCAAGAGAAGCTGGCTGAGGTGCTCAAGTCAGCACTTCAGGAAGAACTGAACCTGTTCCAGGGGCTCCTCTGTGAGATGTACTCCAAAGATAGGGCACCTAGCTGGCAAACCAGAGTGGAGGATCATTTAGAATGCTCAGAGCAGGATGTGGAGTGATTCAAGTCTTACCCTTGGGCTACTAAGACTTTTCTGAAACATTCCCCGGTTTGTTGTTCAGACTGATGCCCCAAGTATAATGGTTCTCATTCTCAAGTGTGCATCAGAATCCCTTGGAGGGCCTCTTCCAGTGTAGACTGCTGGGCCCTGGTTCCTAGAATTTAAAATTTGGTAGATGTGTGATGAAGCTCCAAAATTTCCATTCTACCTGGATCCAGGTGATTCTAGTGCCTGAAAGACCACACTTAGAGGATCACTGCCCCAGTGGATTCTAGAGACCAGGAAATAGATGTGAGAGACCTTGGAGTCTGTATCTGCCACAGGCAGGAATTTTTCACAAATGGCAACAGTGTTAGTAATGAATATAAAAGGCTCAAACTATGGGAAAATCCACCTCTACATATTACATCTTTTGTCAAGTGTGGTAGCACATGTATGTAATCCTAGCACACTGGGAGGCTGAGGCTGGAGGATTATGAGTTCAAGCCCAGCCTGGGCAACTTAGTGCCTTAGTGAGACCCTGTTTCAAAAAAAAAAAAAAAAATGGTTGGGAGTGTAGCTCAGTGTGAAGGCCTTGGGTTCAATCCCCGATACTATACTCAATCAAAATACAATATCTTTCCTTCCTAGAGAGAAAATTAGTGTCTTAGCTTTCAAGATCTACTGTATCAGAAACACAGTTGACATGAAGAATATAGAAAAGTCACAAATTGTGCTATATTGTACACTAATCCAGTGCTTGGCCTCCCTGGCTGGCACCTCTGCATCCTCCAGAGATTGCATCTAACCGCAAAAATTGGGCCCAGGCAGTAGGCTGAACTGGAATCACTACAACTTCTATGCTGCATCTAAAATGTCATCCTTCCTTATAGAGATTTGTGTGGGATACTTCAAGAATTTCATCTGGAGCTTTCAATCATACCACAGGCAGTTAAACTTGGCCCAGAGGAAAGAAAATCTTACAGTTTCTTGTAATCTTAGCCCCCAAGGACTGTTTCATTTTTATTCCACAGACAACTAAAAATAAGATGCTTTTGTTCTTTAATTCATTTCGAATTATGACCTTTTCTCTTTGTCCTATATTGTTTGGGTTCCTATTGTCAAAAATACCATAGTCTTGGTTGCTTATGGAAAACAGAAATTAATTCCTTATAGTTCTGGGAGGTGAAAGTCCAAGTAATCAAACAAACAAACAAAAAAGGGCTGGGGATGTACCTCAATGTGAAGACCAGGCCTGAGTCAATTTCTGGTATGAAAGAAAGAAAGAAAGGAAGGAAAAAAAGAAAGAAAGAAAGAAGGAAGAAAGGAAGGAAGGAAAGAAAGAGAAAGAAAGAAAGAAAGTTAAATCAATGTACTTCCACAGACATCAACAAACTGTGCTTCAGGAAAAGCTCATCTGTCCTATTGGGACAAAGACTAATGACATTACCAATTATTGGTGGTCTTTTTGGGGGGGGGGGAGCTGGGTTTCATTAGGTAGTTCAGGCTGGCCTTGAACTCACTCTGTAGCCCAGGCTGGCCTTGAACTTGGGGCAATCTTCCTGCCACAGTCTTCCAAGAGCTAGGATTACAAGTGTGTGCCACGATGCTTGGTTAGGTGGTCATTTTAGTCATTGGCAATGTTTGCTATGATTGTGCATAGATTTGGGGCATACTTTATGATGAACACTCTTGACTCTGTGTCCAGATAGTGCAAAGGCTGTTAGACTGTTGTTAAGAGTTAGGAAGAGGATGCATGTGACTATGATAGAAACAAAAGTGGAGAGAATAAACACTTAAAATGAAAACGAAATGATGAGAGTTGCATGTATGCAAGTGACAAATTGTTTCACAGAAGGAATAGTTTTGAGGGACAAAAGAATCAGGCAGCAATTGAAGAGTTGGGCTTTTGCAATCAAGAATAATCAGCAAGAGATGAGGCAAAGTGATTAGCAAAGTGGAAAGTGTGGGCCATGGAGTTGGATGATCAGAATCAGCACAAATGTCCTTTACCCTGTGTTAATTCAGGAGGAGGCCCAGAGTTTATTTGTGAACTTAAGGGCTAAATGTGTTTGTGGTAGACCAAGGCCAGTCCTGCCTGCAAAATAAGTGGAAAACTCCTACACCCTGCTGCCCAGGTGTAGATAAGGAGAGATTGTCCCAGGCCGGGCACCACAAGCATTTCAAGGTCTGTAATCTGGACATTAGCCTGAATGAAGCAGCTCGGTGAGTAAGTAAATTTTTGCCTTATATGGTAGCATAAGTTGTTTCTGGTTGCTAATGTGGCTGGAAGTATGAAAGAGAGTAAGCCCACATTTCTGGGCTCCCCTGACCTCCCAGACATCTTACTCTCTTCAGGCTGCCAAGACCACCAAATTTATAGTGTCTCTGTAGAAAACAAAGGAGGCAATGGACAGCAGCATCTGCCTTACTTCATGTCTATCCTTTGCACTGGTTACACACAGCTTTGGAATAAATCAAAGTAAAGCATCTTTGAACTGAACTCAGAATGTCATTCTTGCCCATTCTCTTACCTAGACCAGACTTCATAGTCTGACTGCGTGGGGTGACAGTCTTGCCAGGCAAGCACTTGTTAAAAGCCCTGAGTGGTCCATTAGTTCAAGGCCTGGCCCCATCTAAACTGTCAAATGAGTGCCAAGTGTGGGTATTATATCCACTGAAGTCAAGGGATTACTGCCTCAGTAGATTTTTTGTTATCCAATTTGGTGGAGAAAATGCTTGATAATACATATGTATCAGTAGACAGGGGACAAGTGTGTCTGATTTAGAAGGTTTAAGAACATCCTAAATCCTAGTAGATAGAAATGTGTTCATTTATTATAAGCATAAATGGCTCTTGGTCACATTATACAGGGGCGGTGGGCCCCCCATCCCAAGTGCATGACCTCTCCTTTTCCCTCTGAGTCTCTCCTCAGGTACCTGTACAAACCTGCAGAACCTGTTAAGGCACAGATTGAACTGTCTCACTCTATGCGATGTCTACCAAAACTGGACATGCGCACACCTTAACCAAGTAATTCCAAGTCTAGAAATTTATTCTACCGACACGCTTACTCACTTGTAAAATGACATACGTAAGGTTTTCATTGCAGTAATGTTTTACTAATAAGAGATTGGCAAAAAAGAAGAAAAAAAATTCCTAAATCCTGATTAACAGGAAACAGATTAAGTAAATTATGATACACCCATAAAATGTAAAAACTGAATGTAGTAAGAGGCATTAACTTTCAAGATATATTAAATGAAAAAAGCAAGCTGCCTAAGAATGTGTACAATATGTTACAAATTGTGCAGAAGGTGGGGCAGAGGAAGTCTGTGTAAATGTGTGCTTTTTGCTTATGTATGCCTAAAACATTTCTAAAAGGATGTTGACCAGGGTGGGAAACTGAATGTCTAGGGGACTGAATTGGAGTTTTCATCATACATCCTTTTATACTTTTGAACCATGTGAACTTGTGAGCTATTTAGAAAATAAAATTAAAGACATGAGAGTATGATAGTTATTTGGAAATATTTAAAATAATTTTCTTTAGAAATAATAATCCTATCTTTATTGCCAGGGCCAAGATTCCTCTGGGAAGGGTGGAGTCAGTCTAGAGGCAGTTTTGGGGTTGAGTTGCTGCTATGATCTAAATGATTGTGCCCATCCAAAATTCAGATGTTGAAATCCTAACTCCCAAGGTGATGATATTAGGAAGTGAGGCCTTTTTGAGGATGATCAGGTAAGGAGGGAAGAGACTTCATAGGATTAGTGCTCTTATAAAAGAGGTCCCAGAAAGCCAACTTTTTCCTTACATCATGTGAGAAGCAGCAAGAAAAGTGCTATCTGTGAACCAGAACATGGGTCCTCACCAGACACCAAATCTACCAGAAACTTGGTCTTGGAATTCCTAACCCGCAGAACCATGAGAAATAAATTTCTATTGCTTATAAGCTTCTCAGTTTATGGTGTTTGTTAGAGCCACCCAAGAAATTAAGGCAGATTAGTACATTCCTGACCAAATGTATGCCAGGCACTATAGGGCTTCCAGACACTAATAAAGTAACTTACAGTTGCACTACAATGTGGACACATCTAATACTACTGAACTGTACCCTTAAAAATGGTTTAAGATAGGGCCAGGGATTTAGCTCAGTGGTGTGGCACCTGCTTCGCAAGTGCAAGGTCCTGAGTTCGATCCTGGTACTGCCCCCCTACCCCCGAAATGGTTTCAGATAGTAAGTTGTATGTGATGTTAGGCAAACACTTTACTACTGAGCTACATGCCAGCCCTACCACATTTAAAAAATAATAATTTAAAAAACAGAAAAACAGTCTACAATCTGCTTAGAGCCTGAATATGATCCAATATTTTACCTATAAAAGTACTCAACAAATATTTGATGAATGGAATACAGCCAGCAGTATAAAGAATGAAAATACTGTAAAATATAAAATGAAATTAAATCATTGCTATAAAAAAGTACAAGGCAAGTGAAAGAGAGTAGAAATAGGGACCATTAATTTTGATTAAAGGAATCAAGGATGTGTGCATTGTGATAGAAAGGAAAAAACTGGACGTTTTGGATCCTATAGTCTCAGGCTCCGTTTCCTGGCTTGAACATGTATTTATTTATTTATTTATTTATTGGTAAAAAAATTTTTTTTCTGCTTCTTTGTATAAACGAGTTGATAAGATCAACTTTTCGGGTCTGCTGTTCATTGTAAATGAAATAATTAAAGCATTTAGCAAGATGCTGGGCCCATAATAAGCGTTATGTGTGCTGGTCCCCTACTCACCCTTAGGGCAAACTTTGAAAAATGAGTAGAAACTTGACAGTCTGGAAAAAAGTCTAAGAAAAAGTCTAAGAAAAATTTCAACTTAAAGAACTATTACAATCGGATCAATCAAGCAAGGGAAGTCTTGGAAGTTATTAGAATTTTCATGAAAACTATTCAGGGAGCTTAAATACCTCTTTCATGTGGCTGAATGACATTGCAGAGGACCTGGATTTCCCCTTTGTTTTTTGCTTCTGCTCATTTTCTTTTGACTCCCAACAGCTTTGCTTTACTCTTTCAACAATCACCTTGCTCACCTCCACCTATGTGCTGGGGATCAAACCCAGGGCCTCAAGAATGCTAAGCAAGTGTTCTATTACTAAACTACATCCCCAGCTCCTCTCCCCTCCTTTTTTTAAATATTAGAAGATAGACGCTATTCTTTGGACTATCATTACTTTTCAAGGTGGTAAGTGTGAAAGAATGCAAATTTTCTGAATTTCAGCACAGTTTCATAGAAATTAAGAGCTGGAAGAAACAAAGTTTCAAATTTAAAACAGGAAGCAGAGAGTTATTTCTTCCATTGAGACATCTACAAAGGAATTATAACATCTACTGTGTGGCCTATTAGGTACTTTATATGTAGTACTGTGATTTCTCACAACTGCAAGGCAGGAATTAGCCTCATCTCTCACAGATGAGAAGAATAAAAAACAGAGCATTAAGTGTCTAGACTTAGCGGACCCAAAATTTGAAACCAAGGCTGATTTCAAAGGCCATAGTCTTCCCTGTGTATTATCTTCTTTCTCAAAGCCCCGATTTTCTCTGGTCTTCCATCTTTAGCCTTATAGTGATGGTTGCAGTCTTTTGTTCTGGCAGCAGTAGAGTTTAGTAGAAAAGAGTGATTTGGGATTGGCCATTTATATAAACAAGAGAAATAGTACTACTGTTTGTTGGTCCCTGGAGTGGAATTTTATAAAAGACACCAAAGCTATTGGCTAAGTTATAAAAGCACATGAAAAGCATGGGTTCCAACAGATTGTCATCATGATTAATACTAAATCAGTGGATTTCCCTCTTCAAATTGTTTTGTTCTTAATGCTCCAGCTCATGTGACTGACCTCTTTCTGTTCTTTTGTTTAAATTTAGTTATGCAGTAAACAAAATTATCACCATGCGGGAAAACATGGAGAATCTGTCCTCCACACTTAGGAGAAAAATGTATTGTTTTGAGAACTTTACAGTTGCACATATTTCATCCACTTGTTTCCTTAAAGCAATTGTTAAGCCTGCATGCTTTTTAGGCTGGTCGCTGCTTTAAATGCTGGTATGTATTCCTTAGTTTTTAAAAATATTTCAAGTACTATTTGGAGGGCACAACAATTTTTAAACTAACTGTAAACAAATCAGAATGCAACTATAAGTAGAATGATTTCTCCAGGAGAGTTCTTTCCTTATAAGACTGTTTTAAGTGTGATAGTACAACTGCTTATTATTTTTCATTTAAGAAATGTTTCTCTCTAGTGGTCTGGTATAACTTTGTCATTGCTGCCTATACACACTACTACCACTGTTACTATATTTATTATAGATACTTCTAAGGTAATTTTTTTCTTCTGGGGGAAGATGATACTTAAATGTTAAAAGGGGAGAGAAAGATCATAGAATTTTTTTCTAGAATTATACAATATTTGTTGTGAGACTTGTTTTAGAGAACATTTATCTAAAGAATTCGTTTTATAGTTAAGGAAACTGAGACCTGGAGATATCAATTTACGTAGCCAGAGTCACACAGCTGGGTCATCACAGAGACAGGACTGGAATCCATTTCTCCTGATTCTCAGGTTAAGATAGGTTAATTCATCAAAGGAAGCAAGACGTATTTCCTATCTGTACTTTCACGGCCTAGACTTTTCTGTGCCTATTACATGCCTTCAACCTTTTTTTCTTTTTCAAATCCTTCCCCAAATCCAATCCTTACATGCCCTGATGCTTCTTCCTAGTAGAAAAATTTGTGCCCAAAATTCAAAGAAGTCACTGGGAGAGGGATTGCTTAATTCAAGAGACTATACCTAGAAGGAATGTAAACAGCAATGGAAGGCAGGGTTTTAAATTTTTTTAAATTTAATTTAATTTTGGGGGGTTCTTTTTGTTTCTTGTTTGTTTTTTGGTACCAGGGATTGAACTCGGGACCTTGTGCTTGCAAGGCAGGCCGCAGAACCACTGAGCTAAATCCCCGGCCCAATTTTTGGTTTTTTGATACAGGGTCTTACTATGTAGTTCAGGCTGGCTTTGAACTGTGTAGACCAGGCTAGCCTAGAACTTGGAGTGATCCTCCTGCCTCAGCTTCCTGAATGCTGGCATTATAGGTATGCACCACCAAGCCCAGCAAAGGAGATTTTTTTTTTTAAATTAGTTGGGAGAGGGGAGAGCTTAGTTGGTAAAGTGATTCTCAGCCTTTTAAATAACCACCTAGGCTATTATTAACCACCTAACTCTCCAACCACTGGTGTATAAAGTCAGGCCTAAATTTTACAGTAAAAATGAGAACTACTGGGCCGGGGATTTGGCTCAGTGGTTCTGGTGCCTGCCTCGAAAGTACAAGGTCCTGAGTTCGATCCCTGGTACCAAAAAAAAAAAAAATGAGAACTACTATTCCAGGATTGCTCTTCAAACCTGTAAAGAAACTAACATATTTATGGCCCTGTGCAGTTTCAAAAGCATGTGCACATCCATTATCCTCTCTGGGCCTTAAAGGACCATGTGAGTTCAGCAAGGTAATCTGTGTTACAGTTTAGAGGAAAAAAAAGAGGTTCAAAATTACAGAAACTTATTCACAGTTAACTCAAACCTAAGTTTTCCTAATTCTATAAATCTCATGTACAATGTATTTCAACACTGCCTCCCAAAAAGCCCAACAGTTGGACATCACAGTTTTAGAAATTGTGGAAATTGGGTCAAAGCTGTTAATGTTAGATTGATATCATTTTAAGACACAATTTCCTAGGTGCTATGGCAACTGGGGTCAGAATATGGGGCACAAGCATACATTTTAGGTAGAGCTCAACTGGTTTAGATAGTGCACAGTTACTTGTTATTTTTATGAAATGCTTCTCCATTACATATACACAGAGTAACTCATTTGATGAGAAAGCTGATGTGAGAAACTGGGCTTCCTAATTTTAAACCCCAGTATGTGTCTTGCTGATCTTCTGCCCCAGTTCTCCATAGGATCTGTAAGAGCAAAGCTGAACAAACTTTTTTCAGACAGCCAGTTCTGCCTACCAAAAACGAGAGATAAGAGATGGGACTGAATTACTTGGGCTCTGTTAATCTTTCCAAACACAGATAAGCCATTTCCCTCTTGGGCAGAGAAAAGGAGGCAGGAGAGATGGGCCAGGAGGCCCTAGGAGTGGGAAGGTGTGTTCTGCCCTACCATAAGTAGAGATTATATGACTTAGTGTAGGTGAAACACTTCGGGCCTGGTATAGAGTCAGCATTTGATTAATGGAAGTTCTTTTAATTAAAAATCTACAGTTTTTTTTCTGGTTCCAGCTCCTCCATTAACTGTGTGATCCAAGGCAAGAGACCACATCTGTCTTGTATGCTGATAAATCTTCAGATGAAGACCAGTGCCTTGCATAGTACCTGCAAAAAAAAAAAAATAGTAATAATGATGATGTCTATTGAATAAATTATCCTCTCTGAATTTGTTTCTTCATCTTTAAAGAATTTGATCTTGATGACATTTAAGTTTCTTCTTTGTTCTAATGATCTGATTCTATAATAGGAAGACTCAGCAAGTCTGTTACATCTCTGAGGTCTTTCTGGTTTTAAAAATAGAATGATTTGCTGCCGGCATTGGCATTTAGCTTTGTGTATTGAATTCCAATATTTAGAAAGGACAATTCACTTAGAATAGCAATATATGTAATTCTCCATTAATGTTTGGTTTTTGTTCCTACTCTAAATATGCTAGTTAATTTTAATAAGCATTAGTGTATTCTTCCATTCCTTACCACATTTTTTTTAAACTTTCATTTTGGTGTAATAAAATGCTTGTCTCCAGGACTTAAATGTCACACAGCTTTGCTACTGTAAGGTGGTGTTTTCACTTTAAAAGTTTGACTTTTAGGGAACAAATTCAGTGTTGCCATACTTCCACTTATTGCTTTAGAAAATACTTTCTTGCTTACTGACACAAGAGCAAAACTATTCTCCAATTGTTACCATATAATAGATGAGAAAATAGGCTCAGATGATAGTATGTCCAGAACACAACACTAATAAATTGCCTAGCCTAGTCCTGAGAATTTTTTAAGGTGCCTTTGTATTAAGATATTGGTACCTATAATCATAGGCTCCAATTTCCATTATAAATCTGAAAGCTAATGGGCTTCTAAATGAGCACACACAAAACATAACAGAATTTGGAACTTTTTCATTAGAAAATACAAAAATTTTTATTTATATCAGGGAGCAAAGACAAATATCCTTTTAAAAAACACCAAAAGGCACAGTGAAAAATACTGCATTAAGTGAACTCAGCAACTCTGAGAAGGTTTCTTTGACTCAGATGTTCTTTATGCCCTGCTGTTTCAGTTTGGAGTCTAAAAGACTATCTACTTTGTGTCTGACTTATTTTCCTGTCAGACAGGAACTGGAATTTGAACTTTGCTCTCCAAAAGCCAAAGGGCAACTAATTTAGAAGGAGACTCTCAAAATCAATGATGGTTTCTTCTAGTTTCATTAATTATGTCTAAAGTGATTAAAGGATTTGATTCCCAGATAACCATGATCCTGCTTGCTATTTTAACAAATCACATTAATTTCTATGCTTAGGTCTGATCACTTGTAGCATTCCTAAGGCAAGTCTGGATACATGCAGCATTCCAACCCTGAGTGCCTTTTCAAGTTTCCAACAGAATCCTGTGCTGATGAGTGATGATAACTTTATTGTAGTTGCCTCAAGGTGTGGAAGTTGTTTTCTGTGGCCTAGACAAGGCCCAATCCCTCCACTTGTTGAAACATCTGCAAATACTTTGTTCATTTCAGAGACATCTGACCACAGCCAGGCTCCCATCTGGATTGCTTCCTTTTTCCTTGTTCATGTAAAACATCTATAATCTGGGAAGGTACTCATCAGGAGAGAAGCAGGAAGGCCTGGGGACTAGAGTTCTGATGGGTTTTCTCTCACATTCATTAATTGATTCATTCAACCATCATCATGTATTAGGTGGTATTTGCAATGCAAATATCACCAAGCCATAGTCTCTATCTTCAAACAAGGAACAATCTATTGCAGGCCACATTTGTCTCAAGGTGGGGATTATGTGTTTATAGTAATAAATTAATTCACCAAGGGTCTTCTATATATAGATCCACAAGTCTTTTCATTTTCTTATTTTTGGAAGCCACAGAGTTTATGAAATATTTTACTTGAACTCTTTAATTGGTTTTCCCACTTTAAAGCCACATAAAATTGAAAGCAACATTCTTTAAAGGCTTTGATAAATACTAGACATTAATTAAATATCATGGAAATCTTTGATAAGTGAAATGATAAACGGTGTAGCACAGATAATCAGATACCTTCATATGTCTCATTTGCTTTAGGCCTAAGTTGTTAAGTTACAAAACTGATTGTTTAATTATCACTAGAAACTTTATTTATTGATTGATTGATTTGATACTGGGGATTGAACTCCGGACCTTTTGCTTGCAAGGCAGGCGCGGTGCCACTGAGCTAAATCCCCTGGCCCTAGAAACTATATTTTAAAATGTGTTAATTCATTTGGATCATTTTATGCCCCATACAACATTAATTCCAGATTTGTACAAATTTGCACATTTTAATGTTGAACTCTCATTTTATTACACAAAGATTTAAGTAACTCTGTTTCTGGAGTAGTCGAACAATAATTATACCTTCAAAGCACTAAGAGATTTAAGGTATATACAGGGTGTGGCTCATCCACCCAGGATTTCAAAACCACATGGTTCTTTAGGTCCTGTTGGGGCTCATCTATTTGCACATCTCCCCTGCAGAAGTTTGTACTAATCAGGTCACTACATCCTGACATGGCACTCTACTTACTGTTTGTACCATGATGTAATGTCAACAGACTACAGGGAAGTTAGCAACAGGAAAAAGAAAATGTTTTAATCCCAAGGCCATCCCCAGGATTCAGGAGGATACACACCCTATATCAAATCATCTGATATCAAACTCTATAAATGAGCTCAGCCAAAGTGTGCAGCCACATTCTCTGACAACACTCCACAGTTGCAATGCAAGACTGAGGTAAACTGTTGTGAGCTGATAGTTCTTCCATTTTGTTAAAATTGAAAAGGCAGGTGATTGTTCTATTATTGCTTTCTTTTTCTGCACAACATTTCACACAGCATCATCATGGCTTGGCTGGTCTTAATTTACATAGATATGAATTAATCAACACCTTGGAAGGTGATTGGGGTTCACTTTTTCTTCAGCCTTGGATTCCCACTACCCCCAACACTCAGAATTCTGTCTTGAGACCAGAGCAGACCAATGCTATTAAATACAACAGGAAAATACGTATCAAGGGACATGTTGCCTTACAATCCTGAAGAACAAAAAAAAGCTATTGCAGCTTCATGGTCTTTTTGTCAAATCTGAAGACAACAAACCTTCCTAAGGTAGATGAAATGCACCTTAGTGGGTGAAGCTAGGACTGGAGTTCAGTGGTTGCCACCTCCCCTTATGGTCCACCAAGCACCATTATGCAGTCAGCAATCTGAATAGCTACATGAGTCCTGGCAAAGACCATGCATAGCCTCAACATGATGGGAGAGGGCACTGAGAAAGAGGAAGTAACTGTGATAAGGAGAATGGTAAAAGTATTGTGTGCTTTCGTTTTAGAGTTTTCTACACAGAAGAGATGAAGGATGGGCACTTGACTTCCTGATTCCAGCTCAAACTACCTGTCCTATCCTGAGCTTTCTTCTAAAAAGTCCTATCTGTGTGGTGCCTCTCCTTTTCCTCTCAAAGATCCTTTACTAAAAGCCTCAAACTAGACAATTTCATGTTTACACATACAAGGAGTGTGCAAGGTGTTAGTATTCCTAAGGTGATCTTTTTTTTTCTTTTGGTACCGGGGATTGAACTCAGGACCTTGTGCCTGTGAGGCAGGTGGTGGAACCACTGAGCTAAATCATCGGCCCTTGGGTGATCTATCTTTAAAAAAAGACCAAAAACATTTAAACATTAATAATGTTTTGTTTGTTCATCGTACTACACCCTAGAACAAGGCCTGACACACAGAGGCTCTCTTAATATGTTGAATAAACTTCTAACCCTAAACCTTTAGTCATTTAGCAACACAAAATCAGACCAAGGAGTTCCCTTGCCTTCAAGGGCCTATATATTAAAAGAATCAAGATATATCATGCACTGGTCGAAATTCCCTATGATGAATGTTATCATTATGTATATTGAAAATGTACCAATAAATTTTTAATAAAAGGTTCTACATATTAAGAAGTCATCAAAAATTAAGTTTTCTAAGCACTTCATGAGCTGGGTCTCAGCTCAGAAAATACCATCACCACAGATACTACTAAATAGCATACTAGTTCTAGATATTATTATATATATTTCTTATGTATAATTCTATTACTAATATTAGAGTAATACTGATTATTTCAAATGTCCATTGCACAGCATGAACAATGATACTGAGCTTCCATAGGCCAAGTATCTTGTCAGGATCCAGCCTTCTATACTGTGTGTTAGTACTTGACTATGTACAATTTAAAAAACTGGTGGTAAAGTTGCAGACATACTTTTGTAATTTTAGGTATGACAGTCTTAACAGTGGTGTTACTTATACTAGCTGAATATATCATCTTCTGTTCCTCCTAAAGACTCAAAGCACTTGTGGTAAGGTACTGCTCGCCCCACCTCTGGTGAGACAGGCCCTTGTAAGCCTTATTTCCACCATACCAGGATCACATGTGAGTCAGACGCAGGGCTGGCACTACTCCCTCATGACAATTTAATTTATGGCTCTAGCCACTAGAGAATACTGCCTACATATTAATTCATTCACTCATTCCTTCCTTTAATATATGAATTTGATAGTTTGTTAAACACTAAGTCCTTACTGAATCCAGATCATATCAACATTACAATCTGTATAAAAAGAAATTCTCATAAATTCAGAGCAGAGATTTTTCTGTGCAGTGTGACTAATCCTAATGGTTACACAGTGGCATACCTACCAATGAATCACATACATACTAAGTAAATGACTTAAATACAAAAATTTTGCTGAGGCTGCAGCTGTAGTTCAGGGGCAGAGCACCTGCATAGCATGCAGGGCCCTGGGCTCAATCCCTAGAACTGGGGGAGGTGGGGTGTAGATATGACTCTTATGGCACAGATGTTATTCACGTATCTATAAAGGCTGGATTTTTTTTCGATGTTTATCTGGCACACAGCTGAATACTTGCATTTTCTAAGTCTAATTAGAAAATTTTTGCTGTATATTGTCGATTTGGTACAAGATGTTCAAGACCATGAAAAGAAGACTGTAATGGCTTCTTCATGTCATAAATTGAATTATTTCCAGTTCATTTGTCCTTTTAAGTAATCTGACTGTACCCTGTGACTCTTACTGAACTCACAATTATTCCTCTTGCCAAACCAAGCCTCCAGACTTGCGTGTATAGATTAAATTTCATGCACAAATATGCAAGCTGTGTCTACTGCCTGTTAAACGAAGTAACATAAGCAAATTAAAAGCATATTTTAATGACTTCTGAGTTCAATGTTACAGTTTTTAAAGTTACCTACTGAGGGTACAGAGTAGAACACTGATTCACAGCGGTGATTTTCACCGTGCGTCTCTTAAGGTAACTTCCTAATAGAATCCATCCCCTTGACCGTGCAAGACCCATTTTGTTGGGCTTTCTCCTGGGCTCTCAGCTGCCTCGCCGTCCCCTCGGAATATTTCTGACGCCCTCACCGGCCCGGCTTGGGAGGGGCTATTCCGCCCCCGGCTCCCTCTATTGGAACCGGCGCTCGGGGCGGCGGGGCCACCGAAGGAGACGCTGCGCCCGGCCTGCAGCGGCTGCGTGACTGGCTGCATTGCCTGGCCCCGTGCTGCGGTTATTCAGGCTGATCTCATCGCCTCCCGTCACGACACGCGCTTCCCCTCGCCTGCACGCCTGCCCCGAGCGTTCGTGCCAGCGATGCAGACGCCCCTCCCAAACTTATTCTTTACAAGACGGGCCCCAGATGTCACCAAACAACCTGACCTTTCAAACTGCACGACCCTGCCCCTCACCGCCCCGGGAAGGATAGCTACCACCCCCTTCCGCCGTCTGGCGAGGGGGCCGGGTCGCAGGCGCCCCCCCGCGCGCTCCGGACTCCGGGGAAACGGGGCTGAGGCGGGCGTCCCTTGCTGGGGCTCCGCGCCCGGCTCGACAGAGCGGGCGTGGGGCGGGCGCCGAGGGCACTGGGGGCCGAGGCCGAGTCCCCGCCCGCTGTCCCCTCGCCCTCCTTCCGAGAAGTTTGCCGTTCGACCTTGCAGATGGAAACGACGGCGTTCGGACGAGGGCGTCGCCCGCCCAGGCTCCCGGGAGCGAGGGCATCGGGGCTGCCCGGAATCGGATTCCTCGGCGGATTACGCGGCCCAGTCGGCACGCGAGGCGGGCCCCGGGCGACCAGGAAGCCCCCGGCGCGCACGAAAGCAGCGAGGGCGGAGGTTGGGGGGCTGGGGGCGGGGCGGCCGCGTTGCGTGACCTGCAAGCCGGCGGCCGCACGCACTTCGTGCTCCGGGCGGCCCTCGCCCCGCGGGCGGCGCAGGTGCCGCTGGAGGCCGGCGCCCGGCTGCCACTTTACAGCCCCGGCGGGGAGGGCAGTCACGCTATATTTCAGGGACTGGGACGGAGTTCGCGGAATCTCCTTGTTATCGGAACGTGGGTAGCGTTGGGTAATAACCGCTCGGACAGGATGTAGGAAGCGCAGTGGGAACAGAGCTGTCCCGTCTGTAAGTAATCAAGCCGGGGAAACTTTCCAAGGAACGCCTCGGGCGGCGCCGCGCGCACTGCGGTTCTTGGGACAGACAGAAAGGAACCGGAGCAGAGAGGGCAGCTTTGGGAAGCGAGTTTTGTCCACTTTGCACACATACCAATAAGAATAGCAGAGTCGTGATGCTATACCTGTCGTCATTCCTCCCAAAAGCGTTCTGCCCGGTGTTTTATTTTTAAAGTCATTGATGCCGCATTTCCTTGGAGAGACCTCGTTCGTGTGGTGACGTAAAAGCCCCAAGGGCATCAGACCCCAGAACCTGAGTTCTTTCTCAAGAACATGTGAGCAAAATATTTTTCCAGTCAGGTATTTACAGTATTTACATAATTTGAAGTTTGTAGATTTGCAGATAAACTGTGTTTGAAAGGCAAAGCAAAGATGACACTAAGATGGCTTAACACAAAACTACCCCCATTTAATTGAAAGGTCGAAAAACTCGTATAGTAAATTTTCTATTTAAACTTTGATTTAGGGAATTATGTTTTCTCATTTATTTTCCGATTAGTACACACGCATACACACATTTTTGTTACACAAGTAACATAATTCGCCAGGGCTAGAGTACATGCCATAAACTCCTAAGAAGTTTTTTATTTGGCTTTTTTCTTTTTTGTAGTATTGGGGATTGAACCCAGGTCCTTGCACTGAGCTACATCTCCCCTCACTGCCCCCCCCCCCAGGTCTTGCTAAGTCACCCAGGCCACGCTTGAATTTATGATCCTCCTCCTTCAGCCTCCCAGAATACTAGGACTACATGCCTGTGCCACAGCTTCTAGATAGTTTTTTTTTTAATGCATTTTCTCAGGCATGGTGTTGCACTTTTGTAATTCCAGCACTGAAGGAGGGTGAGACAGAAGGATTGGTAGTTCAAGTCCTGTCTGGGTGACTTCTCAAGGACTTGCCTCAAAAAAATTAAAAAAATAAAAAAAGACTCAGGATGTAGTACAGTACTAGAGAGCTCCTGGGTTCGATCCTGAGTAGTGACACCCTCCTTCCAACAAAAAACCCCAAAAACTTTCTCACACCTTTCCAGTTGTGGGAAGAGAGACCAAGGATCACTCATTAATCTTTTAAATGTTTCTCTAGCTAATTATGATTGTCACTTCATTTTATGTATGCAGTGTTTACTTTGCTCAACATACTTTTTTTTAGGTACCGGGGATCAAACTCGGATCCTTGCGCTTGCGCAGCAGGTGGTGAAACCACTGAGCTAAATTCCCGGCGCCATACTTCCTTTCTTTGGGATAGGACTGCCCTTCCTCTGTGGCTTCTGCTTCTGCCTCTACTTCTCTGGAGGTGTAGTTAGAAAGGGAAGTGTCATTTGTCTGGTCTTTCCTATTCAGCCCCGTGGTTGCTCAAGAGGCACAGACCTAGCTCAAAGTGAGCCAATTACAGGACCTGATTCCTGGTCTTCAGGGCTTGGCTTGTAACTCAAGGTGGGCCAAAGAGGACCATTTTCTGGCATTCTTCTAAGTGAAGCTTGGGAACAGAAGCCACCTCTTCGTTTTGGTGGCTAAAATGGACTATCAGCTGCCAACTGCTCTGCCGCTGCTTGGCTGTCACTGATAAGAGAATGGAACCAACTTCCATTAAGTGGAAAATTTGAAAGATGGAGCTTCTCTATGGCTTTCTAGAGTTTCAGTGTCTATATCTGAGGTTCTCAAAACAGTCCTGGTTTCCTGAAGTTTTTTAGCTCCTCTGTTGATTCTGTCAGGTAGTCTTGTAGTGCAAAATGCATTTACAGAAATAACTAATAAAATGTATATTTAGAATGCTATTTAGAATACATCTATAATACTATTTTAACTTGCTCCCCCCAACTGTATCAAGACATTCTCATCATCAAAGGACTACATCAGCCTTTCTATCAGTTGAGCAATCTTCTTAGAACAAATCAATTTATTTCACATTTTGGAATTTACAGTTTTTAAACATTATAAATAAGAGGTGTGATGGATACTGAATACATGTGCTAATAAGAATTTTCCAAAGCTTTTCATAACCTTCTTTTGGAGCCTCTTTGGTCAAAGTCAGGCCATTTGCTCCTTCTTGACTTAATCACTGGAAGGGGCAAAGGAGTAGCAGAAGTTCTCACTCCTGGATTTGGGCTATTCATATATGCTTGAGGGGAGGAGGGAGGCCAAGGAAGTCTGGATTCCTGAACAAAGGGAAGATGTAATTATTTTAAGGAGTTTAAAATGTAGCAAATGTACTAATGCTTTACAGCCGTGCTTTAGAGTGCTATTGGCTCTACACCCTTGTAAAATAGGCTACTATAATAATTTTAATCTTTTAATCTTTTCGATAGATTTGACAATAACTAAATATTTTATATCAATAGTTTACAACATAACCTTTCTGCGGATTCACAACTTGTTTAATGGCATTAAGCCTTTCTACTAATAGAGACATACTGAGAAGAAAATTTCTTTGTTTCCTGTAAATTCAGTAGCCACCTAAAATTATAGGTACAGAAACATGAACTTCGTTTGAACTAAGAGAGAATAGAATCACTTCTGTCAGTCACTTAGCAAAACTAGTGAGTTAGATTCTTACATTCTTCATTAGAATTCCATGGAAATTTTAGAAATAAGCAAAAATTTAAACACATAAATACTATTTTCTAAAAAGGTTATTTTTTAAAATGCATAAGGCAATCATCAATTTTCAGTCTTTGAATTCACTAACATTTATTAAGTGGTTGTTGTAGACCAGATTTTGGATGCTAAGAGTTTTTTAAAAAAGGAATTTGGATAATTTACATTACAGATTAATCTCTTAAAGAGCTATCAGTGCCATATTTTGAGCATCAAATTAATTACAAATGTTAAGTTAGTGCCATTACAGCTTTATTCCTTTTGTTTTAAAATATATTCATATAACAAATATTACATTTGGCACATAGTACATTTTTAGACCAAGCTGTTATCAGTAGTGAGCAGGCTAGAAGGAAATAAATTTGTAATCATCAAATGTTTTGCTGTAGTGCATGGCTTACTTTTCATATTTGAGAGTAGACATTTATCATTTAAGGGCCAAAGTAGTCTCATTGGAAATTTTGTTCAATAATCATATTCTCAAGATAAAATACAATTTGAATTTGGTAGAAAATGTATTCCTGCACAGATGACAATGCATTTTTCTTTTGGTACCGGGGATTGAACTTGGGACCTTGCACTTGGAACGCAGAGGGTGGAACCACTGAGCTAAATCCCCGGCTCTGACAATGCATTTGAACTTGTAGAAATGCTAAACATTGTGATCTTTATTTTATTGGTTACTCAAGTTTACACTGTACATAGGATGGATTCAAAAAGATACACAGCACAATCCTACAAATAATATTTTATGATTGAATTCACCTCCTGATCATTTATTTGATGTTCACCTATGCAGAAGCAGCTTTATAAAGGAGTCTAAAAAGTTGATAGCAGTTAAAAAAAAAAAAAGTCTTAAGGAACTCCAACCCACAGCTTGGTGATAAGAAAATGTGTTGGGCGTAAGTAAAACAAAGCAAGTTGTTCCTTTGTAGTTGACCTTTTTTCAAGACTGGAAGTTATCTGGGAAACATAAGGGTGAAAGTCAGTCTAAGGTGGTTAAGTTTACAGAATTAAATGCCTTGTACATATATACATATGTTTCTAATCCACAGTAGGCTGATGCTCTGTAAGTACTGACTGGCTGGGAGAGTCAATGAACATGCGATGGGAGGCCCAGGTGCTTCCACTTACACTCATGTTGGGGCCAGGTACACTTCTGTGCTCACGTTGGGCCATGCTCTTAGCCACTTCCATCATTTGAGTGAAAGTAAACAATAAGTAGGATCTGACTGAGTTATGTTTGGAAGAGTTTTCAATTAAACGAGACATTGTGTTTGAAGTGCCTGGTAAATAAAAAGAGCCCAATATGTGTTAGCTTTTTAAAAATTCTGCACTTGCACTGGATGGAACCCCAAGTTTCTAATCTGGGAGGCCTGTTTGCAACCATTTTATTCAAACATTGCAGGAGACAGAGTTGCATTGTGCTGTGGTTCCTGGGATCAGAATGAAGTTGGAGCTCACTAATTTTGCCATGTTCCCTTTGTACAGTCCTGAGCTCCCTTTAAAATTAGTAGTCTTGGATAGACTTCTGGTAATTTTATCAGGCTTGTAAACTAAGTACATATTCGACATGCTTTTCCTAGGTAGGGGGGAAAAGGCGAGGAGGGCACAAAAAGCATCTTACCAAAATGAATGGGATGAATGACAACATCCTGTTGAATAAATATCTTAGGTAAATTCCTAACAGTAATAAAAGCACAGTGGCTGTATTCTCATCAACCAAAGGTCTGCAGGCCATGTAAAAAGCCTTAGTCCTTTTCAGACACTCTGAAAACTAGAGAGCTTTTTTTTCTTTCAGGGGTCACCGACCCACAAGCTAAAAACAATAAAGGGTCACAAAAGAAGTTAAGAGGAACTTAATTTGGTTATTAATGCATTGTTTTAAAAAGTCACATTAAAAGTGAAACTTTAGTGACTTAAAAATTAAGAACATCCGGTAGGATTATAGTGTTACAACTCAATGGTAGAGCATGTGCCTAGCATATGTATGGCCCTGGAATTGATCCTCAGCACCAGAAAAAAATTAAGAACAGGATAACCTAAAATTTTATTCAATATATGCCCAATGTTGGGAATATTTTAAATTGTATTTCTATTCTAGAATGGGCAGTAATGGAGTGGAGAAATAGAAAGAAGGAGAAAGGTGAAAAATGTGGAAAGAGATAAAGGGAAAGACTAAGATCAACAGAGAACCAAGAAAAAATTTTTTAAAAAAAATACAGGGTAATCTTGGTTTTTTTAAAATTTATTTTTATAATATTCCTATAACATTTCATCTTTTTCAGGAATTATTTTTCTTGCTATCCTTTAAAAAAAGAGTATTCATTATAACTTACATGTTTTTTTTCCCTTGAAAATCTTATTGGGTCTGTCACTCTCCAACTAAATTTTCTACAATGGTGAAAATGTTCTGTATCTGTTGTCTTACATAGTAGCCACACGTAACTACCAAGTACATGAAATGTTCTACTGTAACACAGCAATGCAATTATAAGATTCTGTGAAAATTAAATAATCACATGTGCCTACCTGATTGGACAGTGTTAAGTATAAAGGACTTTTAGAGTGGAAAAGAAACTGGTCTTAAAGCAATATGCAGATGAAGAAGCACAGATCAAATTAAATGAGAGTGAATTATACCCTTTCAGCTGATATCCCCCCTTCCCCAAAGTGTTTCCTTTCCTTATCATATACACAAAGTACTCAACAAATAGTATTATTGCTAATAATTACTAGTCATGTACTGCATAACAAGGTTTTTTTTTTTAACAAGGTTTTGATCAGTGATGGACCACTGTTGATCTAGGCATGCTGGTATGTCTGCAATCCCAGCGACTTCAGAGGCCTACACAGGGAAGATCGAAGGTTTGAAGCCAGCCTGAGCAATTGAGCAAGAACCAGTCTCAAATTAAAATCAAAAGGGGTGGGGATGTAGCTCAGTGTTCCCTGGGTTCAATCCCCAGTACCATAATAAATAACATAAACAAAATAAAGGAGTTGATATATTTTCGTCACTATTGATGTCATAAGCCATGTAATATTTTAGTGGGTTTTTCATGTGTATTTGGTGATGCTGGTGTAAACAAACCTGCTTCTGGTCCTATAAAAGTGTAGTACATGCAATTATGATCAGTACATAGTACCGGTTACTTGATACCGGTAATAAGTGAGTTAGTGGTTTATGTGTTTACTATCTTTTTTTTTTTCAAGTCTGAGGATTGAACCAAGACATTCTACTACTAAGCTACATCCCCATCCCTTTCTATTTTTTCAAACTCTTGCTAAGTTGCCCAGGGTGGCTCTAAACTTGCTATCCTCCTGCTGCAATCTCCTGAGTAGCTGAGATTTTTTTTCTCTTTCTTTTTTTTTTTTTTGTCCTTTAGAGTATACTCATTGTACTTATAAAAATTTATTAGAAACAGAGTGCTGTGTTACTCAGGGAGCAGCCTCATACACTTTGAGTTTGCAGAGTCTCTTGGATGCATAATTATTTCCTGTATTTGACATAATCTCATTTTTTTATTATGGCTCTAGGAGCAACAGGGAATACCATTTACATATATATTACATATACATATATGTATACATAGGTTTGCATAAGCACACTCTTGATGTTTGAAAAATAACAAAATCTCTGGGTTAAGTGAAGGATGACTGTCTTACCAAAGCTAGTCTCAGAACACAGTGATCTTGCTTTAGGGATGTCTCAATGTATTTGGATGAACTGTTGTTATATCTAAACCCCCTTTATTACAAAATAAGCAAAGTCTTACATTCACTGCCCTTCAAAGAACCAGGATGAAGATGAAAGCTCTTTGTGCTTCTCATAAGCACGATGTGCTTGGCCACTTGGTTGACACTCTGTGTCTCTTAATCCTGTCTACAATCCTTTAATTACCGCCTGTCTTTCCCAGGTGATGAATCCTCTTTAAGAGGGTAGAAACAGAAAATCAGTGGCAGATGGGGTAAAACTCAAGCCTGATTAAGTGCACATAGTACATCTACCTCCTAGATTTTTATTACCCTGACCAACAAGGGTTTTAGGAAGTGTTCAATACTTCGTGCTGTCATTTTCGTTAATAAGTAGCTATCAGCAGTTTGAGCATTGTGTAGTACCAGTACTGCTCTGCATCATTTGATTATTTTCTCTATAGGTGCTATCAATTTTCTTCAGTAATAATTAGCGTCTGTCCTGCTGGGGAATAATATTTTCTTTGTTTCTTGGAATAACTACATTTTGGACCTCATATAATCAAAAAAATGAGAGATGTGGACTGTGAACGAATCACCATTTAATCATATCAATGGCAACTCCTGCCTCGATTAGTCACACAGCTTTACTCTATTGTGGTACGCACTGCATGCTGGATAGTAGGTCATCCATAAATGAATAAATGTATGAATGGAGAACGTCACGTGTAAAGGTAGGCAGCCTTCCATAAAACTGTGCGCTAGGGTGTCTCAAAATACTTTCTAAACTAAGCCCTTTATCTTGACTACTTCTGGACTAAAATAAAAATCTCACCCATACTTTTCAGAATGACTGAAATCAGTGCTTCCCTTTACATCCAATGACCTCTACAGGAATCTTTTTTCTCTACGCTTAAGAATGATCAATTGCCTGCTGCTGTTAGCCCCAAGGTTCCTGGGGCGAGGGGTAAGAGGCAGGATTACAAACCACATGTCACCCCTGCAGCATTTCTCTTCAACTTTAGCCGAAACCAAGACCCCACCCCTCCCTCGCCTCAAGCTCCCATCCCCTCCCTCTCAGCACCCGGGTGACAAAAGTGCCTTCCTCCGACCCACACAGCTCGAAGAGCAGTGTGAGGCGGAAGAACTCAGCTTCCGCGTCGGCGAGAGCCGTGGGCCGTGCAGTCGCCACGCCCTGACGTCAGGCCGACGTGCAGCGCCGTCGCCCGGGAGACCGGGAAAGCCGTTTAGTACCAGACTGACTCCAAGTCTAGCTGAGAGACAATGGTTTCCCTCAGTCCCTAGACTACCTGGTCTGCCCGGACGCAGTTCCGGAATGGAAGCGTGCAGGTTCCCGCGAGCCTCCTCCCTGCCCAGCGTCTCAGGCCTGCTCCGTCCTCCTGCCTTCTGGCCGGGGCTGGTCCCGAAGGAGCGGGGTTAGAGAGGGACAGATTTCAAAGCCCTTCCAGCTTTGTCTGGCCTTTCAGTTGGTTTCTATTTGGAATTTCCCGCCGCTTCAGGAAAGTCTTAGAACGTGAACTCCCGCTTTCCCTGTCCTTGACCTGCTCACTGCAGGTGATTTACGCCAGGGGAATCGTTTTTTACGAAAGCGCCTGAAAGCTGAACGCGAATGAATGACCCGACGTGACTCTGGTTCGAGGAAGGGAATCGGAAGTGAACAATCAAGGATGTTTCTGCATTCAAAAAAGAAAGAAATCTTTCTCGTGATCGTGTTAGAGAGCAGGTTCACAAACACCTACGTAACTGTAGCCACGTATCACTTCACCTCTTGCCAAAGGGGAGTCTTTCCGTCTGTGTTGTAAAAGACCATAAGGGACTTGTTTGATAAAACACTTAATGTAAGAGTAAGTTTAAAGTTACAATTTTTCCCTGTTGTCAAACGGAATTTTTCCCTGTGGTCAAACGGAAAGAGCCCTACCGTTCTTGGGAAACCAAATATTTGTGAAAGCTTCTATTCCTTTTCATAGGTATGCAAATCTTTGTAAAGACCCAGGAAAACTTGTTTTGAGAGCGAGGAAGCCGTTTCTTTAAAATGTAAATGTGGTGGTGCTGGTGGGGAGTAATCATCAAGGACGGTAGTGCTGCATCCTGCCGCTTTGCAACTGTGTAGCCTAGGTGCTTTAGTTGTAATCAACTGCAGGTATTCCTTAGTTGAAGACAATTAGCTAACACAGATGGTTAGTAACCCCAATGACCAGGTGAATTTAAGATGAACTATAAAATAATGTACTGCATAGCAAACTGTCATGTCTTATATGAGGACAAGTCAAACTCATTTTCTTGAGTCATGTATGTGATGGATACATACACGAGTCTTCCTGGTTGTGTAAAAGTGGGATTTGTGGGCCGGGGATTTAGCTCAGTGGTTTCGTCGCCTGCTGCGCAAACGCAAGGACCCGAGTTCCATCCCTTGTACAAAAAAAAAATAAAATAAAATAAATATAAAGTGGGATTTGTTTGTAATCTAGTGAGCAGATTGGTGTGATATGCATCGAAATTTAGTTCAATATTCAGTAGTATCTTTTCTTTCTGCATGTGGAGAGTTTTCTAACAATATTTTAATTTCTAATTTTTGCTCAATAATCTGAACCTGCCAATTCCTCCTGTTAGTATAGTGAGGCCATAAATTGGAATAGTCTCTCAGACATTAAAGGTACTAGATAAAAATTGTTCCACTGGTGCCTTATTTGGATAATCACTCTGATCCATGCTCTCAAACACTTTATAGGTAATACTTTTTAGGTGAGATTTAGTTGGTAATTTCAGAAAAAATTGGACTCCCAGTAGAATTAAAAATGTTACCTTTTATTTTATCAATGATGAATCCACTATAAAATGGCAGCAATGAAAATAATGAGCCTTCTGATCTCTTGCCACATGACTGACAATCGGCCACACATCAGATTATATAATTGGCCCTATGAGCTCATGTGGACATAGTTAATTTTACCGCAATGGTTGGCTCCAGTTAGCTTTACCAAACACACATTGTATTATGTTTTATGTGGGATAACAATTCATTAGTTAATTTATTTATTTATTTATTTATCTATTTATTTATGAGACAAAGTCTCTCTGTAATTCAGGCTGGCCTTGAACTATGTAGCCCAGCTGGCATCCAACTTGCAATGATCCTCCTGCCTCAGCCTTCCAGGTGTGCATGAATGTGCTCAGCCAGTTATTTGTTTTAAATAGTGACTCACTGAAATGAGTATTTATGCTAATACAGTGGATGAGGAAACCTCTCTTCCACCAACGGTTGCACACTTTACAAATATAATGCCACTATAGGGTTTTTGTTTTGTTTTTGTCATCTCTACTTTCCCTGCCACCTTTATTGTACCTGGGGCTTCTCTCTCTCATAGAGTACTATGCATCTCCACTCTCTCCTCTGTCCAAATGCACACAATCTCAGGAAGCCTTCAGTGATTCTGTACTGCCATCTGAATGATAGGACATTTTTGTTTTCTAAACTCTTGGACTGTTCTTGTCTGTAACTCTTGGGTCTCAGGCCTTCTGCCCTGACCTGGAACTATGTGCTTGTGTCACCTGACTCTGCCATACACCTTCCTCAGTACTACAATCTATATAAATATCCCTCCCTCTTGAAACCACACTGGCTATTCTTCATATTAGGGAAAGAATGAAAACAAAAACAAAAACTCTAAAGTGCTCCTTCATCCACCCTCTGGTTTTACAAATGTAGTGATAGAGCTTTATATGCAGTTATTTTTATTAGAAAATGAAAATCTGCTAAAAGTGAAATATCCATATAAAATTATATAAATGTCCATCTTAGATAAAATTGGCACTTGGCGGGGCGGGGATTTATCTCAGTGGCACCGTGCCTGCCTTGCAAGCACAAGATCCTGAGTTCAATCCCTGGTACCAGAAAAAAAAGAAAAATAATTGGCACTTGGCTTCTGATGCTTTGACAATTCTTGTTCAGTGTTTGCATATCATATTTAAGCTGGGAACTAATTTTTTTGTACTTCATTTAAACTAACATTGATGCAACAGTTGCTTTTCTTATCTGTTGAAATGAAATACTATATTTAGATTTTTTTCTGGCAGCTTTTCAGAAAAAAATTGATTTAAAAAATACTAGACTAAATAAGTCTATTTAAAATTTTGCAGTTACTCTGTATACAAAACAAATAGTAGTAAACTATAACAGAAATTACTATTGGACTATGAAGTTCTAACAAAATAGAAAATAATGCCAATTCAGCAATCTCCCTCTATAGCTTTTTTGTTCTGTGGCCTAATAATGGAGAAAATCTCAGTTGCACCATCTAACATTGAGATGATGAAACAAACACCTGTTAAAACAATTATCATCATGCATTCAGTACTCTTAGGAATTTATTTTTTTGTTTTTTGTTTTGTGGTACCGGAGATTGAACTCAGGACCTTGCGCTTGTGAGATAGGCAGCGGCACCACTGAGCTAGATCCCAGGCCCTACTCTTAGGAATTTATAAATTATCTTAATTTGAATTTTCTTCACACTTTTTCAGTGCTAACAATTGCCTTCAACGTTTGTAGATCATTTTGCTTCAAGGCTCTCTCAATATATTTTGGGAAATTACGGATCGTCACATTCCCATGCATGCTTTACCTGAAGAAATCCAAAAGGTATGATATTACATTATATTATTACAGTATAATATTAAGGACATTTTAGCAGTTAGGTAATTCTAAAACAGGGGAGTGAATTTAGAGGTTTTATATTTATTTTAGTCATAGAATATGCAATGAATTGGTGAGTAGGAGAGGTAATAATCACAATGGGCAGAATTGTGGAGTTCCAATTCGGTGCAAAGAATATTTTTTTCTGTGAAAGGAGACACAATTCTGACAGAGCATTTGATGTGGTAGTTATGGGGGACTAGTGAAAAAAAGAACCTAGAAATGCCCATATTTGTAATTTTTATGATGCTAAATTTCTCTCTCTACTGGCATAAGCACTTTCACTTAGGCCAGTTTTTAAGCCCTTATAAAAATCGACTCATTTAATCTGGCTAACAATCTTTACAGTTTCTATGCTCCTCTCTCCTCTTTTAATTTATATCTGTCCTCAGGCAAAAGCATTTCTTCCATATTTAGGTTGGTGATCTATATATGGTTATTAAAATAAAGTTAAAAATGTCTCTTTGAAAATATTTGACTTAAATTGTGAGATAAAACCCCCAACTTTAGTTATTACCCAGTTTTTGTACTACTGCTACCATTAATTCTTAATTAACTACTGATTTGTTCAATTTTAATTACAAAATTATAGTCACGTTTCAGATAGACTGTTGTGCTTGTTGCTTTGGGCTGCCTATTAGCAGTCATCATGCCATTTATTTAACTTGATCCTTATTCTTGGTGCCTGTCCTTCACATTTATGTAAACTGCAACTTAGCAGGAACTATAAAGGAAATGTAGTTATCAGAAAAGATCTTTGAAATCATTGCATTTAATTTTCTTTACTTTTGAAGTATAAACTAGTAAGAATACAGTTTTCAGCTGTGTGTATTTAAACTCACCTGAGAAATGGTATTTATGTGTGTTTGAAGACATGGGATGGCCTTCTCACCTGAACTGAGTTCCTTCCATGTACTGGCCGAACTGTGATGGAAATTAAAAGAAACAGAGCAAAACAAAACAAAAAAATCTACAAGAAACAATACATGCACTTCAGTTCCTAATCACTTGTCAGGAAAAAGATATAGAATGACAGTTTAAAACCAAAACACCTCTACAAGATAGTATGGTTTAAGTTCCATATAAGATAGTATCTGTTGTGAGAATGAAGAAGTCAGAGAGAGTATTCCTAGATGTTCAGATGATCAAAAAGGGCTTATGCCGAAGGTGGAACTGAAATTGGTCATTGAAGGCTGAGTATTTCCATAGAAGGAGGGCAAGACAGCCTAGTGCAAAGGAACAGAAGCTTCCTAGTGAGAAAAATCTGGCCAGTGTTTAACAACTTTAGTGTTTTGAATACATAAAGTGGGTATTTATTTATCTGATACAGTTTTCATGAGAATTACAGAATTTTTTCTGATATTTGAGATACTTTAGAAGTAAATTGTTTAGAAAATGCTAACACAGGCATTTCATAAATCTGCAGTTGGGTTCTACAGTGGAAATGGCAGGCAGTTGTCCAAGCAGAAGTGAAGATGGCGGGAGAGCCTCAACTGCTTAAATTCCTGGACAAGTGTGCTGCTTGTAGCCCTTTTGCTGCCCCGTGTTTAGACTATAAAGTATAGTTTTGTATTTTTTAAGGCCTAAGTTACTTACATTTCTACAAAAATAATGATTATTCCTATTATGTGCCACACATTGCTCTGGGTGCTTGAGTATAAAGCAATCACAATGTGCATATACATCTCAAAGCTTATAAAGCAGTCATAAATATTTGTTTTCTGTAACTTCTTACTTGTGTTTGATTTGTCTACATTGTCTATAGTTTAACTTATTTAATTGTTTAGAGATCAGGCAGTATATCTAGTCACCTTACATACATCGCTCTATACAGAATTGTGTTACAGGTGTTGCAGGTATGGATGTATAGGTTGAGGATACCTAATCTGAAATTCAAAATGCTCCAAAATCTGAAACTTTTAGCACCAACATGATACTGCAAGGGAAAATTTCACAATACCAAAACTTCATTTCAAGTATATCTTTATTAAAAATATTATATAAAATTATCTTCAGGCTATGTGTATAAGGCATTTGTGGAACACACATGAATTTTGTGTTTAGACTTAGGTCCTAGCCCCCAGGTATCTCACTATGTATTTGCAAGTATTCGAAAATCTGAAATCCTTTCAATCCTAAGCATTTCACAAAAGGGATAATCAGCGTGTGTAATTTGTAGTGATAACAAGAATAGTTCAGAGTAGAGCCAATTCACTTTTAAGATAAAGGAGAAAAAAAGATTTCTAAAATAATGGCTTGGAAAATGTTCTCCATTTCTTTATAGAGAAAAAAAGGACTTGAGGTGGGTGGATCAGTGGATAGAGATGGGTATTTCAAAGGCTTTTTTTTTTTTCAATCTTTCTTGTTCTTCTGTTAACTTTTTGTGTTATATTCTGGCTCCTCTTTCTAGAGAAGCCCTGCTGGGTTTCCTTTTTTTCTGTATAGACAAGGAAGGTCATTGTAGAAATCAGAGAGGAAAAGGTGAGGAGGCCCTTTCTTATTTCTTCCTTTCTGTACTTTTGCTATGTGATATGGAAATGGATGGTTGATACATTAGAATGTGAAAATGACTATAGTACACTGTACTGTTAAAAATAGAATGAGTAGTAATAGAGAAAGGAGAGTTGCAAGAAAATATGAAGGTGATGAGGGAGATGGCCACCAAAGAACAAGTATGGAGAAGAATAATGATGATAATAAAGAATAGTTGAGAGAGAAAAGTGGCCTCTTTTTCCTGTGACAGCTGCAGCAGGGGAGGCGAGGTTCAGCACGTAGCTGTCACACCCTTATGTCTGGCTTCCCTTCACTCTCCCTCAGTCCCTTGGTGATGGGCTGGACAACTTACCTCAGTATCCTGCAATTTCTAAAGTTTGCTCTCTGGGCTCTTCTGACAGGAGGTGCAGCTTAGGTGACAGCCGTGGTATCCTGTCCCCTGAGCAGATGCTCCTGCCACCCCTCTGAGGAATGGCCAGAAAACTGCCCCTAAGGTGGCAGAGATCCAGGAAAGATCTAGGCCTGTTATTAACATCTAACATTCCCAAACCTCAAGAAGCCATGATTAACATAGCTAGCCCTCCTAGAGATTTTTTTTTTTTTAGGCCCTTCCCCTGCAGAGAAGCTGCAGCTGTCAGTCAAGCAGCTGCTTCTGAAGTTCCCTGAACTGCTGCTATGATGACTGCAGCTACCCTGTGGGAAGTATCTATCCAGACCACAGGAGGCTTGAAGTTGGATCAAGCAGCAAGCTCCAATCAGAAGGCTTGAATTTAGAACAATTTAGACCAATCAGCAGGCTTAAATTTGGACCAATCACAGGCCTGCTGCTGCTATATAAGCAACACTGCCCTCCCATTTCTTGAGTTGGGCAAGGAGAGATCCTTGTGGTGCACTGAACTGACCTGGAACACAGGCCCTGTCTAAATAAAACCTCGTCCTGATGGTCCTGTAAATCTAGCCATGCTTTATTTGTCAGACAAATGGTATCAGTGTAGACACCATAGACCTTATAAATCTCCTTGAGATTCTTATGCAGTAGTGTGGACAGAGTGGTTGCTTTAAAAAGAGCTGTAAACACAAGAGGCTGATAGCCCTAGAGAGCTTCGAGACCAGCAGCTGACAAAAAACAGCAGCACTGTCAACAGTGGTGTCCAGCAGTGACCAGCAACCAGTGATGTTGACTGGTGGTGTCAGGCATTGACTGGTGGCAATGTCTGATAGCAACAGATGAGTGGCACCGACCAGTGGCAGCAATTGGCAGTCTAAGACCCAGAGCTGTAACATGAAGATGCTTGGAGCCCCAGAAGGCTGAGGGCATTGCCATGCAAAGCCTGTAGCCACTAGCAGAGCTGCACTTGGCCAATTTGTGATTTCTATATAAATTCAACAGGAGGACCCTCAACTGATTATTGATGTTGCTAGAGAATCCATTGTCTGGTTAGAAGGTGAAGATTGTTAAATCATCTGGTCTTATCTCCTGAGGGAGATAATCTTTGACTTTGTATCTTGGTCTTTTTGCTGTTTTTTTTTTGTTTTTTTTGTTTTTGTTTTTTCTGTACGAGGAATTGAACCCAGGACCTTCACATTGAGCTACACTTCCAATCCTTTATTTTATATTTTGAGATGGTCTAGCTAAGTTACCCAGAACAGACTTTAACTTGGCAATCCTCTTGTCTCAGCTTCCCAGAGCGCTAGGATTACAGGTGTGCATTGCAGTGCCCAGCTTTGTTTTGCTTTTTAATACGAATTTTTTTTCTTTTAAAGACAAGGTCTTGCTGTGTAGCTCAGGCTGGCCTCAGACTTGAAGCAATCCTCCTGCCTCAGCCTCCCTAGGGCTGGGATTATGAGCGAGGACC
Organism: Heterocephalus glaber; assembly: GCF_000247695.1. The sequence goes on from NW_004624730.1 coordinate 34,415,868, forward strand.
ACCATGCCTGGCTTCACCACAACTTTTTTTTTCTTGGTACTGGGGATGGAACTTGGGACCTTGCACTTTCGAGGCAGGCAGCAGAACCACTAAGCTAAATCCCTGGCCCTTCACCACAGTTTTTGACTAAGCACAGAATACATCACTTCTCAGACTTTCATGTTCTTAAGTGACAGAAATGTAAGCAAGGGCCATGGGCTGGACAGAAAGCCCACTCTTTGTCACCTTCTGGGCTTTGCATTTTACTTGGGTATGTACTTAGACCATATTTCTAAAGCTGCTTTTGCTCTGTGCTAAACTGATTTCTACCTGTCTCTGATTACAGCTAACAGTGGTACTAGAATTTTCATCTAGTATTCTGAAACAATGCAGTACAGTTCTGTGTTTAGGATGTTTTTTGACACAGTTAAAAATGAAGACAACATTTATAGATCAGCAAAGTAATAATTCTTTACTTTTTATCCTCATGAATATCAATCCATTTTAGATACGTGTTGAGTCTCTAGGGAAAAAAAAGATGACCTTTTTTCTTTTTGCTGTTTTTGTTAGAGAACATATGGAGACATCAAAACAACAGCAACAAACTAGTAGAAAAATCAGTTTGCACAAACAAAATTGATACCGTGTTTTTTTTTTTAGAATGGTGACAAAGTGAAGACTTGTGTAGGATTTTAGCTTCAGGAGATCTTTATTACCATGGGACACAAAGTAAAATAAAGAGATCAGAGTTGTTTATTTTGCAAAACAGAAGTAGCAATGCAAGGGCTGGAGAGCACACTGTTCTTTCTGGGATAACAATCGCTTTCCTCAGCAGTAACAGCTCATTTTGTCCTGTTTCAGTAAAGTAATTTTAGTACTTTGGAACTTTGAAATTTATTCAGAATAACAGTTTTATATTTCCAAGCACAGATTGCCATTGCCAGAAAAAATAAACTTAATTTTCCAGGTCATTTTGGGCCACTGTGGCTAGATTCAGATTTTGTGTTGAATTAGAACAGAGGAAAAGGAAAAAAAGAAAATGATTATAGAAATGTTAGAGCTAGCATCCTGCAAAGTAGTGATAAATAAATGAATAAGTTGTGTGTGTGTGTGTGTGTGTGTGTGTAGGTGTTTTCAAACAACTGCAATTTAAAAACCTTATGACAAAAGATTTAGGAAGCTGTATAATTTATGGAAAGAGTATCACTTAGTAGTCTGATCCAAAGAATTCATTAGGAAAAGTAGTTTTTTTTCCCCCAAATATTACTATGAATCTTGAAAAATCTGCATTTGTCAATTTGTAATAAAAAATATTTTGATGACTGGCCACAGAAAGTCATAGAGTTTTCTAAAGTTAGGATTCCTAACAGATATTGGAAGAAATATACTTTGGAAACATACTTAGATAGACAAGCTTATATCTTACATATTAGGAAGCCAACATTTCTGATATTGCTCAATAAAATATCTTTGTGGATTAATCTATGATATTTTAATTCAGATTGATTTCTTTATATTATTTTGAAATTAAACTTACTGTCTTGAGATAACTGTAGATTCACATGCAGTTGTTAGAAATAATACTGAAAGATTTCATGTATCCTTTATCCAGCTTTCCCTGGAGTAACATTTGGCAAAACTAAAGTACGGTGTCATAGCTAGGATATTGACTAATACAGCCAAGATACAGAACAAGGATACCTCATGTTGCCCTGTTCCTCATTCCTTTTTCCAGCCCATGACCTTGATAACCATCCATCCGGTCTCCAATAATTTTATTTCAAGAATGTTATGTAAGTGGAATTATGCAGTGTGTAACCTTTGGGATTACATATTTTCACTTGAATTTTCTGGAGCTTTATTCTGGCAGTTGTTTTGAGGGAGGGGAGGGGATGTAAAAAGGATCAAGATGCTATATGTAAGTGCATTAATAGCCCATGATGAGTATATTCATCATGTATCATAAATACAAATAATTTGTCTTAAAATATCATCCAACTTCTTAGAAAAGTTTATTCATTTTTATTTATTACATAAATACACTCCTTTGCTTAATCATGTACCTACTGAAAAGCACCTGGGTTTTTTTTTCCAGTTTTTTATTTGTTTTGGTTTGGTTTTTTGAGGCAGGGTCTTGCTATGTGGTCCAGGCTGAGGTTGAACTCACTGTGATCCTCCGGCCTCAGCCTCCCAAGTGCTGGGATTACAGGTGTGTGCCACCACACCCGGCTTTTTTCCTATTACATATAAAACACTATAAATGTTCATTTATGTGAACATATGTTTTCATTTTCCTAGGATAAATTCTTAAGAGTTTTAATTGCTATATTGTATGATAGTTACAAGTTTAATATTTTAAGACATTGCTAAATTGTTTTCCAGAGTTTATCAATTTATAGTTTCACCTGCAATATCTGAGTGATTCAGTTTCTTCACATGTTTACTAGCATTTGATATTGTCACTATGTAGTATGTAGTGCTATCTCATTGTGGTTTTTTTTTCTTTTTTGGTACTGGGGATCGAACTCCAGTCCTTGGGCTTGCAAGGCAGGCAGCGGAACAACTGAGCTAAATCCCTGGCCCTCATTGTGGTTTTAATTTGTATTTTCTTAACAGCTCATAATGTTGAACATCTTTTCTTTTTTTTATTTTATTGGTACATTTTAGGTATACAATATAATGACATTCATCATTGGAAATTTGTATCTTTACGTAATCTATCTTGTTCTCCCTGCCCCCTCTTTACCTGCCCTCTCTTCAGCCAAACACCTTTTCTCATACTTATTAAACATTTGTATATCCTCTTAGGTGAAATGTCTCTTCATGTCTTTTGCTCATTTTAACTATTGAGTTTTGAGAATTCCTCATGTATGAAGGTATTGACCAGATATATGGTTCGAAAATACTATCTCCATCATCTTCGTGGGGTTTTATTTTATGGATCATGCTTTTGTTACCAAATATAAGAATTCTTTGACAAGTTTGAATCCTGAAGATTTTCTCCAGATTTTTCTCCTAATGTCTATATCTATATCTCACATATTTTTATATATTATATATACATATTCTGCTATCCTGGATATTGAATCCTGGGCCTTGTAATAAGCTATGTGCCCCTTTTTATTTTAGACAAGGTTTCACTTATTCACTCAGGCTGGCCTTGAACTTTCAATCCTCCTGCATTAGCACCCTGAGTAGCTGGAGTTATAGATGTGAGCCCCTGTACTCAGCTGTAAAGTCAGATTTTTATGTTTTACACTTAAGTCCATGATCCATTTTGAATATACTTTTGTATATGGTATGAGGTTTAAGTTAAAGTTCTTTTTTTTTAAACCTATGACTAGTCAATTGCAATATTTGTAGAGAAAGCTATCTCCTTCATTGAACTCTTTTTGAGCCTTTGTAAAAAGTCAGTTTGGCATATTTATATAGGTCTATTTCTAGATGCTATATTGTTCCATTGATCTATGTACCTTTCCTTCTACTGGTACTACATAATCTTGATTTCTTTAGCAATGTAATATGTCTTGAAATTAGAGTGATTTCTTTCATTTTATTCTTATTTTTCAGGATTAATTTTAGCTATTCTAGTTCCTTTGGCTTTCTGAATAAATTTGAGAATGATATTGACTATACAAAGCATCTTTCTGAGATTTTGATAGGAATTCAATTATACCTATTTATCAACTTAGGGAGAATTGATATCTTTACTGTTTTCAGTCTTCCTACCCATAAACCTAGTATGTTTTTCCCTTTATTTATTTAGATGTTCTTCAATTTAGTTCATCAGCATTTCATAGTTTTTAGCAATAAATTCTGTATATAGTCTGTTAGGTCTATACCTAAGTAATTTAACTTTTTGAACAATTGTAGTTGTGCGTGTGTGTGTGTGTGTTACTGGTGATCAGATCCCAGGCCTGACACATGGTAGGCAAGCACTTTAACATTGAGCTACAACTCCAGTATGCTAATTTCAGTGTCCCTGTGCTCCCTAAAAGTTCATACAATTGATTTGTCTGTGTGTATCTTGAGTCATACAACCTTTACCGAACCTACTCATTTGAAGAGTTCTATTATAGATTCCTTGGGATTTTCTGTGTAGATAATTATGTCATCTCAAATAGAGACAGTTTTGTTTCTTCCTTCTAATATGTATAAATTTTATTTCCTTTTTCTACCTTATTGTTTTGGCTATAACTTCCAGCACTATATTGAATAAGGGCAGTGAGAGAAGATATTTTTGCCTTTTCCCCCCATTCTTAGGCTCAGAGCACTCAGTTGTTCAGTGTTAAGTATAATGTAGCTGCAGTTTTCTTTTGTAGCTGCTTTGTACCAAGTTAAATTTTAAGTTGGTAGTGCAACAAGTTGACTTAATAAAGAGAAAAGATCCTACTGGCTTTGTGAAATGGTCAGGTGGTTTGTATGACTATGTCTTAAAGGATCTACTGTCCTAGCTCAAAAATTTTCTGCCAATCTGAGTGAAATTTACAAATTAGACACTATCTTGAGCAAAGGTACTTTTTAAAATGCAAAACTTCTTAACATGGTTAACATTTTATATTTCCGTCATTTTTGGCTTTGTTGAATAGTTTATCTGTTTCCTTTCTCTTTATAGAAGCAGAAAAAGCATAGGATGGGTGGGAGAATAAAGGAGGCACAATTTTTGGAGCAGAATATGTCTCTGTTGGGTAGCAAAAGAGTACTAAGTGCCTTTTCTAGTTAAAGTAAAATCAGGAAGTTTGAAAAGGAGCTGAAGAGTAACGTTTCAAAAAGTTTGTATGGTTTCTTAATTAAATAACTATGATTTCAAAATCATAAATAGTACATTTAGGAAGTTTATTTTTTAATTTACTTTCAAATGGTTTTGCATTTGTTTAATATACTGCATTTGTTAATGCTCCTCCAAAGTATATAGCCCTTTTGTCAAGAATGACAGCATGTCATTATTTTACTTTCAAAATATAGATAATATAACACCAAGTTATAAGAATTAAGCACAAATTATATATCACAAAAAAAAACTTTCACTTGTGTCATTTGGGAGCATAATATAGTATTTCATATCTTCTCAAGTTTCACAAAAATGTCCTAAGTAATTAGCCAATAAACACACTAGGAATTTGAAAAGGTTGTTACATTTTTTTATGTTGCAATTTTGCTTACAGAAAATTATTTGTAATTTAATAGGATTGAAAACTTGTGTGCAATATGCTTATTTAACATAGATCATTGGGATTTGAGTTATATCGGGACATCTGGAAATCACTCGTGTGGACCTATTTTATAATTTTATTGTTTTGTTTCCTAGATTATAATGACTATCACGTTTTCTCTTTGCTGAACCTCTATAAAATCTCTTCTCTAGAATGTATTGCTTCACTAATTTCAGGTTTTTGTTCCCTTGATTGCTATGATAATTGTTACTTATTCTAATAGTTTTCACTGTGTGAAGTTTATAGTATTTCTGTTTTGTGCATCATGCTGCATCTTCACCCAACAGGAATTTTCTTTGAATAAGGAGAGAATATTTTGCCAGGCACAGGACAAGAACTGAGATTAATAAGCAAAGGTTAAGGATGAAAATGTCTCAGAATAAGTGATACAATTTTCAATTGACAAAGAGGAACCAAAACTCAAGATGAGCAGAGGGATTGTAAGAAAATAGCCATCTGTTCTGAATTAGTTCAGGTTTCTTGACCTGGATAAATTATTTTCCTGGGGGCTGATAGTATCTTTGAAGGCATAACAGAGCCTTTCTTGGTATCTTTGAGGACTTGTAGAAAGAGGAAGCTGTTCCATTATGAAATGCCTATAAATTATAACCAGTGAGCTTAATTTCAGTTCCAGACAAGGATTTAGAATTTACTATTAAAGGGTGGTTTTTGCAGATAGATATTAGCAAAAATAACCCATGGACCAACATTTGTACATTAAGAGGCAGCATGCAGCCTTGCCATTTCATTTTTTTGTAGGGTTACTAGATCTAGGAGGTCATGGACTTTTATGAAGATATTTGATAAAGTTTGTCATAATATTCCTAAAGAGAATATGAATAATTTTAGGTTGTTTATGAAGATAACTGGATGATTAATAATCAGATGAAGGTTGTACCTGAAATGTACTGAATAATGGATTGGTATCAATCAAGGTGACATGATGTGGTAGGAAGTTGTAGCCTCAACTTTGTTATATTCGACATTTTTAAGTCAAAGAGTTAGATGGATAAAGTGACTTGTAAGGATCAAACTTCCTGAGAGAGAAAACTGATAGACGATGGAATAGCTGCTTTGTGAAGTAGTTTCCTATCCTTTGAGATGTTGAAATAGAAGCTGGACAATATATCTAGGATGTAATAGACTTGATGAATCCATCCAGAACTTGAACCAGATTATGATTTCTTTGAAACCTGAAGTTTTATAAATCTACAAATTTTGCTGTCAACAGCAGTTAGAAGGTTAATGTAGTCATTCACCTACTGTATTGTGGTATTTATTTATTTATTTTTCCCATTAAGTTTATTGGTACATTTTAGGTATAAAATACAGTTACATTCATCATTGGGATCTTGTACCATTTCATGATGTATCTTGGTTCTTATTTGTTCCCCTTCCCCTGCCCTCCCTTCACCCCCTCCACCCTTCCCTATTTGCAAAGACTTTGTTTCCATGTTTTTCCTTTTCTCATATTTTTACTT
>NW_004624730.1:34466689-34479076 GCF_000247695.1 Heterocephalus glaber
AGTATCATGTCATCTGCAAATAATGACAATTTGACTTCTTCATTTCCTATCTTTATTCCTTTTCTTTCTTTCTCTTGTCTAATTGCTGTGGCTAATGGTTCCAAAACTATATTGAACAGGAGTGGTGATAGTGGACATCCTTGTCTTGTTCCTGATGAAAATCTATATTCTAATAAATTAGAGAATCTAGAAGAAATGGCTAAATTTCCTGACACAGATGACTTACCAAAACTGAAGCAAGAGAATATAAAAAATCTAAAAAGATCAGTAACAATCCACAAGACTGAAACAGAGATAAAAAGTCTCCCAACAAAATAAAAAAGCACAGGACTCAATCAATTTACTACTTTATTTTATTATACCTTTAGAACTAACACCAGTGCTTCTCCAACCACTCAAGGAAATAGAAATGGAAGGAATGCTTCTAGTCTCATCCTACAGATTTCACCGAAAGAATTTTAGAGCTATAAATGAATTCAGCATACATTAGCAGGATGCAAAATCAACATTAAAAAAATCAATACCTTTGCTATATATCAGTAATAGATTAGCTAAGAAAGAAATCAGGAAAATAATTCCATCACAATAGCATCAAAACCCCCAAAATATCCAGGGATCAGTGATAGAACTCCACAGTGAAAATTCAGAACACTGAAGAAAGAAATTAAAGAAGAGACTAAAGATGGAAAGACCTCTTACATTCATGAATTGGCAATATTAATATTGTTTAAATGACCATATTACCAAGTGCAATCTATATTCTTTTTTTTTTTTGGTACCGAGGATCCAACTTGGGTCCTTGCACTTGCAAGGCAGGCGCCAGAACCACTGAACTAAATCCCCAGCCCTACAGATTCATTTTAATTTCTATCAAAGTACCAATGATATTGTTCAGAGAACTAGAAAAAAAAAATCTTAAAATTTACATAGAAACACAAAAGATCCAGAATAGCCAAAGCAATCCTAAACAAAAACAGTAAGGCTGGAGGCATCACAACACCTAATTTCAAATTATGCTACAAAGCCATAGAGTATACGGAAAAATATTCATGCAGCTACAGCCATTTGATTTTGGACAAGGTAGCCAAGGAATATACTTGGGAGAAAAAACAGCTTTTTTAACAAATGGTGCTGGGAAAACAGAATGTCCACTTTTAGAAGATTGAAACTAGATCCCTGACTCTCACCCTGTACAAACCCAGTTCAAAATGGATCAAAGACCTGGGTATAAAGACCTGTGAAACTGCTAAAAGAAAACATAGTGGAAAGATTTGAAGCCATAGGCACAAAGACTTCCTGAATAGGACTCCAGTAGCATAGGGAAGTAATAGAAAAATCAATAAATGGGAGTACATCAAATTAAAAAGCTTCTGCACTTCAACTAGGAGTTAAGAGACAGCCTATAGAGTGGGAGAAAATCTCTTCCAGCTATTGTTCCAGTGGAGGATTATTATCTAGAATATATGAACAACTCAAAAATCAAAAAACCCAATCAACAAATTTGCAAATGAATTGAAGAGCTACTTCTCAGAGGAAGCAATGCAAATGCAAATAAGTATATTAAAATATTCGACATCTTTAGCCACTAAGGAAATGCAAAACAAACTATGTTGAGATTTTATCTCATGCCAGTCAGAATGGTTATCACCAAGAATACATAAAAACAATAAATGATGGCAAGTCTTGGGAGGTAGGGGAAAAGAGCCCTTCTGCACTATTGATGAGAATGGAAATTAGCACAGTCACTATGGAAATCACTATAGTGATTTTGCAAAAAACTAAAACTAGTTACTATTTGATCAGCTATACCACTCCTTGGTTATATACCTGATGAAACTGAAGTCAGCATACTAAGGGTACCTGCATATCAATGCTTATTGCAATACAATTCACAATAGCCAACATATGGAATAAGCATAGATGGTCATCAACAGATGAATGTGTAAGAAGATGTAGTATATGTTCACAATGGAGTATTATTCAGCCATAAAGAGGAATGAAATTTCACCATTTGGAGGAACATGGATGGATCTGGAGATATTATGTGAAGCAAAATAAGCCAGACTTAGAAAGAGAAATATCACATATTCTCCCCTGGAATACAAAAAATAAGACAATAAAGTAGAAGGGAGACTGTTATTAGACAGGAGGAATGGAATAAGGGGAGATGGTATAAGGGTGAGAAATAGGGAGGATGGATATGGTCAAAATGTGTTATACCCTTGAACCCCCCCAATATGTGCATCTGCGAAAATGAAACCCCTTAATCTATATAACCAGTACACACTAATAAAAAAGATTGTAAAAAGAATGTCAAAAATGGGAGAAAATATCCACTGACTTTATACTTTTCCATCCTTTAGAATTAATTAGTAGAAAAATTATACAGTACCAGAAGTGGGAGAGTGCAGAGAACAGGGAAAGGGGACGTTACCAAGACCCCTGCAGTGGGTCCTGGTCTCCTGTGAGCCATGACAACACAGAGTGAAAGAATAAAGACAGGAAACAAGACTTAGAAAAGAAGCTGGATTCTGGGCCTGATCGATGCTGCTCTGGTCAGCAAAGATGAAGGCACCCTGAGCTTGCCCCTATTGGGTTCATAGGGAGCAACAGATGATTCAGAAGGTGACAGTCCTAAATTGACAAGGATCTTATAATTGGAGAAAGTACCAGATGACTCAGAGGATGGTCAGTAATCCTATGAAGATAAGGATCTTATGTTGATTAAGACTGGTAAGATGAGCAAAGATGTTCTACAACAGTAGATGGGATGAGTTAAGCTGATAAGGAATTTGCCCCTCCCCAGGTGAAACCTTTCTCTTACTGCTTGGTTCTTGAGGATCCAGGATGTCTTCAGCTGATGTAATCTTGCCCTTGAGTGTCACAGCATCATGGGACCACTGAGGTCTCAGCTGTGACGGGAGGCAAAAATGGAGTTATGTTTCGGCATGTCATAGCCAGCCTGTAGGCAAGAAAACTAGGCCGAATCATAATTTAATTGTGAAATGATTTTCCCTCCAAAATTATGTACAATGGCTCCTGACAGGAGAGAACATAGGGAAATAGGAAACATAAATGCTTTCATTAAAGGATAAATAATATGATTTTATTAAAAGTACAGTTATCACTTGATATTCCTGGGAAGCTGGTTCCAGTCCCACCCCCATACCAAAATCCATAGTTGCTCAATTTCCTTATGTAATATGGCATTGTATTTGCATACAATCTATGTATATCCTTTTGTATATTTTATTTTTTATTTTATTAGAGTACATTAGTAATAGAGAATGATGAGGTTCTTTTTGACAAATTTGTACATGCATTTAACATTGTGATCATTTAAAATCCCATTACTGACTCTTTCTGTTCTTTTCCCTTCTCCTAATTTTCTTTTCCTTCTCTACAGTCTACCTTCCCTCCTACATACTTTGAATCATGTCTAGATGACTTATAATATTTAATACAATGTAAATACAACATGGTTGTTACACTGTATTGTTTAAAGAATAATGACAAGAAAAAAATGTGTATACATGTTCAGTAAAAACTCAATTTTTTTACCAAATTTTTTTTTTAATCTGCTGTTGGTTTAATCTTGTTTCTGGAATCTGCAGATACAGTGGGCTACTTGTCCTCTAAAATGCTGGTAGCAATATTTGAAAAAATGTTTTATATAGACAAAGTGATTTTTATTAAGAGCACTTTAAAACAATAGATTTGTTTTTCTCCAGTTTGCTTTCTAGTCCTCTATCATCAAGAAAAATAAAGTAAAATATTTTGCCTACATTTTTGTGAAATTATATATCAACCCTGTGATACAGAATTGTTTGCTTGACTTTTTATTAAATTAGGGTTAAGATTTTTAACTTCTGCTTCTGCATTAGTGAAGCTGAAAAGTATTATATTTAGTCAAAGAAAGGTTATTTTAATAGGTTATTTGGATATTAAAGAGACCATAGGAAATAAGTGAATACTTAGAGATTGAATAAAGCTCAAATGAGGCTAATTAAATCAGGTTACTTTTATATTTAACTAATTTGATTAATTTTTTTTTTTTGGTACTGGGGATTGAACTCAGGTTCTTGTGCTTGCGAGGCAGGTGGTGGAACCACTGAGCTAAATCCCTGGCCCTAATTTTTGATTTTTTGAGACAGGGTCTTGTTCTGCATGCAGTTCAGGCTGGCCTTGAACTGCCGATGTAGCCCAGGCTGATCTTGAACTCCCAGGAGTCCTCCTCACCCTCCTGAGTGCTGGGATTACAGGCATACACCTCCATACTCGACTAAATCAGGTTAATTTTTTAAAAATTTAAACAATTTTTTGGTACCGGGGATCAAACTTGAGTGCTTGAGCTTGCGGGACAGGTGGCGGCACCACTGAACCAAATCCTTGGCCCAATCAGGTTAATTTTAAAGAAAACACTTTCATGAAAAAGAGCAGCTGAGGAACTTCATGAACACTAAATCAGGTTAATTTTAAAGGCAATATTGATTCAAACCAATTCAAGTACCTTTCTCTTTAAACTTTAGAATATTTTCTGTACATTAATAATGTACAGAAGAATGGCATAAAATTAAAACTACTCTAAAAAAGGTTATATTTTAGTAATGAATTTTTTTTTTGTACCGGAAATCGAACTTGGGACCTTGGGCGTATGAGGCAGGCAGCAGAACCACTGAGCTAAATCCCCGGCCCAATAATGAATTTTGTAGGAAGATATAAATGAGTCAGACTATTTTCTAAATAAAAGCAATAGAATATCATTCAACAGGAAATTAAATATTTGCATTTACAAATAATTTTGTTTTAAGTAGTATAATATTGCTGTTGTATATACTTGTATGTTAACAACATTTCTGGTCTGGTGCATTTTCCTGTTGACATTTTTCAAGTTCCCATGGTTCCAGATAATAGGTAAGGTGGTTTGGTTTATGCTTCTAGGGTTTCACAGAGTGAAACCTGCAAAATAAGTGCTTATAATGTCTCTGTTTTATTGAATCCTAAGTGATTTATCTGTCTATAAAACTTGAACTTCCCATACCCTATTCCTATTTTCTTGAAAGATAATTTAATTTTCTGAATGTATGTAGTGGTTAATTCCAAAGGAAGAATTATAGAAGCCACTTCTCATACTTGGCAGATGTATGTCAGTTTCTGAAATTTGTTTTCCAAGAACTGAAATACTGTCTTGGCTTGCTTGATTTCTTTTTTGTGGTCCAAATTTCCCCCTTGATTTTTGGTGCCTTTGCCTGTGAGACCTTGGTAGAATGTAATCCTGAAAATCCCCACTTCATTTTTTCAAACTCTGGATTTCCATTTGTCATCTTTGATTGCTGAAAAATTAGTTTGAGGGAAAGGCTAAAAATAAATTAATCTTTAGATTACAGGTGGTAAAATCTCCAAAGGTGTCATCAACTTTCTTGTGTTTTATAACTTGTTTGATTCTAGAATAGAGATAAGTTAAAAGGGAGTTTTAAAGCATTTTCTTTTACAATACTTTCATTATGAGTAATATTAATGGATAATCCAAATGAAAATAATTAAGAAGGGACTATAATACCTTTTCCTCATTTGTTTTACAACTCAGTGATTCTCACATGATCCATTTTAATCAAGTTGACTGAGAAGAATTGGAAAATAGATAAGGGTAATAAATGTGCTTGTTCCCGTGGTTGCATTGGCAAGAGGCTTATAATACAGGTCATCTAACTCCCAGTACAGGACTCTCTCCACTAGAACATGCTGTTAGTCTCCACTATTTTCAGGAACACTCTCTGACTAGACAACATCGTGTCCTTATATCAACAGTGTTCAAATTCTGTGCAGCATTATGACTGCCGGAGAAAATGGTGTGCTTGCACAGTACATACTTATTGTAGAATTTTGTGAGTGTTTATTTCATAAAGTTTATATAATGTGTACAGTAAAAGTGAACATTCATAGTTTTTTAGACATGTACTTTTTAACCATCTTAATTTGATTTGAGTGAAGTAAGTATACTACCATAGCTAAAGCAGAATAAACTACTTCTCAGGGAGTAGTCAGAGGGTTTGAGATGTTATTTATATATAATACTCATTTGGGCTAATATCTTCAGAGAACTGACTTTGGAAAGTGTTTTTATTTCAGTGTTTTTATTTTAAATAAGAAAATGTTTTATAAAAACACAGGTTGAGAATTCTTTTCTGAGTGAATCTTAATAATTGGAGTAGGGTTTTATTTAGGAGTGCACATTTAAAAAAATTACCATTCAGCAGAGTACTACATAAGCTGAAGGTTTTTTTTTTAATATTGCTAGTATTTTCCTTTAAATCTGATATATATATATATAACACACACACACACATGTAATGGGACTGTCTAGTTTTTAAAATTCTAAGATTGAATTTCATTATACAAACTGAAGTTCCCTTAACCAGGCCTCCAAATTCTGGTTCCCCCCTCCGAGGTAACTCTGTTTTAACATTAGTGAAGCTGTTCCCTTTAATTTTCAAAAACTTTTAAATACATACATGTATTTAGAGAACTATCATGAAAATACATGGTTTAATGTCATACTTAATGATCTACAAGTCACAATTTGCCCCCTTATAATAAGTCTTGACATTCTTTCTATGCCATGATATAGAGATCTCCTTCATTCTTTAAAAAAATTTGGCATAACGTTTCATAAGACTATAATTCATTTTACTGTTCCTCTAATACTGGCCATGTAAGGATAAATGTGAATGTTGTTTCCTTTCATTTTTGCTGTTAAAATAATATTGTATACTTCCAAAATTTAAAATGCACCTATTTTATACTATAATTTATAGTATAGATGCATTTGACATATACAAATTACTCATTGTATATATAGAAGTCATATTTTTAACTTTTCATTGTGTAATAATTTTTGGTTTGTACAAAGTTGTCAAAACATTACAGAGAGTTTACCTACCTTCTCCCAGTTTAAGAAGAATCAATTTTAGGTATGTAGAAAACTAAGAAAGATGAAAAGAAGATTGTTAATTCCAGGGATAACAATAAGTTGTACACAAAAGTAAATGTAATTGTGGCATAATAATGTGACTTACTAGTGAAGAATAATGTAAATACTGAGTATAATTTAATAAAAAATGTTGATTTAACTTTATTGGGAAGATGAGAGGATGAAAAGTGTTAGGTGACAGGTGTGAAATTATGTGTATGAAATTATTAGCTTTCTACCCCAGCATCTATTTTCCTTTCTAACATAGTAGCATAATATTAAATATAGTTGGGGGCTAATCTTAGTTAAAGGACTACATCCTCCAGCTTCTCTTGCAGCTAGATTTAGTCACATGTCTATATTCAGCAGAAGTATCTAGTGGTACTTCAAGAAGACTACTTAAAAGGGAAGGATTGGGGTATTATGCTGCCATCTGGAACGGGATTGTAATGATTGGCACTCTGCCAACATCATGCACTACAAGAATAAAGCACACACACCAAAGATGGTAGGCCAGAGAGTTAGAAGGGTCCTGGGGTCCTGATTACATTATAAACATTATAAAGCTATCATATCAGCATCAGACAGGATACCAATGTATTTGTTTTTGTTTGTTTTTTTGTTTTTGGTACCGGGGATCAAACTCAGGACCTTGTGCTTGTGAAGCAGGTGCCGGAACCACTGAGCTAAATCCCCGGCAATGTATTTGTTTTATGTGAAATAGTGTGTTTGATCATATTCAAACCTTAGGCCTATGTATCAGAACCAGATCTTAACTGATTATTAAATCACTAGATAATATCTAAAATGAAATTTTAAAAAATACAAGTTATTTAGTAATATGGAGATAAATGATAGAAGAAATAGGAGAAAATGGAAAGTTGTTGCCTTTGGCAGTAGAAATTGAGGTAAAGGAAAATGATTACTATTTTTGCTTGTAACTCAGTACTAATTTACATTTTAAATTAGATATATGTTTAATTAAAATTATATTCATATTTGTTTATAGTTTAATTAATATTTATATATACATGCTCATTATAAAAATTTGAGCGATAAGACCTTAGAATAAAAGTTCTGCTTTCCTTCTGTATTCTTCACCTTTTTTCTCACCTATAACTTCTACTCTCCTCCCTAGGTATAATGGCTATTTGGTGTGTTTCTCTCCATATTTTTTTCTGAACATTCATATTAGCATATACAAAGATGCATAGTTTTCTTCTACTTATTTCTACTAATAGTATACTTACTTAATTTAAAAATACTGTTCATTGTTGAAAATCATATTGGACATTGTTTGTTTATATTTTTAGAATTTGGGATGCAAGCATGCAGTTAAAAAATCAAGAAAATGAGTTCCAGAATTACAAAAAGAACTGGGTTGTTTGCAACATGAATTAAAAATTAAACACAGAAAATCACAAATTTGCAAGTAAGATTATCCCTAGAAAATGGAGAATTATAAAGATTGAAAAGATATATTCAATACTAACTTTATAAACATTCAAACACATTTTAGTAACATGATTTCTGTATCCGGTATGATTGAGAAAAATGGAAGTTATTTCACTTTTTTATAACCATTGTATTAGCTGAATAATTTTATTAATCAAACATTTTTGGGGGGAGGTACTGGAGATCGAGCTTGGGACCTTATGCTTGTGAGGCAGGCAGCGGCACCACTGAGCTAAATCCCCGGCCCATTTTACTAATAAAATTTGAATTGTACATACATTTTGTTCTGTGAACACCTTGTTTTGTCCTTATTTTGAAGTAACATTTAAAATGAAGGCACAGTAGCTAGTCCATTTGTCTCTTGATCAGCATTTCCTGGCATATTTGATCTCCTGAGTGATAGTTCAGTGATATAAAATAATAGAATAGGGAAACTTTTCTAAATGATAATAATAACCTTCTCCTTATATTTAGAAATCTGCAACATAAATAATGTTAATTCTGCTTTTATGTCATCTTTGGAGGTTTATAGTATCTAAAGATAAAATCTGATTCCATAAAGAAACTAAGGAGTACATTTTTCCTAAAAATAGCATTATTATATTGAGGATGTTTATGAGAATGATTCCTTGTGGATTTGAGTAACTTTTAGCTCTTAAAGAAGGGAAATAAGTTAAATCAACATGGCAAATGACACAGGTCCAAGATAACAAAAAATATCTTGAGTATTTTGAATGTTTTTTATTTTTAATCAAACTGTTATCAGAAACATTCTGTTAAAAAATTCTCTAGGCTAATGAATTTTTTTATCTATTCTCTGGTGATAATCGACAGGGCATCTACCTTTCATAAATGCCTCACACGTAACTGAAGCTAAGTAGTTTTTAATGAATAAATGAGAGAAACCTAAAACAGATGACCATTTTTTGTTGTCAGAAATCCTTTTGGCCCTTTTCTAGAAACCTGGTATTGAACCACCAGGATGATACTGCCCAGATGGCCCCAACTCTCCTACTTTAATCAAGACCATAAGTAATAGTTCCTGTTTCCTATAAAAGCTTTGGCCTAAGTCTGTTAAGGGAAGTCCTAGCTGTTTTATCAACAAATTTGATCATAGATGGTAAGATTGACTACATTTTTGAAGTTAGACCAGGGTTAGAGCACATCATTACTGTTGCTTCAGGATATTATGGAACAGATACAGTTTATCTTCGTTATTTGCATCTTTGCATGTTATTTGCAGTATTTCAAATTCTTGAAGAAATGTAGGCATATATTTAAACATTATTTTTGTTCTATATTTTAACTTTGAATTATATATTTATATATTATTACATATATTTATTTATTTATTTACTTGTGGTGCTAGGATGGAATCCAGTGCTTTGAATATGCTAGGCAAGCATGCTACTACTGAGCTATGTCCCCAACCTGAATTATACTTTTCAACTTCTTGTTTTGTTCACATTTTCCATAGATCCATGATTTTTGTTCATTTTCAGCTAAAAAGTCACAAATTAGGAGTTTGGAATTTGACATACAAAGAAATATGCTAAAAATAACTTTGGAGTAACCATTCAACTAGACATCTAGCATAAATTAAAGTTTGTGATAAAGAATGAAAATAATTCTTGGTTTTATTTATCCTTTTACTAGTAGGTACATAGGAAAAGATATACTGGTAAAAATAAAATAAAACCAAAGGCTGTAGGTTTCAGTAACTTTTGTTTTATCACTAAAAGCTGATTTAAGCTAATTTATCGATTATTTTAAAATATCTATCAGAATATGAAATCAGTCCTTCAGATAAAGAAAAGGAGCTATAATCTCTCTTAGACAGGTAAAGGAAAGAAGCATCTGAGCATTCTCCTCAGATGTAATCATTTTTTAAAACTGGGCCCAAAAGGAACTTTGAATAGATCAATGATCTTTGATTTTGGGTCACATTGCTCTCTTTAGATTATTCTCATTTGTTCAGTTACAATTGGACTTAATCACTTAGCTTCCAGCAAAGTGTTCTTCATGCTCTTTGTTTTTCCTGACATGATTTCCAACATTTCTTTTGCATGAGACTGATTGGGAGTATGTGTGGTATGCCCCAGTTGGCTTAGCATGTAAAAAGTGCATTATTCACAACAGATTGTCTTTTGAAAATGAAAATTAACTGTGGAAGACCTGTAAAATAGATACTAAAATCCAGTATGGAAGATAGGTACATTATACTTCATATAAAATTATGTATAGATCCAACATCTAAATTAGGTTGTATTCAAAATACTCTTGACACAGCTTACTTTTGGAGGACTCCTATTGTGAACCTTTCATAAGATTTTTGAAATATAAAGTACTTAGAACTAGCTGGAGATGGTGGTGCATGCCTGTAATCCCAGCATTTAGGAGGCTGAGGCAGGAGGATCACTATGAATTTGAGGCCATCCTGAACTATCTACCTTGTCTCAAAAAAAAAAGACTTTAGTTTTCCTTATTTGAAATCTTGACCATTACATTCCTGTTATGTTCAAAGCTAATTTCAAAAATCTTTCCTCTTAGCTTTCTTTCACTTTATTTCTTCAACTTCATTGAGGCTTCCAGTATTTTTTTTCTCATTTTGCCTACATCTTCTAGATTTATTTTGTTTTCTAACTTTGATCCTTTAGTTTAATACCCCACATCTTTTTAAAAACAGCTTAAAATGAGACAGAATTTACATACCGCAAAATCTACCCCTCTTAAGTGGACAATTTAATGATTTTAATAAGCCTACAGAGTTGTGCAAGTTACCAATATTAAAACATTTGAGTCACCCCAACTCTAAATTACTAATGATGCCTAGCATTGTTTCATATGCTTATTAACCATTTGTATATCTTATTTGATGAAATATTTATTCAAGTCTTTTGTCCATTTTTAAATTAGTTTTCTTATGATGAGATTTTTAGAATTTTTTTATATATTCTGGATAAAGGTCTTCTATATGAAATATGCTTTGCGAGTGTTATCTCCTAAGCTGTGGCTTATGTTTTCATTTTCATAGTGGTGTGTTTTGAAGAACAGTTGTTAATTTTGATGAAATTTATCCATTTTTTTTTATGGATTGTACTTTTGGTGATATATTTAAGAACTGCCTAAGGCAAAGTCACAAAGATTTTTTTCCTATAGTTTCTTCTAAATTTTTTTTAGCTCATATTTAGATCTATGATTCATTTAATTTAGTTTTCTTGTATGAGATAAGAATTTACATTCATCTTTTTTTCATGTGGATACTTACTTTATCTAGCATCATTTGTTGAAAAGGCTACTTTTTCCCTATTGATTTGCCTTCGAACCTTCACCTAATGTCAGTTTACCATGAATAGAAGGGATTATTTCTAGATAGTCTTCTCTAGTCCATTAATCTATATGTGTTTTCTTAACCACACTCTTGAATACTGTTGTTTTCAGTAAGTTTTTTTTCCCCAAAGCAGATATTTTTATTAGTACCCTTATTTTATAGATTAAGAAACTAGGTAGGCAAAGAAGCAGTAGAGCCAGGATTTGAACACACTATATCTGGCACCAAAGCTTGCTTTCATAATCATCATATTTCCTTTCCAAGTATGGACTCTGTCGAGTATCTTTGCCTGCTCAAGGAATATACACCACACTCAAGGAAAATCTGACTAAGATATGGTTAATGGTTATTGCAGAATTTCACTCTCTTAAAAAAAAGGAAAGAAAAAGACAGTCTTACTATGTATCCTAGTCTGGCCTCGAACTCATGATCCTCCTGTCCCAGCCTCCCAAGTGCTGGGATTACTCACATGTGCTACCACAATCAGCTACTTTCTATTAAAAGGAAAACAAGCTTTAAAAAATAAAAAAGTCATAAAATTATCTTAAGGAAAATACACCCATATTTTCTATCACTACCTCAACAGATTAGTATTCCATTTTAAAATTTAAATACAGTTTCTCTTCTAAAG
>NW_004624730.1:34497182-34514161 GCF_000247695.1 Heterocephalus glaber
TATGAGAAAAGAAAAAAATGGAAACAAAGTCTTTGTAAATAGGGAAGGGTGGAGGGGGTGAAGGGAGGGCAGGGGAATGGGGAAAAAATAATCAAGATCCATCATGTACAGGTACAAGATCCCAATGGTGAATGTAACTGTATTGTATACCTAAAATGTACCAATAAACTTAATGAAAAAAAAAGAGAGAAGAGGAGCTCACACTTGCATATAAAGTCTCTCCAAATCCCTGGCTTATCCCTCAGCAACTCACCTCCAGGTAAAATAATTGACATTTTAACTGATACATACCCAGAGGAGATAGACTTTTACAGGTTGAATTCGCCCAAATTAACTGCTTGTTTGGACAAAACAAAACAAAGAATACATTTTTGAAGAAACATAACAGAATCCAGTCTTCATAACCTCATATCTACAGTTTTCAATATACAATTCAAAATTACTTGACCTGCAATGAAATAGAGAATATGGCTTTTACCAAGAAATAAAAATTTAAAAAGCCAATACAGATTAATCTCAAATTGTCCCACATGATGTATGGACAGGCATACCTTGTTTTATTGTGCTTTTCAGATATAGAATTTTTTACAAATTGAAGGTTAGTGTCAACCCTGTATCAAGTGAATCCACACCATTTTTCTAACAGCATGTGCTCACTTCAGTTAACATATGGTCTATGTCACATTTTGGTAATTTTCATAATTCTTTTAAAACTTCATCATTATAATCTTACCTGTTATGGTGATCTGTAATCACTGATCTTTGATGTTACTATTGTAATTGTTTTGGGGCACCAGGAACCATGCCCGTATAAGATGATGAACTTAATAAATTTTAAGTGTGTGTTCTGACTACTCCACTAACCAGCCATTCCTCTGTCTTAAAATCTCCTCGCACCTTCCTATTTTCTGAGACACAACAATAATATTGAAATCAAGCCAGTTAGTATTCCCACAATTAACTCAAAAATTTTAAATGAAAGGAAGAATCAAATATCTCTCATTTTAAATCAAAAGACATAAATGATTAAGCTTAATGAGAAAGGGTGTCAAAAGCCAAAATAGATTGAAAGGTAAGCCTCTTTTACCAATTATCCAAATTGTGAATGTAAAGGAAGAGTTCTTGAAGAAAGCTGAAAGTGCTACTTCAGTGAACATATAAATTATAGGAAGGTAAAATAAACTTTTTCTGATATGGAGAAAGTTTTATTGGTCTGGATAGAAAATCAAATCAGCTACAACATTCACTTAAGCCAAAGCCTAATCTGGAGGAATACCAGTGACGTGAAGGCTAGCTGAGAAAGGCGAGGAAGCTACAGAAAAGTTTGAAGCTAGCAGAGGTTGGTTCGTGAAGTTTGAAGAAAGAAACCTTCATTACATGAAAGTACAAGATGAAGCAGCAGGTACTGATGTAGAAGCCATAGCAAGTTTTCCAGAACATCTAGGCTAAGATAATTGATGATGGTAGCTACACTCAACAACAGATTTTCAATGAAACAGCCTTATATATCGGAGAAAGATGCCATCTAGGAGTTTTAATAGCTAGAGAGAAGTCACTGCCTGGCTTCAAAGGAGACGCTAACTCTC
This sequence comes from Heterocephalus glaber, assembly GCF_000247695.1. The sequence continues at coordinate 34,498,769 of NW_004624730.1, forward strand.
TTGTTAGGGGCTAGTGTAGCTTGTGACTTGACATTGAAGCTAATGCTCATTTGAGTTTCTGAACCTCCTTTAGCCCTAAGAATCATACTAAATCTACTTTGCCTGTGTTGTATAAATGGAACAACAAAGCACGGATGACAGGATGTCTGTTTACATTATGGTTTATGGGATTGTTTAAGCCAACTCTTGACACCCACTGCTCAGAAGAAAAAAAGATTCCTTTCAGAATATAACTGCTACTGACAATGCACCTGGTCACCTAAGAGCTCTGGTGGAGGTTAATTAGATGAATGTTGTTTTCATGCTTCTTAACACAACACCCATTCTGCAGCCTATGGATCAAGAAGTAACTTCAATCTTTCTGTTTGTATATTCCTAGGAATTTGCTATGATCATTGTTGAAATGACTATAATAGATTTCAAGTATTACATAAACTTAGTTGATAAAGTAGTGGTAAAATTTGAGAGGATAGGCTCCAATTTTTAAAGAAGTTCTACTGTGGAAATTCTATCAAAAGGCATTATATGCTACAGGGAAATCTTTCATGAAGGGAAGACTCAATCAATATGGCAAAACTTCAGTGTCTTATTTTAATAAGATGCCATAGTCACTCTAATCTTCAGCAACTACCATGCTGGTTAGTCAGCAACAGTCAACATCAAGCCAAAACACTCTCCGAGCAAAAAAATTACAACTTACTGAAGACTCAGCTGATTGTTAGCATCTTTAGCAAAAAAAATATTTTTAAGTTAATATATATACATTTTAAGATATTATACAGTTGCACTTTTAATAACTACAGTATAATATAAATATAATTTTATATACCCTGAAAACCAAAATTCATTAACTTACTTTATTGTGATAATTTATTTGAGTGGCTGGGAACTGAACCTGTGATATCTATGAGGTACGACTATAGCTGATGAGGTTTTAGAAGTAAATATTACAACTATGTTCAAGGACATAAAGGAAAATGTTCTAGTAATAAAAAATAGAAAACATTGGTCACAAACTCTAAAAGTTGAAACTTCAAAAATTGAAAAATACAATATCTGAAATGAAAATTCCCTGGGTGGACTTGTATAGAATTTTATATTCATAGGAAAAAAAGAATTTAAACTTTATAGATCAATAGAAAGTATTCAATTTGAAAAGGAGAGATAAATATTGAGAAAAATGGACAAAGTTCTAGATTCCTCAGGAAGGAAGGAATGCACCATAAATGATAAATATGGGTAAATGTAAAAGGCTCCTTTTCCTTTATATATCTTTAAAATTCATACATTCATTTTTAACAAGAATTACTAGATTTTGTGTCTTATATAATATGTCTTGATATAATGTATGACAGTTAGAGCATAAAGGATAGAGGAGGTAAATGAATCCATTTGTTGCACTCTTGCATTTTATATGACACAGTGGGATATTTATTCTATTTATACTAAAAAGCTAGGGATGTAGTGCCTAGATAAACTACCAAAAACCAAAAAGATGTAGCTAAAAATCAAATAAATTGCTCTTTGGATCCAACTTGGCTGACTAGAGGAGGAGTCCTGTCAGAGGTGCTCAGAAAGCTCTCACAGGAGCTGTGGGTGCTGTACCTTGTGGTGGTGGAGAGTCTTATACAGTACCCTCAATCAGAACATTAATTAGAAAGATAATATACGTAGATCAGACTTAACACTGAATTACTGGAGAGGGGAAGTGGAGCCACTACAGTTGACCTACACCGCTCCAGCCCCTGGCCCTCTGGTGTACAGACATTATTAGAGTATTGGAGATAGTCAGAGGGAACAAACGAATAAATGAGCTCTGCAGAGGTTGGACTCCTGGGTCAGACTCAGCATATACCAGCCCTTTTGCCCCATCATTTCTTCTCCAAACACCAGGGAACACTTTAGCCTGGAAGCATCCTCACCAATACTCACTGAGGGCAAGGAAAAACCCACCCCACCCCCCAATCAGGAGAGAGAGAATAAATGGGTATACAGGGTCTGTGGAATACCCACAGCATGCATTCCTGCCTGTGGACTATGCAGACTCCCACCTGAGAGTGAAATCACCTGCAATTCCTGTTCCAGGCCAACCATCATCAGCATCTCATGCAGAACGCCCCCGCCACACACACACTGGCATGCAAATGCGTTCACAGATTGCTGAGGAACCTTGTTGGAATGCAAGCACTGCTGACTCTGCTCTGTATATTCTGCTGTCATACTTAGGGGGTGGGTTCGTAAGCCCAGCCCAGGAATAGTGTCAGATTCTGCCTATGAGCCAGTGGAGAGAAATCCTGATACTGGGTTTGTTTGGGTTTTGAGTGCAAAGGAAAGAAGTGAATGTGGTGTGGTTGCTTGCAATCAGACTGCAATCAAGGAAATAAGAGAATCTTGTGAACACTCAGGCTTTTTGGCAAAGTAGTCACATGTGAATTGCACCCTCTTGTTGGAATATTTCATCTGGAATATTTCATCTGCCAGATAGGGTGTGTGTGTGTGTGTGCTTTGGTTTAGTTTATGTTCATTTAGTTTAGTTGATGTTCATTTTCTCTTCCTCTTCTCATCTCCCTATCTAGTTTCTTCAACTTAAGCTCCCAAATCACTTAAAATAAATAGCTGAGGGGGTAAATACTATCTCTTGACAAATAAAGCTGAAAGCACATCATGGGAAGACAATATCTTTTTTTTGGTACCGGGGATTGAACTCGGGTCCTTGTGCTTGCACAGCAGGTGGCAAAATCACTGAGCTAAATCCCCAGCCCAACAATATCTTACTAAAAAGATCTTCATATCAATTAGAAGGTCCCCTCATCCTACCTAACCTCAATCCTCAGCAACAAAAAGGAAGAAAAGAAGAAACCCCACAAATATACATGCACACAGGAACATGGGCAAAGAAGGCAATAAAAGACCCCCAAATTCTCCCAAGTTTTCCAAGGGAGAGCCAGGGCATCAATGGAGAGGAAAGCAAACACCAGGTAACAGAGATATATGAATTGATTTAAGAAGAGTTAAAGAAACTTGCTGAGTTAAAAGAGGACATGGCTCAAAATTTTATGGAATTTTATACAAAATGGCCAATGTGGATTTGGTGGAAATAAAAAATTGGAAGAGCAGACCAAATGGTTGAAAATATGACTGACACACTTACCAGAGATATAGAATGCATGAAAAAGTATCAGACAGAAATACTAGGTATAAAAATTGTAAAGAATTCATAAGTTACAGAAATGTACACTGTATTTTTTTTTGGTACCGGGGATAGAACTCAAATTACAGAAATGACCAATGTCAGGGCTTCTGAAATCAAGAACAAAATGGTAAATTATGATGAATTACTCAGAGAAGCCTCAAAAAAAGATAAGAGAACAGGAAAAATTCATCCAGTAGCTATTAAACTACACTAAGAAGAGTGGCCTAATTTGAGTTAGAGAGAAACTAGAAGATAGCATACATGAATAATAAATTTGTTTACAGAAATCATAATAGAAATCAGGAAAGAGTGCAGCATACAAGTAAGCAAGGCTTACAGAACACCAACCAACTGTAATGAAAAAAACTTCCAAGACACATTTTAAGTAAAATGCCAGATGTCCAACAATAACAACCACAACAAAACCCCCAGAATTTTAAGAGTGATTATAGAGTAAAGCAAAAATAAAACAAAACATGTAAATGTAAACCCATTATAGCAAACTTCTCAATACAGACTTTAAAGCCCAGAAGAGCTTGAAGTATTTGAAGCCCTAAGAAAAAACAACTTCCAACCCAGACTAACATATCTAATAAAACTTTCCTTCAAAATAGATGGTGAAATAAGGGCATTCACCAGTGGTGGCAAACCTATGGCATGTGTGCTACAGTGGGTCGTTTGTATCACTGAAAGCTCTAAAAGGTTCACCATCACTGTCCTAGACAGATAAAATGAAACCAACAATGCCAAAAGTCAAGATGGAATGAATACGTCAAACAAAGCAAATAGATAGACATACCGAAAAATAGGAGTCATCAATAGAGAAAGAGTGTACTCTTTGGGGAATTAACCTTCTCAGTAATATCTCTCAATGTTAATGGCCTCAGCTCTCCAATTAAAAGACAGAGTTTGACAGACTGGAGAAATGATCCAACAGTCTGTTGCATTCAAGAAACTCATTTAATCCAAAAAGTTATTCATAAACTAAAAATCAGAGGATAGAAAACAATACTTCATGCACTGCCCCCCCACCCAAAACAAGCAGGGGTAGCAATTTTACTTGCAGAAAGGGTAAACTTCAAGCTAAAAGATCAGAAGAGACAAATAAGATCACTACATACTAATTAGGAGAATATTTCAACAAGAGATAACACCTGTAAATACATACGCACTGAATACTGGAGCATATATCTTCATAAAACAAATACTGCTAGACATAAAAGATCAAATAAATATTAATACTATCATGGTGGGTGACATCAATACCCCACTTCTTAAAAGAGATAAATCATCTAAAAAAATCAGTAAAGAAAGAACAGCTGAACCACACCCCTGAACATATGGACTTAATAGATATCTACAGAGTGTTCTACTCTACTACAGCAAAGTACACATATTCTCTGCAGCACATGGAAATTTCTCCAAAATAGATAACATACTAGTCAAAAAAAGCCTGCTTAAATAAATATAAAAGAATAAAAATCACCCTGTGTTTACTATTAGACCATTATGCAATGAAACTAGAAATTTAGAAACAGAAAAATTAAGAATGTTGGCTCTATAAAAGACCCTGTTTGAAGCATGAAAAGACAAGCTATGGACTAGAAGAAAATATTTGTTAACTGTGATAGTTAATTTACTAATTGTCAGCTTGAGTGGAAATGCCCAGATGATTTGAGACAGCATGGTTGCCAGAATGGTATAAAAGGAGAATGGGAGGGGAAGACTTCAGCTGATCTTCCTTGAAGGAACTTTGTTGTGGCTGTTTTTCTTCAGGAGAGTTTCAGTGGTTTTTCTTTCTTCAGAGGAGCTTCAATCCTCGACTTCATCATGGATGTCACCTCCTGGCTTCCTCCTGTGCTGCAGACCAGCACACAGACAGACATTTTGCACTCTTCTACATCTGACTCTAGTAAGGACTGACTAATACACCAACCAACAAGGGACTTGTACTTAGAGTAAAGAACTCTCAGATCTCAACATTTACAAAAAAATCCAATTAGAAAATAGTCAAAGAATATGAGCAGAAATTTCACCAAAGGAGATATACTGTTAGAAAATAATTACATAAAAACTGTTCAACTTCATTGCCCACCAAGAAATGCAAAATAAAAGCACAATAAGACGTATGTGTTAGAATATCTAAAATTTAAAAATTCTGACCATACCAAATATTGGAGAAGATCAGAAAAACTAGATCACTCAACATTTCCAGGAGGTATGTAAAACAACAGTCATTCTAGAAAATAATTTTGCAGTTTCCTCTAAAACTACAAATGTACTTCCCTCATAACACAGCAACTCTTGGGCATTTATACAATGGAAATGGAGACCTATGTTCAAAAAAGAAGAAATACCCATATGTAAATATTCCTAGCAGTTTTATTCACAATAGCCAAAAGCTGAAAACAATCCAGATATCTTTCAGTGGGTGAAAGACAGATTGTGCTACATCCATTCGATATATGACTACTCAGCAACACAAAGGAAAATTTATTATTATATGCAACAACTTCAGTGAATCTCAAGAAAATTTTTGCTGAGTGAAAACAATTTCAAAAGCTTAATATATGATTCCATTTATATAGCACTTTGGAAATAATATTATCAATGTAGAGAACTGATTAGCAATTTCCAGAGATTAGAAATGATGAGAACAAACAGTGGTAAGTTTTGCTAGAAAAGGATAGCAGGAGTCAGCTTTTTGGTGATACAGTTTTGTATTATGACCATGGTGGTAGTTACATGAAGATACATGTATGATATAATTGTACAGGACAACATATACACACAATGTGTGTCTAACTGGTGAAATCTGTAGATTGTATCAATATAAATTTCCTGATTTTGATACTATATTACAGATATACAAAATGTCAACACAGTATTGGAGTTAAAGGGGAATAGGGCTTCCCTATACATTTATTTGCAGCTTCATATAAATTTATAATTATTTCCAAAACATATTTTTTAAAAATCTGCATATAAAAAGAAAATAAAAATCCATGTAATGTTTTCTGATTCCTTTATTTAATAACTCTAGCTTCTGGGGGGTTTTCCTATTCTTGTAATAAACCTATGTAAAGCCACATGGCCACATCCAGATGAAGTCAGAAAGGATTTCCACATAGAGGTAGCATTTGAGCCACAGTTGGCCAAATATGTAAGGATAGGAGAACCTTCTACACACTAAGTGATACTGACACAGAGAAGGCTCGAGGTAGGTACAATTAACAATACAGGTTGACCTGGTAGGGATCATAGTTTCTATACCCTAGGCTGGGACACATGACTACCAGGTATGAAACTATAATGGGGAAAGGTAGGATTGAGTCTTTGCCACTAGAATTGTCATAGATACAGAAATGTTTTGTTTGTAAGTTAATTCATAAATACAGAAATTCATAGATACAGAACTGTCATAGATACAGAAATGTTTTGTTTGTAAGTTAATTCATAAATACAGAAATTCATAGATACAGAACTGTCATAGATACAGAAATGTTTTGTTTGTGAGTTAATTCATCTCCATTGAGTTTGCTTTCCTAATTCCATGTTGGGAATATTGTAGCTTTCTTTAGTTTTGACATCTTGCTGTTTCCATATGTTACAATATATTTTACAAATAAGTTTCTATTGCTGATTCTTACTCTTTTAATATCTTTTAATGTCACATAAAGTCACATTGACATGAGTAATTATTTTAGGGGCAGTCACGTTCACTAGAAGAGTCACCTCGCTAACCTAAGCAGTGTCAGTTTGGTGAACAATAAATAGGTGACCACATGTGCATGCTACTGTGTGTCATTCTCACATGTAGACAAGACAGTTACAGTGCAGTACAGTTTATTCAGCCATAAAAAAAATACCTTTTGGCTGCAAAACTACCCAGAAAGACACTTCAGGTGTGAAGGAAAACCTTAATCTTATTTTCTTAAACTGTATTATTTTAAAGCTTTATATCCTAGTGTGTAGTAGTTATCCTCACAGAAATGGGTATAACATCATAAGGTTTTAGAAGTAGAGTACCATAGGAGAAAAGATTCCTACATAATGTAACCCATTGCTCTATAGTAGAACCCCACTTATTTGGTCCTCACCAACTTATTTCTTCAGGTTTTCTATTTTCAGCAGGAATTAAAAGTAAGAATGCACCAGATCCCTTGTTCTCATGCCCCACATCTTATTAAATGCCACCTTTTCTCACAGACATACTTTCTGCCCACAGAAAGACATTTTGCTTTTCTTTCTTTTTTTGACCACATTCTTTGGTTGTTTTGTTTTGTCTTTTTGATTTGGTTCATTTTGGTTTCTGGTACTGGGGATCGTACCCAGGGGTGCTTTACCACTAAGCTACATCCCCAGTCTTTTATATTTTTTATTTTGGGGTAGAGTTTTGCTAAGTTGCCCCAGGCTAGCCTTGGAACTGTCATCCTGCTAGGGTAGCTGGGATTAAAGGTGTGCCACTGTGCTGGGCTAGACAACATTCTTGGTCTTGCTTATCACCACCCTTTAGTACATGTTCTATTTTTGGTGCTTTATTCTAAATCACTGCATTACTCCTCCTCTGATCATTTGCTGCCTACGTTGCTCCTGCTACCATGTCTATCCTATGTATCTCTACTCTAGTCTTTCCCAGTCCATGTGGCTACAATTTGTTTGTGGTAACCCTGATTGCAATAAACCATGCCAACCTCTTTAGACATCCAGTCATACCTAGACCCATCACAGCCAAGGATGAGCTAAGCAAAGAAGAGCATGCCAGGTGAACTCTCTGGAAAAGCAAAGTGTCCATACTTTTACAAAGATCACATCTTCATCAGTTCAACTAATTGTGGAAGTATAAATTTTATAGTATTGTTTATGTGTGTGTTCATATATTTTAATGATTTATGGCAGTGGTGTTGAAAATATTGATGAAGGAGCTTGATAATCATTCTGATGGATAATATGCACCATGGGTTTCTCAACAAATTATATAAAATTAACACATTTAAATCTAATTAGAACTATAAAGATATTTTTATTAAACTTTAAGAATAATGATAGATAATTACTGTGATGAATTCTGGCTTCATGTGAGGCAGCATACTATTAGAAATATTAAAATTATTAAATAATAAATCCTTTCTGCCCATAAATTTATTAGTTTTAGATACTGTATCTTTCTAGTCTTCTCTACCCATACCTTTCTTCATAAATGTATAGAATGTATCCTAGTTACTATTTTAGAACTGCTACCCAACAAATTCATGCTAGTACATTTAAATTTACTTTCCTAAATCATGTTGGCAAGAAAACAATGTTATTTCAATAAAACCCAAAATGTTACACAGATAGTCTGTTATTCATTTATGTGAGTATTTACAAAGCTGACTGAATTGGCATTTGGTATCATTTAAAGGCTAAAAAACAACTACTAAAATGTTTCATGCCTCATTTATCAATACAACCCTTTTTATCACTTATTCAGAATCACTACTGAATTTAAATTTATTTACTTACTGTTGAGACAGGGACTTCCTATGTAGATCAGGCTGGGCTTGAACTCACTGTTGGCTCAAGTTGACCTGGAATTTGTGGTGACCCAGTGGAGACCCTGCCTCAGCCACCCGAGTGTTGGGATTACAGGTGCTTGTCACAAAGCCAGGCCTGAATTTAAATTTAGCCTTTTGGTTAGGTGTCATTATACTCTCAGAAAAGACATCTTGGGTTTCAACTATTTTATAAGAAAATCAGTTTTTAGAGAAATATGTTTTATGATTCAATGTTGCCTATTTGTATGTAAACTTTGAATTTTCTTTACAGAAATCAACACATTAAATAAAAGTTTGACAGTGTACCAGAGAAATAAGGCATGCCTTGAAGAGGAAATGAAAACTCTCAGATTCTTGTCAGATGCAGCCATATTAAAATCTCAGCAGACTGAGGCATCCAAACAACAGAAAGTAAACTTGCAAGCCAGGTGCTATGATTTACAAAAAGAAGTACTAGGTAAAGAGATCTCTTTTTTGCTGTTATTACTAACTGACCATATATAATAAGGAAATGTTTAAAATTTTTCTAATAGTCACAAATCTTGTTTTAATTAATTTGTCTTGCAAATATACCTAATCGTAACTCTAATGATAACTGTGTGATCGATGATTGCTCCCTTCCCTCCAGTTTTGCTGATAATTAAGTGGATATAGTAAAGACATTTCAAGCATGTGGTAAGATTTAAGAAAAACAAAATGAAATTTACTTTGGTGTATTATTATCAGTGGATTGGTGGTTTGGGGTACAGCATATGCTCTTGTATGAGGTGAATCCAAATTTTTACTTGTAATATTCTATTTCTAAAACTTAACATTTAAAAATTATGAAGCAATGTGATGAGTTTTTAAAGGCTAGTGTTGAACATACAACTATTAATTATAGCATTCTTCATACTTCCTTATTATGGCAAGAAAAAAAACATGACATCAAGTCTACCCTTTCAGTACTTTTAAGTGTACTGTACTCAGTTCAGTAGTTTTAAAGGATATTTACACTTTATGCAACAGATCTATAGAACTTTTTTGTCTTGCAAAACTGAAATTTTATACCCACTAAACACTAATTTCCTCTCCCCTCCCACCTTTGTCAGCCACCTGTTTACTTTCTGTTTCTATGAATTTAACTTTTAGATTCCACATGTAAATGAGATTATGTAGTATTTGTTGTTCTGTCTCTGGCTTGTTTCATTTAGCACAGTGTCATTTAGGTTTGTCCATATTGTCACAAATGCTAGGATTTCCTTCTTTTTGTGGATGAATAGTATTTCAGTGTACATATAAAGACCGTATTTTCTTTATTCGTCAGTGGACATTTGGGTTGTTCCTACCTTTTCTCTATTACATATAATGCTCCAGTGAACATAGACATGCAGATGTCTCTTCAAGAGCTTGCCTTGAGTTCTTCTGGATATATACCTAGAGTTGGGATTGCCGGGTCATGTGAGCAACATCCATACTTTTTCTATATCATCAGGTATATAGTGCCCTTATCATTTTACATTTCCACCAAAAGTGTGCAAGAGTCTTAGTTTCTTTGCATCTTTGTCAACACTTGCTATTTTCTATTGGTCACTTAAATATCTTCCTTGGTAAATTATCTATTCAAATCCTTTGCCTATTTTAAAAATTCAGTTATTTGGGTTTTTGTTGTTGCTGTTGTTGAATTACTGAATTTCTTCACAAATTCTGGATATTAACATCTTATCAGAATGATTCTCCCATTCCATAGGTTACCTTCCAACTGTTGATTGTATCCTTGGTGTACAGAAGTTTGATGTATTCCCTTTTGTGTGTTTTTGCTTTTGTTGCCTATGCTTTTGTATTATATCCAAGCAAGCATTATCAATGACTTATTAGCATATTCTTATAGGTGGTAAGTTTTTTCTTTTTCCACTGTTCTTAATTTTTTTTCCCAGTACCAAGAATCAAACTCAGGACCTTGTGCTTGCCAGGAAGGCACAGCACCACTGAGCTTGGCCCTCCACTGTTCTTACTTTTAAATATATATTTGGTAGGCATTTATTCTTCCACTTGAACTTTAAGATATATTTTTTACCTATAATCCAAAGGCTCTGATAGATCTCTAGTAAAATTTTCTCTCTCTAATCTTTACATATTTCTGATGTATTCACAGACAGTTATTCTTCCACATAAACTTTAAGAAACCATTATTTAACTTTAATCCCAATAGAACTTCTAATTAGATTGCATTTTATTTATATGCTAAGTTTTGGAGAATTCACATTTTTGTAATATTAGGTCTTTTGTTATAGAAATATTCTCATTTAAGAATATGATATGTTATTTAATATGTTTTATGTTCTTTAATCAGATTTTACAGTTTTATTAAAATATGTTACTTTGATGCCCTTACTAAAGTTTAACAAGTTATCATTTTTTCAAGAAAATTAATAATTTATTTTATTTAAAAATTTTATTTCCTTTCCTCCTGCACCCTTTTCTTCAGTATATGCTTGGGGTGTATAATAATTGCACTCATATTGGGGAATTGGTACAAAGATTGCATCGTAATCATTTTAACTTTCCCTTCCCTGCTCAACACCCTCATCTCACCCCATCCCCAATTCCCTGTCCCATCATAACAAAGGCTACCTCTTTGCTTCCTATCATCTATCTTTTCTTTTGAACTTCAATTATTTGTATTTTGGGTTTCTCATAAGGGAAACCATGCAATATTTAACCTTCTGTGTCTAATTTATTTCACTTAGCATTATGGTCTGAAGGTGCATCTATTTTCCAACAAATGACTCAAGTCTATCCTTTCACACAACGGAGTTGTACTCCATTGTGTATAAATATATTTTCTTTATCTGTTCATCTGTTGATGGGCCTCTATCTCACTTATAAGATGTAGCTGTTATGAGTTGTGCTGCTATAAAAATGGGCATGCACGTATCGCTATAATATGATGTCTTAACTCTTTTGGGAAGATAAAAGAGGTATAGCTGCATCAAATGGAATTTCTGTTTTTAATTTTTGAGGGATATATTGATTTCCATGGCAGGTGTACTAGCTTACATTTCCACTAGCAATGTAAAAGGGTTCCTTTTCTCCCACATTCTCACCAACATTTGTTTTTATTTGATTTCTTTTTATTGTTATTTGTTTTTGATTCATTAATATTTATTTTTAAAAATGTTATTTTATTAATACATGTTTAGAGTACATGCATCTTACAATCATCCTGGGGAGTTTGTACATGTATATAATACAGCTTTTTTCTTTTTTTAATCCCCTTCTCTCCCCACTTTGTTCTTTGGTTCCCCTTTCCCTCTTTTCATTCTTGTTGATATTGTTAATCTTAGTTCATGTTTATGGTATACAATGTCCATGTCGTTGAGGTTATTAGGACCTTGTACCTGGCATGTCTTCACTCTATTTCCCCATCCCCTCCCCACCACCCCAAGCCTTTTGTACCCTTTTGTACACCTTCTCATCTGCAAGAGATCCATCCCCTTGCTCTTTCTATCCTTCCTTTATTTTTCTTTGTACTTTACCTTACTCAGATGAGACATACCATATGGTATTCAAATTTGTGTGTCTGATTCATTTCACTTAAATCATATTTTCCAGGTGCATCCATTTTCCTACAGATGCCTCAAATTTGTCCTTTATAGCTTAGATACAGTACTACATTTTCTCTATTCAATCATCTATTTTGGGGTATATATTCTGTTTCCAGAATTTAGCTTTATAAGTTGTACTCCTCTAAACAAAGTAGCCCTTCTTTCTGGAGTAAAATGGAATATGAATGTTGTTTTGATTTGTATTTCTCTTATGACCAGAGTTGTTAAACATTTTTTCATGTGCTTATTGGCCACTTGTACTTCTGCTTTGAGAAGTGTGTATTCATTTCAGTTGCCTATTTTTCATTGAGTCTTTTGATTTTGGGGGTCTAATATTTTTGAGTCCTTCATATATTCTAGATATTAGTCCTCTGTCCAAGAAATAGCTAGCAAAACTTTGTTCCCATTAGGAACACTGTTAGTTGTTTCTTTTGTTGTGCAGAAGATTTTTAATTTGATATAGCACTATTTGTTGATTCTTGATGTTATTTCTCATGCAATTTTGGTTCTATTTAGAAAGTCTTTGTCTATGCCTGTGTCTTCAAGAGTTTTATTTATTTTATCTTCCAGCATATTCAGTGTTTCTGTTTTAATATCTAGGACTTTGATACATTTTGGTTTTATTTTAATAAAGGGTGAGAGATATGGGCCTATTTTCAACCTTCTGCATGTGTATACTCACTTTTCCCAGCACCATTGTTATTTTCCCCCCAGTATATGATTTTGGCTCCTTTGTCAAAGATCAGATAGCTGAATGTGACTAAGGTTGTTTCTGCATCCTCTATTCTGTTCCATTGATCTGTATGTCTGTTTTGTGCTAGTACCATGCTGTTTTAATCAATTTAGTTTTGTAATATTACTTGAAATCTGGGATTGTGATGCTGCCTGCTTTGCTTTTGTTGACTAGAAGAGAATAATGAGTACCCTTGTCTCATTCATGGTTTTACAAAATCTCACTGAAAAAGAATTTTTGTGTTTAAATAGAAATTTTAATGAAAATTGGAAAATATGTAGAACTGAATGATAAAAAACACTACATCTCAAAACATGGCAGGAAGCTAAAGTGGTGCTTTTGAGGGAAAGGTGTAACCTTAGCTACTTACATAAGAAGAAAATAATAAATCCAAAGAACATAGAAGGAAAAAATATAAAAATAAGAGTAGCAGTGAATGAAATAAAAAATAAGAACATAATAAAGAAAATCAACAACAACAAAAAGAAATATTGATGTTTTTAAACAAGGGAAGTTTATTCATCAGAATAGAAAAAGACACAAATGAGCAATACAGAAAATAAAAGGGGGCAGTGACTATAGATGAAGTGTAAAAAAAAATACACTCAGATAGGATCTTCTGAATAACCTTATGTCAGAAACTGAAATCTTGGATAAAATGGGCTATAGGAAAAGTATCTTGGCCTGGGGATTTAGCTGAGTGGCACTGCGGCTGCCTCGCAAGCACAAGGTCCTGAGTTCAATCCCTGGTACTGCAAAAAAAAAAAAAAAAGTATCTTAGACTGACTGAAAAAATCAAAAGCTCTATGACTATTAAACAAATTGAAGCACAAAGAAAAGGCCACGTGATTTTATAAGCAAATTCTACCAAATGTTCAAAGAGCAGAAGATCCTAATTTTACACAATATCTTTGAAACAACCAGAAATTGAAGTAAATCTCTCAGCTCATTCTACAAGGCAAGAGTAACTCTTTTAACTCAAATCAGAAAAACCTATTACAAGAAAGGACTATAATAGGTTTATTTACATTATGAATATTGATATAAACACTTTTACAAAATATTAGTAATGGAAACCAGGAACATTTCTTTATGCTGAGTACATGATCAATTCTTATAAAAGTTTCTTTGAAATATGAAGTAAAATATAATTTTCTACTTGAGAATCCTTGCAAACACTCTACAAAGTAGAGACTGTTATTATATCAATTCTGTAAATAAGAAAACTAAGGCCAGAAGAAGTTAAATAACCTCTCCAAGATAATAAATATTGAAGCTAGGCTTTGTACCTAGGCAGCCCAATTCCAATGCTTATTCTCTTTTCTACTGTGTTATGTACCACATGCTTGTTGACATTTACTGAGCATGAACTATTTGCTATTTGATGTGCTAAGGGTTGACATACATTATCACATTTAATAACCCAGAGGGGTAAGTACCAATATTATCTTCCTGCTACTCGTGATGAAATTCAGCCTTATTCACATAACTTGCTTTAGGTTACAAAGGTAGAAAGCAATAAGGATAGAATGTGCTTTAACCATGGAAAAACTCAGATTAAAGGAATTAAATGTCTCATTTTGTTGGATATTTAGTCTGTAACTAAAGCCATATGTGCAGTGTTGAATATTCTTTCCCATGGATATTGGCAGTTTGGAATCTGGAAATCATTTATTTGAGGACATCTGAGGGAACTAGAAATGTGCAACGTTTATAAGAAAACGTGCTGCCAGGCTCAATGGGCAGACATGTAGAAAATAGAAAAAAATTTAGTCTGTGTTTTCCAACCATTCCAACCAGAACTATAAAGTTAAAGTTTTAGGGAAGCAATTTCAGAAAATAACTTTATCTTAATACAGTCTTTTAACAATATGGACCTACCTTATAGAAAAATGGGCCAAATGGAATCAGCCCGTGCCCCGGCAGCAATCCACTGGATGCCCCCCGCCCCCGCCCCACTCCTCTGTACAGCCAACTGGTTCCACACTACAAAGATGCAGAAGACACCAGACCACCAGACCACGGTACAGGGTCCCACTGCTCCTGGCCCAGAGGTAGGGGCTTCTGAGCCCCTGTCCCACTGCTCCTGGTCCAGAGGAAGGGGCTTCCTGGCCACCATCCCTCCCGCTGCTCCCAGCCCAGTGGAAGGGGCTTCCGGGCCACCATCCCTACCGCCGCTCCCGGCCCCTGTCCCACCTCTCCCAGCTCAGAGGAGGTGATCCTCATGGGAGAGAGCAGCACCCCCCCACCCCACCCCCCTAGTTGAAATGAGAAAACATGTAAATAAGTCTCAAAACCAGACTTCCAGATCACCTACAGCAACCCCAAAGGGAAATGAGATGG
>NW_004624730.1:34528867-34542934 GCF_000247695.1 Heterocephalus glaber
TTTTTGTCCTTGGCTCTGTTAATATAGTGTATTACATTTATTGATTTACATATGTTGAACCATCCTTGCATCCCTGAGATAAATCTGACTTGGTCAGGGTGTATGATCTTCTTGATGACCCTCTGTATTCTGTTTGCCAGTTATCTTGTTGAGGATTTTTGCATCTATGGTCATTAGGGAGATTGGCCTGTAGTTCTCTTTTTGGGTTGGGTCTTTCCCTAGTTTTGGAATCAAAGTAACACTTACTTCCAGGAATGAATTTGGAAGTATTGCTTCCCTTTCAATTTCATTGAAAAGTTTAAAGAGTTGTGGCAATAGTTCTTCTCTAAATGTCTCATAGAATTCAGCAATGAAGCCATGAGGACCTGGGCTTTTCTTTGTTGGTAAATTTTTTTTACATTTTCAATTTCACTCATTATAATTGGGGTGTTAAGAATTTTTATATCTTCTTCGTTCAACTTTGGTAATTCGTATGTATCTCGAAATCTGTCCATTTCTTCTGTGTCTTCCATTTTATTAGAGTACAGATTTTCAAAGTAGGTATTGATGATCCTGTGGATTTCTGCTGGATCTGTTGTGACTTCACCTTTTTCATTTCTAATTGCATGGATTTGAGCCTTTTCTTTCCTTTTTTTTGATAAGGTTGACTAAGGGTTTATCGATTTTATTTATTCTTTCAAAAAACCAACTCTTTGATTCGTTGATTTTTGGTATCATTCTCTTAGTCTCCATTGCATTGATTTCTGCTCTGATCTTTATAATTTCCTCCCTCACATCTTTTTAAGAAACAAAGTTTGTTTAAAGAATACAATAGAAAATTTTAAAATTTACTTAAAGATAAACTTTATAAATAGGTTATAATTAATATTATTAAATCTAATTCTAAGCATTTGTGTATTTATATTTCTCCCTAAAACCATTTTACCAGCTTCTCTGGTTGGTTGTAGAACCAACTTTGACTGTTACATATTATAATAAACTTCCCTTCTAGCATTAATTCATTTGAATTTCTATGTAGCGACTTGTTATTCAGACTCTCAGTTGTTCCTTATTTTAAGATTCTCGGGCTGGGGATTTAGCTCAGTGGTTTCACTGCCTGCTGTGCAAGCGAAAGGACCCCAGTTTGATCCCCGGGACCAAAAAAAAAAAAAAAAAGATTCTTTTTCTTTTCTTTGCAGTACTGGGAATTGAACTCAGGACCTTGTGCTTGCAAAGCAGGTGCGGACCCACTGAGCTAAATCCCCGGCCCAAGATTCTCTTTGTTAACAAATTAGTTAATGTGTTACAATCTTTTCTGACCATCATGAAACATATTTCTTTATATCTTGAATTGAATAGTTATCATCATTTTGTTTTTTATATACATTTTTAAATATTCTGGTATTTTATATATCCACATCTTTTACTTTTAGAAATCTCTTAGAATTAACTTTATCTTTCCATTTTAACTGTCCAGCCCTCCCCTATCCCATATTTCCCACCAATGTGTTGTTAATTAAAGCATTCTAGGCCAAGAATCAGATGGTGACCCTCCCCCACATTAGTCAGGTGACCCTGGCATGCCATCTGTCCTCAGTGTGTGTCCATGCTCAGGTAACAGGTGAGTCAGATTAAGACCTCAAAACCCTTTTCTAGCTCTGATGCCATTTTCTTGTTTCCAGAGTTAAATAAATAATCATTTTAACATTTTATTACTTTTTTCTTTTAAACAATCATTGAACAATTTAAACTTTGATTCAACTATATAGTTTTTATGATCATTATTTTTCTAAAATAAAAACTTTTACCTTAGCACTCTGGGGAGCTGAGGGAGGATTGCACATTTGAGCTCAGCCCAGAAAATTTAAGGAATAGGTAAGACCTTGTCTCAGTGCAAAAGCCCTGGGTTCAATCCCTAGTACCTAGTACTGCAAGAAAACAAACAATAAAAAAGTGCAGGGGAGAGGAGGGTGGGCTCGGACCACCCCAGAACTGGCCGCCGGCAGTATCATGGCGTCCCAGAAACCCCCTCCGCAAGAATATGAAAGTGATGATGACTCTTACCAAGTGTTGAATTTAACAGAGTATGCAAGAAGACATCACTGGTGGAATCGATCAGGACCTATGGTAGAAAAATACTCAGTAGCTACCCAAATTGTAATGGGTGGCGTGACTGGCTGGTGTGCAGGATTTTTGTTCCAGAAAGTTGGAAAACTTGCAGCAACAGCAGTAGGTGGAGACTTTCTTCTCCTACAGATTGCCAGTCATAGTGGCTATGTGCAGATCGACTGCAAGAGAGTTGAAAAAGATGTAAACAAAGCAAAAAGACAGATTAAGAAACGAGCAAATAGAGCAGCACCTGAACTCAACAATGTAATCGAAGAAGCAACAGAATTCATCAAACAGAACATCATGATATCCAGTGGATTTGTGGGAGGGTTTCTGCTCAGCCTTGCATCTTAAGGACATGAATGATGCTTCCTAGTGGATCCAACTGTGAGAAGAGAGTGGCAGCAGGGTGACTTTTCAGCAGCACATGCCACCAGTCTCCAGAGCAGGGAGAAACAACTCGCTGGACAATACCAAATTCACAACTTAGCATTTTGCCATCTGAAGCTTGGCAAATGAATATCTGCTGTAAAACAGTCTGTGTGGTATTTGAACAATAGTATTCTTGAGCAAAACAAAACAAAAAAAGAAAACAAACAATAACAAAAACCCTTTTAACTGTATTTACCCCATATTTTCTCCTTCTCTTCTGAAATATAGATGCTTAAAATTTAAATACATATGTTAATCCTGGTTCATATAGTTTAATAGTGGCATTAAAATAAATAATAGGTTGTAAATAGCAGCCTAGTCCTTACTGCTGTTTAATTTTTCATAGGAAAGTAAACATATAAAATAGAAATTTGAAGACTAAATTCTTTGCTCCCTTTTAAAAGATTGATTTACATAAGTTTTGTAATTTTATGTTTAGTTCACACTAATACTACTTCCAAAATGTCCAATTTATCTCAATTGATAATACTTCTCTCAGAGCTCATTGTGACCCACAAATCAGTCCACTTAAGTGATTTTCCTTCCACCAGGTAGAATAAAGTGTCCTTTACTTTTTGTCAGCAGTCACAAATATTGGAAAACAGAGTTCAGGTAAATCATTTCAGTATTAATATCTTTCCTTAAATTTATTTTACCAATTTTCAAATTTTTTCTATGTAAAAAAAGTAAGCTGTTTGGTATAATAAATAATATGCACATGTTTTAATGAAACTATTTTGGATGTAATGTTTTAACAACCTAATTGAATTTTTTTAAAACAGCATTATTAAGATATAATGTATATGTCATAAAATTCACTCATTTTAAGTGTACAGTTACATGAGCTTTACATATTTACAGAGTCGTGTAACCAATGCCATCATCTACTATTAGAGCATTTCTATCACCCCCAAAAGAAACTTTGTAGCCAGTAATAGTTTCCTTCCACTCCCACCCCTCCCCCACCAATCACTGATGCTGTTTTCTCTTTCTGTAGATTTGCTTCTCTTGGACATTTCATACAGAGAGAACCATGCAATGTGTTATCACTTGTGTGTTAGCATATTATTTGTGAATTCACCCATGTTGTAGCATATGTAAATACTGCATTCCTTAATTAGTAGCTTTTCTAAGAAAGTTTTTAAAAAATCAAAATGAGTGATGTGCTTTAGTCTAAAAAAATATCCTGATCCAGGAACCAAACACTTCTGCTTTCTGGACATTCTGATGTCTTTTACATGCCCTTTGGACAAGTTATTAATTTTTTTGAGTCAGTTACTTAATTTATAAAATGGGAATATGGTGGCTTTTGATATGTATCCTAAAACAATAGGAGAATAAACAAGATTAAATATAGTACTGTAATGCCTAAAGAACTATAGGAAGATAGAATACTAAACTGCAATTTTAAAGTGGTTTTCTTAGTGTAACAGCAAATCAAATGATTATATTTAGGATAAAAGCATTAGAATTTCCTTTAAAACTAGTTTAATCACAAAGGAAAATATAAATTTTAATTTCTCTTACCAAAAGATTCATCTATCTCCACTAATTTATCTTCCAGATACTCTTGGTTAGATGTAAGAGTTGTGTGGCTTCTTTTAGAATAGGTTGCTGAATAAGGAAGTGGCTATAGTTAATTCAACTATTGTATGGCACATGGAGAAGTCTATGAGCAGAATCCCAGTTTGACCTTACCTATAAGATATGATTTTCAGAGGGAGCTCACTGTGGTAGCTTGGCCAGTCTTTATGGTTATGTTTGAACCCTGGGTTCCAGTAAGAGTTATGTAACCTTGACTTATAATAGGAAGAACGTACTAATTTTGTGCACAGAGAACCAAGGAGATGTGCAGTGATTCTTATACTAAATCCAACAGCCCAAAGAGACCAGCTTGATATTGAGTCACTACAAACTGATTCTGTGCCCAAAGCAGGTGAACACAAAAATACGATTTTCCTAGTCCAAGCTCTGCAGGCAAGTTGCAAGCCAGATGGTACAACTAGAACCATCAAAATTCTTTTTAGAATCTATTAAGGGGTCCCCTGTAGAAGCCATTTGGTCTTTGACCACTAGAGTTTTAAAAGATTATCTTTGTTTCCTGGCTTTTTCATTTGCTCTGAACATCAAGCTTTCATGTAAAATTTATCTCTTTTACATATTATTTCCATTTTCTAAATGTTTAAATCTTTGTAGCCCAGGCTGGCCTCAAACTTGCAGTGATCCTCCTGCCTCAGCTTCCCAACTGCTGGAATTACAGTTATGTGCCACCACACCTATCCTTGAATGTTTGAATCTTAGAGGGATTTTTTGGTAATGATCATGGACATCCATCCGTTAGTATAGATATCCCTCCTTTAAGACTTCCTTCTCTGCTCTGAGATAGTTGTGATTCTGGTTTACTCTAGTGATTTTTCACCTGAGCCATTGCAAACTTCTCTCCTCATTCTTCACCTTCAACATAATTTTCTCCTTCTAAGGCTTACCACTTTCTCTACCTTTTCTTTGGGTTCACCACCATACCCTTTAGGGCCTTGTAAGCTTTAGATATAATTTTTTAATCCAGTGGACTCTGCCTTATTGTCTAAATCCACCTCTCTCAGATAGATTTACCCCTTTCATTCTTTATCCTATTCTATATTTGTGGCCTGATGTGACCACATTCCTCATCTTACTAGTGTAAATCTTTTTCTTCTGCTCATTCATAACCAGTCACAAATCCATTTGGACTGTTCAACAACATTAGACATGTATCATGTGATTGACACCAGGGTTGATCAGGAATGAATTTGGTAGATGTTCTGTCTTTATTATACACACCTTCTTCACTAAGCTCAATATATCCACAGGGCATCTCCAGTTAACAGTCATGGCAAGGAGCTTTATTCTCTAACATTCACATAGATTCACTTCTACCTACAAACATGGACACTTTGCACATATGCCTTTATCTGTGCTTGGAACACACCTACTGTTCATACACATTTACAAATGATTCATACTTGTGAGCCAATAGCATGAGTGTTAGTGACATTCTTAATGAGAAATAAATGACCTCTATGTTCAAGACCTCTTACCTCTTGCCAGAATCTCCAGCATATAGCATCTTTTTCACTAGCCAACCACAAATCTGTAATACTGTCCTTAAATCACTAAAAAAATGATCCTTAGGAGTTTATGTGGAGTTCCTGCCATAATCTAAATAGCATCTAACATTTACAAAGCACTTAGTATATGTCAAGCACAGTGCAGCTTATAGATGCCCTCTTACTATCACCATCACCCTCTGGGGTCATGTACTTTTATTATCTCCAGTTTACAGATGAGAGTACTGCAGCCTAAAAGAGTGATATTATTTGCTCAAGACCACACAGATAATCAGCAGAACCTGAAGCTGAGCCCAGGACTGTGTTGCAAAACAGGCACTCTTTTCCTCTGATCTGTACTGCCTGTGAATATTAAAGCACAATTCATTCTTATCACTAGTTTCTGCTTTAGCATGAGGTATTGTATTAAGCCACATCCAGTGTGGCTCTAGTAAATATAAATTTCTCTAATGGGAAGTCAGGAGAGGTCCAGAGAACAGTATACAGCCAATAATGAGTTACAAGACCTATCAGAGGCTTATGAGATGAGTTATAGGATGGGTTTGGGTATGTTCCATGGTTTATTTGGCATTAGGATACTTTAATGTGATTCTGTTTCCTATTAACAAAGTAAGCTGTGTTATTAATTAGGAAATTCCAATATTCACATAGAATTATGAACATTTATTTTTTGGATATTATATATTTGTATATGTATTATGTATTGGATATATATTATTTGTTTTCCTGTACTGGGGATGAGGTACAGGATCCTTGCACTTGAGAGACAGGTGTGACACCACTGAGCTAAATCCCTGGCCCGGATATATGTCATTTTTATAAAAATAACATAATAGTTTTATAACTCCTTTCCTTGATTTTCTCTATCATGAAATCTTTCCATGTCAAAAGCATGCATAGTATTCTGTTCTTCGGGTGAAGAATAATGTACTTAATCTTACCCTATTCTTAGATGGTTGATTTTTTTTTCTGTTAAAAAAGTGATGTAATAAACATCTTTATAGCTAAATTTTTTATATGTTTGTATTGTCTGAGAATCTCTTCAGTCTTACATTTTTAAAAAATTTGCTTTTTATAGTATGCAATTGTGTAGTAGAATTTGTTTTAGAATGCTATTAGCTCAAAGTAGTTTTGTAGCATGAATTCACTCTTTTGAGGAACGTCTTGTCCTTTGCCTGTTTTGCTGCCATCCAAGCACAGGGAGAAAGTGTGCAGAGAAAAGAATCAGTACTTTATGTGGCTAAAGATGTACTCCATCTTTTCACAGCTTTCACAGCTTTTCACAGTTTGCATAGACATAGTCCTGCATACAGGAATCTCTGTAAACACTGATCATGAAACAGCAGTCTGTTCAAGAAGATTGATGTCTATATGATTATGTGCTGTATTGGAAAATTTCTAAATTTTAGACCCAACCTTCTCCATCTTCCATTTATTCATTATTTTATTATTAACCCAAAATCTTTTTTCTTTTGCACCCAATAAATTTCTTGAGTTAATATTCTGTTCATTTTATTATAGGTCCCTAGTTCACTGTGGACTAAGTCCTTTATTAGTATTTTTTAGCCTTGAAAAATCTCATTATAATTTATAAATATGTGTAGTTGTGTGAACTTATTCTTTGTATGGATTCATCAGAAAGCAAAATACTGTTCTAAAGCCTTCAGAAAAGTTTCTAACTCTGTCAGGACTTATTTCTAATGAGACAAAGTATTATGTACATTTTTGCCATTTGAGAAAGAGTGGTTAAATAGTTGAACTAGGGTAAACATGAGTAGACTTTAATAAGATTCTCTATCCTTACCTGTAGTTGCAGAATTTGTCATATTTTTTAGGTCCTTATAAATTATATTTCTGTTATATTGATTTGGTTTAATATTCAGAATAAAAAGTACAGAAAAAATTTAAATACATTTTACTTGAACATTTCTGAAGTGAAAGTCTTGATCCTTAAAATTAAAATATAATTAATTTATAATTTTATAAATATTCTGATTATATCCTTATCTTGATTTAATTCAACCCACCCACTGCCAATCCACTCATATAGACATACACAAATAATTTTCTGGTTTTAACATAACTACAACTGTACTGAATTATAACTTTTTAGCTTTGTATACACACCTGTTCCAGCACCTGATTTATAAGAATCTGACAGTGTTATTTCAGTCCCTTCTGCCACAATGCAGAAAATGTTAAATATACTTCAGGCATACTTGTTTCAAAATAGATATGAATGAAACCTCTCAATGATAGATACTTGTTTCAAAATAGATATAAATGAAACTTCTCCTCCTAAAATGAATGAATTCTCTAAGTGGCTGTATCACCATCTGAGCTTAGTGAAGTATTTGTTAAAGTTAAAATATGTTAATTTGGAATAGACATAGTTGAATACTCATTAAACAACTTTCTTTTAATATTGATGTATATATTGTGTAAGTGTAAAGTTTCTTCTGTGAATGGACACTATAAAAATTTTAGATGAGCTACAGTACTGCTTTTGAAAAGGGCTAAAACTCTTCAGCCTTTCATATAATAGTACACATATATAGTTGTATCTAATGCATGAGACTAATTTTATTCATTCAGATCAGTTATATGTGATGATAAATCACACAGTTTCAATCACATAATTGACATATAACTAAAATAATTTCAAATGATAAAACAAAACAGATTTTAGTTTAAAGGAGTTATTGATGTGTTATTTAAAACATTAATTCACTATTCATCAAGACCAAATGAGGCAGTTGATTATAATTTATCTAAGTACATGAGAAAATATTTTATTGATATTTATACACTGAACCTATCTAACATGGAACCTAGCTATAAATAGAGACTCAGTGTCTGTTGAAGTAAAATAACATATTTATAAGTAAGTTGTATTTTAACACCAATATACATACTATATATTATTAATGAAAACTGTGCAACTATTTCTATTCTATATATTTTAATCATAGATACTTTTAAACCTATTTACCCGCATTTCCATTTCTGAGGTGTGCAGATAATCACCTTTTTCAATGATACGTTTTTAACAACTTCCATGTACTATGAATATAACAGGTCGGGAATATGCTCTCATGGAAGTTAAATTTTAGTAAGTTTGGATTGTAAGGATCCAGTGAGTGTAAAGCACTGAGGTTGTAGCATTGCTGTATGGAGGATTATTTGTTAACTGTGATGATGGTGATGGAAGGTACCCATATATAGAAGCCACTGAAGCCAGGAGACTGGATGAGATTGCCATTGGAGATAAAACAAGTAGCGAAAAGGCTAAGGACTGAGCCCCTGGCACTTCCCAACATTTAGAGTAGATCTAAAGATGAAACATTGATAGAGACTGAGAAACAATAGCCAGAGTGATGCCATGATGGATAAAAGAGCTACATCAAATGCTGCCTGAAGTTTGAATTCAGTAGAATAGAGAGTTGAGCTTTGGAATCGCCAATATAGGTCATTCATTTCCTGGAAAACAGCTGTTTCTCTGGAGGGTGACGAAAAAAGCTTGATAGAAGAGAGTGAAAAAGAGACTAGGGGAAAAGATAAACCATAAAGAGAATCATGAATGGCAAAGTGGGAGATGCTCAACTTTAACAGTAAGCAGAGAACTGCAGTTAAACCAACAGTGAGATACGACTTTGTACCCTTTGGATTGGCAAAAATTAGAAAAAATGGCTCTAATGAGTATTAGGAAAGCAGGAACCTTAATTCACACAGATGGAAATTTATATTAGCATGTTCTAGGAACCATTTGGCAGTATTTAAGTAGGTGTATGCCTGTGATCTCATACCTATACCTAATGTACCTCTGGAGACATACTACAGAAAAACTCTCCCAAAAGTATACAAGATAGCCAAAAAACTCTTATTGCAAGGCTATTTGTGGTGATGCTTTTTGGGTAACCTACACTGCATCACTGTAGGACTAAATAGATTTAATATGTTATGTACATGCAATGAAATACTATGTAGCAGCCAGAAAGGAATGAATCATATCTATGAAGAGCTACATGCATATGGCTCAAAGTCACAATGTTGAGTAAAAAAGGAAAAGGTAGATTGAGAGTTGTTGACACAATTTGTGTAATTTTTAACAATACCTGCAAAAAGCAGTTTTTTCTAAACCCGTGATGCAGATTAGAAGGCATACATTAAATTCATAGACATGGATACCTATGGATAGACTAACAGACCATTCCAAAATGCAGAAGAACATGTCTCTGTCACTCACCTTCAAAACCAAACAACTCCTGGGGAGCACGGCCCCTCCAGGTAGTTACATTTCTCTACTCCCTGTACCCAAGTTCAAATGAATTGTCATTGATTGCTGTTTCAACCACTTCTCATCCTGCCTTTCAGTGTGTTCCATTTCCATTTTTAATTTTTCTTTTCTATTGTGTATACACAGAGCAGAGTTGTTTAAATTTATTAGCATAGAATTTGCTATCATTTTTTACCCTGCAAAGTCCCTGTCTAAACAATATGTATCTATAAAATTTCCAAACACAGAAAAATACAGAGACTAATGTAATAAATGTGTATGAACCCACTACCCATATTTAGCAAGTTTTAACATTTTTGCCACAAAGTATAATAGGTTGTTAAAGAAAAAAAGCTGTTAAAACTTCCATTTTTATTTTTTCCCCTACAAAGATGACCATTGCTAAAACCGGGCCCAAATTCAGCAAATACATGCTAATAACTTTTAAAATCTTTTAAACTAAAAAGATTTAAAAATAAAATTTAAAGAGAAAACAAAATCCTCAAGTGAGAAGTGATGCGATTCAGAGTAGAAGTGGAGAAGTGGCCTTTGTGCTTCCCCCTGTGGTAATCACTGGCATCTATGTTTTGCCCCTGATGCATCTGCCACTGTTCTCCTTCTTCACATAAATGAAGTCATTTAATGTCCACAGGAGTCTTATGCAGCAGTAAAAACCTTATGGACAGGGAGACTGAACTGCCTCAAGTCCTATGCTAGTAGGAAGTAGAGCTAGGATTTTAAATTAGGCAGTCTGGCTTCGGAGGACCTGCACAACACTTCTAAACCATCCTGACTTAGTGTTTTCTTTGTCTTCAGTATCTCTATTGTTAAAAATAATTCAACCTTTAAATTTTTATTTTAAAAAAGTTAGCCTGGATTTTGTTGTTGTTGTTACTGGGGATTGAACTCAGGACCTTGTGCTTGAGAGGCAGGTGGCAGCACCCCTGAGCTAAATCCCCGGCCCTTGCCTGGATTTTTGAGTGCCAGCTCTTCTGCTTGCTTTTTCCTCCATTCTGCTGCTCGAACCTCAAATCATTTTCTTCCAAATAGTACTTCCAATCAGATTTTTAAATTTTTGTTGTTTTCTTTATCAGGAAATTTAAATCTGAGGTATCTTTCCACTATAAAGTTTTTTTATTGTTTATTATATTAACTGAACATGCCCTCCAAGTGACTATTACAGTTTCATGCCATCCTATAAAATAGTTAACTGTGAATACTCTATTTGTAGTTTCTAGAAACCATCCAGAATAATAGGATTCTCTTAACTGACTAATTACCCCAAATCTGATGCCTCTGTAATGCTATCCAGCAAGCAGCTGGCTTCATATGAAGAGAAGCTAAGAGCTCTTTCTTGTTTTGTTCATTTAAAATCATTTGCTTCTTATTTAATATCTGCAAAGAACGCAGTCACATCATAGTAGAATGTGCTGTTGTAAATTTTGGATTGTTTCCATGGGATCCGCCTTACATCTGCATGGTGTTTAAAGCCAATGCTTCCTTTCTTTTTGTAGGCATTCAGGGCCTTTTGCTTCATAATCCAATGTCATGCTGAATGACAGAAAATTCAAGTTGAATTTATTTAACTATACAGAAGGACCATACCGAACAATACACTTATTTAAGAACTCCTTGCCTCAGAAACTGAAGAGCTGTTTTGTGCAGGTGGCTTAATCTCTCTGCTACTTATCCTGTGTTCTTTTATTTATTAAGGACAGGAACTGGGCACTCTGTTTCTGAAAACAAAAGGACTCTACTAGCCTACCAGAACCATAATAAACTCTTAGGATGCTTACACTTCATTCAGAACAGCAAAGATATGTCCTGTGTAGTTTTTTTTAAATAACTCTTATATTTCTTGACTATAGAAAATATAAAGAAAAGTTTAAAAATCATGAAAATATATTAACCAACTCATAATTATACAGTAGGGGCCTTTTTATTTTTATTTTTTTGTAGGGGGCTTTTTACATTATGGATTGTTTGTAATTTTTTTCCTCAACTCTATGTGGTCCTTCTCTGCTTATATAAAATGGTTTCTTAGTTAACATTATTTGTATTAATGGTTTACTTGTATTATTATTTACTTCACCTGACAGCCTTCAGAGGTTTTTTGTTTTAAAGTAAAACATTTATTTAATATCCCAATTTTTACTCATATTTGCTCCAACATACACAGCAAATAATTTTGGAGAAAGTGGGTTCTCTAATCACCAGGTACTGTGAATTAAAAGCTTAGCTATCTGGGTTATGTTGAAATAGAAGGGAGAAAGGAAGATTTAGGAGAACAGGTAAAGAGAGTAATACTGGAAAGTATAATAGCTTTTCTTTTCTTCTGTTTGGGTATTGATGGCATAGTTTATTTTACTTCAAATCTAGTAAATTCTAGAACTCTGATGCCCAAGCATATTCAAGTGTAAACCTCAGAGTACTTTTTTGCACTATAAAATTGGACTTTCAATTAGCTGCCATTTTTACCATCTACCATCAAGTAATTGAGAATTAATTGCATTAATTCACACATCAAGTACCAATTCTTTGGGGCTTAGTTTTCCTCTTAACTATAGCTGCCTTTAGAGTAAAAAAATTTATCGCATGGGCTCAGATCCATGCTTCATCTGACAAAAGCACCAAGGAACATTTAATAGAAAGGCATAATTGTTCTCTTTGATGTCTGTCTCATAAAATTCGTCACAATGATGCTACATTTGTCTCAATATCTTTCATTAGATATATCAATTTTTAAAC
The DNA here is from genome assembly GCF_000247695.1 of Heterocephalus glaber. Next base: position 34,541,519 of record NW_004624730.1, read on the forward strand.
TTTCAAAAATTAAAATCTGAACCACCTTTCAGAGTTACATACTTTACCAATTTACTATGTATTTTATGTAAAATAATACCTCTCTTTTGTCTTAGGTGTATCTCTGTAAAGTTCCAGGACTATTATAACTGACTTGTAGCCATGTTCACCTCACTTTTATGGACAAATATCATATTCCCCTGCAGCTTTTATATTTCAACAGTCAGTGTGACAGAGGATTTTGAGATCAGGCCGACCTGAGTTTGAATCACAAGGTCACATCTAACTAGCTGAGTGAACTTTTATAAGTTAATTAATTACTGTGATCCTTAGAATCGTCACCTGTAAAAACAAAATGTGGACCTGACTCATGATAGCTGTGACTACAAATGAAATGATAGAGGAAAAAGTACCCTGCTCGGTGCTTAGAGACAGTATACATAAACTTCAACTTCCTTTCCTCTTCATTCCTTAGAATATGAGTCAGAAACCTTTTGGCTCTGCCTTTTTGGACTAGAGTCCCGCTGCAAGCCCACTTTATAACAAAGCAACATACTGCAGAACATTCACAAGACTGCCTTTTTGAAATGTTACATTAAAATTTTTTATGTGTGTATATTCTTTTCTCTCATATAATGATATCATTTGATAAATGAAAAAAACTACTCTATAAATAGTGTCTATAAAATTTGTCTGTAATGAAATCTTGTTTTGAGGGCTGATCCTCTCAAACACGCCCCCTCTGCACTTTAACATTCAGTCACTTTTACTGCTGGTGAATTCATTCACTGGCTTTTCACTTTTTTTTCTTTCATCAAGTTTTCCTTTCTTTTTTTTTCAAAATTAATTTTATTGGTACATTTAAGGTATACAATATGACATTCATCATTGGAAATTTGCACCTTTACATAATCCACCTTGGTTCTTATTTTTCCCCCTTCCCCTGCCCTCCCTTCAACCCCTCCACTCCTCCCTTATCTACAAAGGACTTTGTTTCCATTTTTTCTTTTTCTCATATTAATTCCATTCCCTTCTTTCTTTTTGCCTACCCCTCTCACTTCCCCCTCCCCCTTGCACCTTTTCTTCCTATTTCACATTATCCATTATATCTTTTAATCCTTATTTACACTTTCAGTTTCTCACACTAGAGAAACCATTCAGTATTTACACGTGTGTCCTGTTTATTTCACTTAAGAGTATCGCCTTAATGTGCATCCATTTAGCTATAAATGTCTCTAGTTTCTCGTTCTTTATGGCTAATACTCCATTTTATTTAAAAAACCTCCACACTTTCTTTATCCAGTCTCTAGTTGTTGGGCAATTGGGTTGTTTCCAAGTTTTGGCTATTACAAATTGTGCTGCTATGAACATGGGTGCACATATATCACTGTGGTATGATTCTTTTAATTCTTTGGGGAAGACACCCAGCAGAGGAAT
>NW_004624730.1:34556577-34574514 GCF_000247695.1 Heterocephalus glaber
AGGGATGGTGGCTGGGAACCCCCTTCCTCTGGACCAGGAGCAGTGGGAGGGCGGCTCAGAAGCCCCTACCTCTGGGCCGGGAGCAGCGGGACTCAGTACCATGGTCTGGTGGTCTGGTGTCCTCTGCGTCTTTGTAGTGTGGAACCAGGTGGCTGCCTATCTGCAGCGGGGTGATTCAGTGTCTTCCACGCAACTCAGGACCTCGGTAGGGCATGCACAGACCTGCCTGTCTGTAGTGGGCTGATTCGGCATGTTCCCTGGGACTGGGGACCTCAGTAGCGCGTGGCCAGACCTGCCTGTCTGCAGCAGGATGATTCGGCATCTTCCGCGTGACTTGGGACCTCGGCAGGGGGTGCACAGACCTGCCTGTCTGCAGCGGGCTGATTCCTCCTAGATCTTAATATTGTAATTTAAAAAATGTATACCTGATATTGTATAACAGGAAGAAAAGGTCTAAAAGAGCAGGGGAATTGGGAGGGGTAGGGGAAGGGAAAAAAGGGAAAGGAAAAAGTATGAGAAGAGAAAAAAAATGGAAACAAGGTCTTTGCTAATAGGGAAGGGTGGAAGGGGTGAAAGGTGGGCAAGAGAAGGGGGAAAAAATAAGAACCAAGAGACTCGTGTAATGGTACAAGATCCCAATGGTGAATGTAACTGTATTTTATACCTAAAATATATCAATAAAGTTAATGGGGAAAAAAAAACCCAAAAAACTAATCATTGTTAGTAAATCACTGCACAATTGCAGAAATGCTCATACTTTTGATCAGCTTATAAAATTGGTGCCTCCTACCCATAGGAACAGATTTTTAAAATTAAAAAATAGACCACCTTTTCTCAGAAAATGTGAGTTATGAAAGACAGAGATTCTTACAGTACTCTTCAGTACTAGTGACCTGTTTCAATGCTAGCTCTAGCTCTTCCATCTAGCTCTTCCTGTCTAGTTTTTTCCATCTATCCTCCATCTATCCTCCATCTACTTCATTGCTAGGGCTTTTGAAATGAGAATCTGGAACTACTGGGTCCTCAGTAGTGTATAATTACTATTTTTCTTTTTCTTTTTTTTAAAGAGAGATTTAACATGGTTTTTGTGGGGGTTTTTGGTACCGGGGATCGAACTGGGGTCCTTGCGTTTATGCAGCAGGCGGCGAAACCACTGAGCTAAATCCCCGGCCCTTTAACATGTTTTATAAGCCTAAATCATAAATTACAGAATACCAAAATATTGCTATATTAATTGGTGCCATCAACAGCCCTCCCCCATACCTCTTTATTACTTAAAACAGTACCTTCCCCTCTAATTCCCAGATATGAAGCAGTCAGAATATTTTCATTTAGTTTCAGGGTTAACACCAGAAAGAGGTTATAAAGAGCTGAAGTTTTGTGTTGACCAAAAGACACAGGTTTCTCATTAAACTTTGTTTTAATGGGTCTCAAAATTCTGTGACAGATTTTTGGTCAAGTTGTTTCCATTAAAAAGTGATTTTTAAAAACTAATAACTTAAAACTATGACACACAAAAAGAAAACAAATGGTCCACAAAACACATTCTCCTTTCCTCCTAAAGGTTTTACAATGCATTGTTATCATTAACCAGTCTTTTACTATTAAACTTAAATGGCCATTTGGGAGAAACAGTTCTGAGACTGGTCTTCCACCACTGATTAAGACTGGGGTGGCAGGTATTAGGGGTGATATTCATTAGCCTTCTGAGCTTTCTGGGCAGACTTGGTGACTTTGCCAGCTCCAGCAGCCTTCTTGTCCACTGCTTTGATGACACCCACAACAACTGTCTGTCTCATATCGCAAACAGCAAAACGACCCAGAGGTGGATAGTCAGAGAAGCTCTCAACACACATGGGCTTGCCTGGAACCATGTCAATGATGTCAGCATCACTAGATTTCAAGAATTTGGGGCCATCTTCCAGCTTACCAGACTGGCAATCAATCTTTGCTTTCAGCTCAGTAAACTTGCAAGCGATGTGAGCTGTATGGCAATCCAGTACAGGAGCATAGCCAGCACTGATCTGGCCTGGATGGTTCAGGATAATCACCCGAGCAGTGCAACCAGCTGCTTCCATTGGTGGGTCATTTTTGCTGTCACCAGCAACATTGCCACAATGAACATCTTTGACAGACACGTTCTTGACGTTGAAGCCCACATTGTCACCAGGAAGAGCTTCACTCAAAGCTTCATGGTGCATTTCAACAGACTTTACTTCACTTGCAACATTGACTGGTGCAAAGGTGACCACCATGCCAGGTTTGAGAACACCACTCTCCACTCTCCCCACAGGGACTGTACTGATACCACCAATTTTGTAGACATCCTGGAGGGGCAGCTGCAAAGGCTTGTCAGTTGGGCGAGTGGGTGGCAGGATGCAATCCAAAGCTTCAAGCAGTGTGGTTCCACTAGCATTACCATCTTTACGAGTCACCTTCCATCCCTTGAAGCAAGGCATGTTAGCACTTGGCTCCAGCATGTTGTCACCATTCCAACCAGAAATTGGCACAAAAGCTACTATGTCAGGGTTGTAGCCAATTTTCTTAATGTAGGTGCTGACTTCCTTAACAATTTCCTTGTATCTCTTCTGGCTGTAGGGTGGCTCAGTGGAATCCATTTTGTTAACACCAACAATGAGTTGTTTCACACCCAGCATGTAAGCCAGAAGGGCATGCTCATGGGTCTGCCCGTTCTTGGAGATACCAGCTTCGAATTCACCAACACCAGCAGCAACAATCAGGACAGCACAATCAGCCTGAGATGTGCCTGTAATCATGTTTTTGATAAAGTCTCTGTGTCCTGGAGCATCAATGATAGTCACATAATACTTGCTGGTCTCAAATTTCCACAGGGAGATGTCAATGGTGATACCACGCTCATGCTCAGCTTTCAGTTTATCCAAGACCCAGGCGTACTTGAAAGAACCCTTCCCCATCTCAGCAACCTCCTTCTCAAATTTTTCAATGGTTCTTTTGTTGATGCCACCACATTTGTAGATCAGATGGCTGGTAGTGGTGGACTTGCCTGAATCCACATGTCCGATGATGATGATATTGATATGAGTCTTTTCCTTTCCCATGTTGGCTTTGATTTAGTGGTGGTTTTCACTACACCTGTGCTCTCTCAGCAAACACATTGTGAAAAAGCTAATTACTATTTTTCAATGGATTAGAGCCAAATTTATGGCTTGGCTATTTTTAAAATACTAAATTTAAAGTCAAAATAATTCAGTCAAAAAATTTGACATATAATTTGTTACTAAATTGCAGCTTTACTGAACACAAAACCTTTTTGGAGTTCTAGAAATTAGAAAATGCTATAAAATCAGTTTTCTTTACATTTTTAGTCCTCACCTTTTATGGGGGCTGGGAATAAGAGTAGGAGTGTTTACCTATTCAATTTAAGATAATTTTTTTAATAAGATTTTTGACATTTGAGTATGAGTTTTGTGGATTTTGATGTAAGGAGAAGAGATAGTTTATAAATGGATTGATTTGGGAGGGTTTCTAAGGTTTTTAAGAAAATGTTTTCTATGGTTTATAAAAACATTATTATGTATTTGAAAACAGGTATTTATCAGTTAGGACACTTTGCGCTACAAGTAATAGAGATAAGGTGCATGTACCGAGGTAGGATAATGTCAGATTCAATTGATCCAGAGGCTCAGCAGTATCACTGAGGATCCTGATGTTCTGTCTGTCTCCATCCTCTTCAGCACTGGCTGGGTCCCTTGCAATCAGGAAATAATTGTAGTTCCAGGCACCATATCCAAATGAAGCCACCAAGAGTCAGAAAGGGCCTGTTTTTTTCTGATGTGTTCCTAGAAACATGGGGAAAAAAGTCCCATATGCCACCAAACAGCTCTCTCCTTACATCATCTTTATGGCTAAAAACCTTTACATTCTCTTTTCTAAATGAATTACTACCTGAATTAGCTTAGACCTAGCAGGATTTATCCTGAGAGTAAATGATAATTGGGACTCTGATGGCCAGGAATAAGGTTGTAGTGAAAGTCTAGATGGTAATGAGTAGTGTTTGCTGTGTGGTAGAGCATTAATCATGCTCTGAAAAGTTGATGATGAAATTTTCCACAAATTTTATTTTTAAATATCATAATATCTAGATTAATTAGGTGAAGGCTTTTTCAAATAATGAAAACAAAGACTATGAAGTAGATTTTTCTTTTAAGTATCTATGTAGATATGAAGTATATTTTCATTGCTTTCATATATATATGAAATATATGCATGTACAGTATATCAGAATAAAGCTAGATAAAATTAACAAGAATGAATGCCATGGATGGCAATAAATTTTTAGAAATTCCTGAAAGATAATGCATGAAAAGGACAACCAAAGGGTTAACTCCATGAAGGAATAAGCCAAAGGAAAGCCAGTTGTGTGGACATGGAAAAGGCAGGACTTTCTCAGAAGTGATTAAAACAAAGGCAAGAAAATGGACCTAGTAGATGATGGGAACACTGGTTCTTAGACTCCAATCTGTATAAGAATCCTTGAGAGCTTGTTAGACATATATTACAGTATTACCTCCCTCCCTCACAGACCCAACCCCAGGATCAGATTTCATTTCTACAGATATTCTGAGTTTACATTTGGCTCCAAGCCATGACATTTTTAATGATTCCCCACTATTCTGATGTAGGTGGTCCAGTGAAGCCCACTCTGAGGAAGCACATTTGAAACATTTAAGCCAACTGGCTCATCACCAAACCCCCTCCAATTAGCCAGCCCTGGCATCTGTGTCCTCTCAGACCAAAGCAGTAAGTGTAGGGGCTGGAGCTTGAGAGCCTGGTAGCTGCCAGGAGAACCCAGGAGAACCTGGGGTTCCCATAGCCCAAAACAAACCTCAGTGCCCCCACCAGGTAGCATGTGCTGTCTCTTCACTACAACTTCCAAAAACTGCCTCAGCCAAAATAAAGAGGAAAGCAGACAGGCAGTAACTCTAAAGGTTGAAATTGAACATACAACAAAAAATTACTAGATGTCTGAGGAAAAACTTACTCTCTCCCAAAAAAGTGGCTACGAATTTACACAGAAAAACTTTATTTTTCTATTGGTATATGTTTGCAACACAAAATAAATACATTTGTTTTGGGGAATTGTCATATATAGTATATGTATTATATTATATATATATTTTTTCAATCTCTTTTAACTTCTAATTTTAGGGAATTGGCAAGCAGAAAAAAAGACACTAAAATAAAAATAATTGGTTAGCCTCCAAAGTATGTCAAGGGTTGTAACTATTAAAAGAAAAATGGACTATTATGAAAAAAATTATTAGGAATTTGAGTGATAAAGATATGATCAAAAAAAGAATTCCTTTCATATTAAAAGTGTCTTATGAATGTATATGCCATATACATGGGTTTAAACACATTGAATAAATGTTTGATATGATCTTAACTGCTACCTGCATAAATGAGCAGGAATGAGAATGTGAGGTTTCACTATATATACTTACATATTGCTTAGTTTACAGTGTAAATGCGTTCATTTTTATGTATGTAATAAAAAGCACAATTCACTTAAAATGATTGGAAATTTATTAATTTCTAATGACTAGACTATCTCTCTCCTTTTATCTCCAGGGAATATGTTCCAAGACCGAGAAAAAGTCTAAAAACACAGCACCAAACCCTCTACATTTTTCCCTATACATAAATACCTGTGATATGATTTAATTTATAAATTAGGCATGGTAAGAGATTAATAACTATAAAATAGAACAATTATAACAATACAATAAAACTTGTGTGAATATGGTCTCTCTCAAAATATCTTATTATATTGCCCTCACCATTCTTCTTGTGAGAGAAGACACAGTGAGACAAATGACTCAGGGTTGTGACATAACTTTAGGCTACTACATAAAGGTTTCTTGCACATAGCCATCAATCTGATAATTCAGAGGGTCCTAGAGGGCTAAAAGTGGGAGGTATGTATAGTAGATGTGAAGATGGAAGGAGAGGTTGCAATGTGGTTTGAAGATGGAGGAAGAAGCTGCATGCCAGGAAATGCAAAGGATCTCTAGAAGCTAGAAAAGGGGAGGAAATAAGATCTCTAAAAGGAACGCAGCCTGGTGACACCTGGGCTTTAGGACTTATGACCTCCAGAACTACAAAATAATAAATTTGTGTTCCTTTAAGCACTTACCGCTTCTCAGCCTTTTAGCTAAGATCAAGTATAAACACTAAGCTTATGGTCATTTGTTGCAGTAGTAAAAACAAAGAAGTTAACCCACAGTTTTTCCACTAAAGTTTGGATTTATTCGAAAAGCTGTGGGAGGATTTTAGACAAGAGAGTGATCTGTCTTTAAAGGTCGCTATGGCTGCTATTTGGAGAATGGTCTGGAGTGGGAGTAAAATAATCAGGGAGACTGAGTGGAGGCTGTGCATTCATGCAAGTGAGAAGTGGCTACGGTTTCACCCAAGACTATCCTGTGGAGGTGGAGAGAAACATATGGCAGGGTCAGTCTGACAGGATTTACTGATGGAGTAAGTGGGACTGGGGAGGAAGCAGCCCGGAAAGGAAAGGCAAGAACAATGGACAGGCTTTGAGCCTTTTCAGCACCAGGTTAGACAATTGAGAGGCCCTAAAATACAGTGACTAAAAGCCCAGCCTTGAGATCCATTCGGCTAGAGTTCAAATCCCAGCATTACTACTTAGAAGTTATATCACCTTAGGCAAATTATTGATCTCTTTGGTCTCAGTTTTTTCACCTATAAAATAGGAATAGGGCTGCTCTAAGAAGTATGTGAGATATATAAATTGTTACCTGTTAGTGCTATTATTGTGCTGTGTACATGTATTAAAATAGGAAAATCTGTATGTATATATATATATATATATATATATATATATATATATATATATATATATAGTCTGGAAGAGTAAAAAACAATGTTTTTTGGTCTGTTCAATTTGGAATGCCATTTAGACAGCAAAGTGGAAGTATCAAGGAGGCAGTTTAAGAATGCCTATTATATATTAAAGAGTGGAATAGTATGGGCCATTGCCTTTCAAATTAGGGGAAAATATCCAATTATTTCATCTTATTTCCTTTGCTCTGATTGGCAGGAGCAGCAGGGGTCTTTCTGAAGGCTTATTCATAGCAGTTGAAGAGAAAAGGATTAGCACTATTTGCTGAGAGTAAAAGAAAGAATGTAGTGCTGAAAGAGATGTGGGCATTCTTTCTATTCCTTCCATTTCTCCCAGTTCCAATGAAGTGAAAGATAACAATTTGTTGTCAAGGGTAGACCAAAGACAGAGTGTCTCAACTGCCATAGAGGTGCATGAGAGGGACATGGTAAGAGTTCTTGGGATGGCAAGCTCTATTAAAAAATTACAGAATTTATTTTTGAAAAAAATGCAGCCCATTTGTTATTTAAATAGTAAAACAACCACAAGGCATTTTACTGTTCCTGCACTTACATTTGTATACTATGGATGTTTAATAGTCTGAACATACTGTGAACATTATGGTGAGGCTACTGCATCTGAAGGCATTTTTAAAAGTAACGTTTTTTATTTCAAAGCACATGGATCAAATTTGCAAAATATAGGAATGTATTTTTAAAGGCCACAATTATGCTGCAATATATCCTTCTAGTCCAGTTTTTGAAGTAATGAGTACTTTTTAACATAATTGGTATCATACTTGAGGTACTATTTTACAATTTTTTTTCACTTAATGATATATCCTGGATTTTTTTCCACATCATTATATGATACATTTCTGGATAATTTTTAATAGCTATATCATATTCTAATCTGAATGCACCATAGTTTATTTACTTATCTCCTATTTTTACAATGTCCAAATATTTTACTTTAAGATGGTTTGAAAATTCATGTAGACAAATCTTCCTACTCATACAGAGTTATTTCCTTGGGGTAATTTTTGCTTGGCTTAAACATGAATATTTTTAAGGTTTTTAATGCATTATAACTCATTGTTCTTCAATAAGATTATACTGATTCACAAGCCCAGCAGTGTTTGTAAGTATCCACTCTCTTACTTCCTAACCAATACTGGGTATTATAGCTTTTTAAAATTTTGATAAAAAATTATATCTGTGCATTTATGGCTTTCCTTTTTCACTCACCTGAGCATAGCCTTTGTTAATCTTTTTTCCTTGTTTCTTATTCTTTAGTATTTAATTTGGAAATAACTTCACATTCGTTGTCTGGATAATAACAGTTCAAAGAGCACCCAAATAATCTTTATCCAGACTAACCTATTGTTAACATTTTAACCCATTATTCTACCTCTGTGTTCCTTCTATTTGTCCCTCTCTTCTTCCCCTTTGTCTCTGCCAACTCTCCTTGATGCATATTAATAGATTCTTTTCTTCCTGAGCCATCTGAGAATAAGTTGCATACAACATGGCCCTTTTACCTTTAGATACCTCAGCCTGCCTTTCTTCAAGACAGAGCTATTTTACATAACTACAGTTGAATAATCAATGCCATGTGTTTACATATACTGTAATAATTTAATTTACCATCAACTTTTCAATTTTATCAGTTGACCAGATGATGTCCTTCACAGCATCATTTTCTCTTATAGTATAGCATCCAGTCTAAAGTCTATTGGATATTTCTTTAACATATTTTATTCAGGAATATTTGCTTAATCTTTGTCTCTTTATGACTTTAACATTTTTGAAGAATGCAGAACCTGTTATGCTTTTTTAAAAATTAATTTTATTGTTACATTTTAGATATACATAATGATCACATTCATTTTAAGGAATTTGTACCTGTACATAATATGTCTTGTTTTTTCTTTTTTGTCCCCAATCCCTTCCCCTCCCTTCAACCTCTCTTCCCCCCTCCTTATTTACAAAAGCTTTGTTTCTATTTTTTCCTTCTATTCTCTTTTTTCCTTTTACCTTCCTTTCTTTCCCCTTCCCTCTCCCTGTTCGCCTTCCCATTTGAACATTTTTGTCCTCTTTTCCAATGTCTATTATATATTTTGGTCCTTATTTATCCTTTTGGTTTCTCACACCAGAGGAGCAATGTCATATTTAAATGTGTGTCTGATTCATTATGGTTTTTTAAAATAAAAATTTCCTCACTTTGTATTGGTCTGATATTTCCTCATTATTGGATTAAGGCTATATATCATCAGGTAGAAAACCATACAGATGGTTTAGGAGAAAAGTGAAAGCTCTCATTTGCCCTCTGAAGTGATCTGATGATAGATGAGCACAGGGATAATCATAGGAGTGTGATTACCCTATAACCTAATAAGATCCAGATGCTTTTAATATCTTGCTTAAAAGGGGAATGGAAATGAGGAACATGAATATTCTGAGGGGTAGTAAATTATGTTAGATGAATGAATGGGTTGATGCTCAGACAATAGTTAATAAAATGACACCCTGAATGGGTCTAGAAAATTGGCAGTACTTATCCATTTGTGGCAATATTTGTCTAGGTGTGGTTTCATTCTTTAATCTTCCTTTCTGCAGATATGAATTTAGTTAATGAAAACTCAAGAAAGGGATCAAAGGTAATTATTTTCTTCTTTGGCCGTCCAGTCTTTAAACAGATAAGGGTACATCAGAGTAGACTTTCCTTTAGCACCTGCTGCTCCTCAGGTCCCCTATGTTGGGCGTATCATTTTCTGAGCTCCCACTGTGGCAGTGTGTCCTCAGGACATCAGATCTAGAGGCTCACCATACACCTCTCACTGGTGATGTTAACTTTGATCACCTGGTCCAGGCATTGCTCAGTTTGTCCATTATATATTAATAGAGGAGGAGCCATTCCCTTTCATTTAGTAAGAAGTATAGAAGAAACACTTTTAATACATGTAAATCCCCTACTTTTCACCAAAATATAACAATTATTAATGATTTTTGCCTGATCCAATCAATACTGTAGTGAGGGTAATTTTTCCAACTCCAGACCATCCTCCCCATTTATTAGTCCTTAGCGCTCTAGTATAAGCAAGAGCCTCCATTTATTCATTCACTCATTCATTCTACAGACTCCTGCATTCCTATTTTTTAATTTTTATAATTCATACTTAATGATTTGAGTACTCAGATCATCCCAGGCTCAATAAGTAGGAGCCTCATTTAAACTGATTGTTCTGATACTGGAATCTGATGCTACCATCTTTTATAAGCACTTCTTCCATTTTGGGGATGATAAGATGTCTCAAATATATGAACTCTGCTCCAGCTTGGAAACAGCCATTTCATTAAGGGGAGCTGGTGCTGGAGGCCAAGGTCAGGAGCGTGCTCATGTGCTGCTTGGCTATGATGAGGATTCCATCACACCTGTCAAGTCATGCCTTTCAGAGTCGTGCAGTTTGTTGTATGCCAGTGCAATACCTTAATGGAATTATTTTACAAAAAGGGGGGCAATGGAGGAAATAGAATGTTTTTAAAGGAATTATAATAAGAGCAAAACTTTAAAAAGTAATGTTGGCAGATAACACTTAGAAAATAAAACTCCAAAGGCAGAGTAATTGCCATCACACTCATGGGGATGGTTACTTTTAGGGAGGAGGTAGTTAGTGGGCAGGGACTGGAACCGGGTCATCAGCGGCTTGTAGGGTTGCTGGTAAAGTTTTGTTTTTGACCTGGATGGTAGTAACCAGAATGTTTTCCTAATAGTAATTAATCATATTTATATATTTGTTTTATGCAATACTCTATCTTAAAATTTGTTAAATTTTACAATGAAATGTTTAAAAATGAATGTTTACATGTTCATAATTTTTATCATTTATTACAAATTAAAATAATTCTACAAATAAGGCAGATTTCATTTATAACCTAATGATATATTTCATAGTGCTGTTTGTAAGCTATTTTGGAGTTCATTCAGAAAATGACTTGATATTATCAATGAGCATTCTAAATTAAATTCGAATATAAATCTTTCTTAATGTATTAACAATTTTGATTATTATTATAAAACTTAGTCATATAAGATCAAGCCAAATGTTTGGTTCTTTTAAATAGTTTTTATTTTCTGCTAAAATTTCTCGTCTTTTTATTAATAAAAATTTTTCCATTATGTCTTTGAGAAGCGTTATAATTGCTCCTTCAAAACCCTTTGGCTGCTAATTTCAAAATCTAACTCATCTCAAAGTCAGTCCCTATTGACTTAATCTTTCTCTTAAGAATGATTCAGACTTTTCTGTTTCTTTATATCTAGTTAAATAATTTTTTACTTCAGTGTGGATATTGTGTTATGTTGTTATGGAGATTCTGGATTTTGTTTTATTCCTCCCCCCAAATGTTGCTGATGGTGGTAAGGATAGTTAGTGCTTTAAGCAGACAATTAACTTGGTTGGCCTCAAAATACAAATTCAGTCCCTAGGGCAGCAGCTCAATCTCAGTCCAGTTTTTTTTATCTGTAATGAGGCTTTTTGGAGTCTGCTCTGTGTGCTTGTTAGTTCGAGGCTCAGACCAATTTATATGCAGTACAGTATTTGAGACTCCCTTTCTCTGCCTCTCTCCCATTCGGGGACCCCCCTTTACTTTCTAGCAGCTGTGACTTCCCCCAAATGCTGTCCTCTGATTCTGTGGGCCAGAAAGCTTTCACTTTCCACCAGTTTTAGTTTCCCTGTGTGGTACATACTGGGACCTGCTCTCAGGCTTAAAATCATTTTAAAAAGCAACCTGATTCTATGCTGCCATTTCATTCCAAGTGTCAATATTCCTCCAGAATCTGCTTTTGGTCACTTTCCAGTGCCTTCACAGAAGGATTGTGGTTTTCTGTTTTGTTTGTTTTAGATTTTTAAATTTTTTTTTAATATCCAGAGTTTATTCTTTTTATTTAAATGTAAATCTGATAGGAGCTAGCATAACTACTATAGAAGTGGACTGAATGTTTATTTCTTTAAAGAAATAATAATATGAAGTTGCTAAGAAATTCTACAGATGAGTTAAGTAATGATATAGAAAACACTTATACTTTAACTACTTTGTAATAGTTTTAACTAATTTAAATACTTTTGTATTATTTTAGGATTAAAACTAATGAAGCTGATGACTGTCAAAAAGAACTTAGAAAACTAAGTTTGAATCCATTATTGCTGAGTCACGGTATATACCGCAAATTTTAAAATTAATATTTATATAATCTAATTTGAAGCCAAATTTTAAATTATATTTTATTTTGAATGTACTTCTTTTTTCTTGTTTTTTACATATGTAATACCTAATTTAAGCTCATAATATCTTATAGTTTTTCATTGCTGTTTACCTCTGCCTAATAGAAGAATTTTAAGGTCATAGTATTATCCATATTCTTCAATCTTTAATTTTTTTATAGTTACAGTTTAATTTTTATGTTACAGTTACAGTCTATAATTTCAAGTCAAATTTCCATATATCTTTGGTGAACATAAAAACATATCTAATGCAAACTGGTGGGATTTTTTTCTGTTCCTTTTTAGGCACACTAGGTTGCTTAAAGAGAAAGAAGACTCTTTAATGACTTGTCAACAAATATATAAAACTTTACAGGAAGAGCTGTTTATGAAAGAAAGGCAAGAAGAAGACACAAAAAGAATTCACCTTGCCGAAAACGAACTGCAGATATCCAAAACTCTTCTGAATCAGACAAAGGAAGAAGTTGTAACACTGAAAAATGAAAGGTACAGTCAAGAATAATTTCTTACAAAAATTTTTTATGCTTAATATTCCATATACATTTGAAACATCATTGCCCTACATATTATATTAATGAAATTATAGACATATTAAAGACATATTTATTCCCAAGGTCACTGTATCTCACTACCTCATTTTACAAGTGATTAAACTGAATCCCAAATTAGTTTAGTGATGTGTAAAGTGTCAGTCAGCTAGTAAGGGTAAGGATGGGACTCAAGTTGCAATTGATATCAGATTTTATTGAGAAAAACCACATCCTATATAATACTTGTACTACTAAATTTCACCTGGGCCAGTGATAGGTGTATTCTTTCACTTTTCAATAGGAAAATGTCTTTTTATATCAGTTATTTTTATTTTTGTTTTTGGTGGTACTCGGTATTGAACCCAGGGCCTTGAGAATACTGGAAAGGCCTTTTATATCACTTTTCCTTTTTATTGGTTTCTACTTTTCTTCTCCCTTCCTTATCAGTCACCACATTTTTTGAGAGCTACCACAAGCAAAGAGACTTCCTCAGGTGATACTGAGGATGCTAAGAAGCATTCCAAGAGTAACACATGATATAGGCTGTTTATTTTTCATTCTTCTTATCATTCTTTTTTATTTTTTATTTTATTGATTTCATTTATGAATATAATTTAGAAGATTTCTTTTTTAGTATTTTTATATAGGCAGCTGAGGAAAAGTGGAAGTGGGGCTAGGGGAGTGGGTAGATAGCTTAGAATTGGGTAATTAGATTTGTTGTCTTAAGAACTCTTTCTCCCTAGCACAATGCAATGCGTACTGTATTGATTTCTACTCCAGGTTAGCAGGAGATCTTTGTAGTTCATATGGAAACAAGGGTTGTTTCTGGTCCTTTTCTGAGGTGATTTTACATCTACTTCTCTGTAATTGAATAAAAAGAATGGCAGAGCTGTTTCTCTTCACCTTTTCTTCTTTATCCTGATACCAACAATCTGCTTCTTGCAAAGATAGTGGGCCCAGGGCCGGGGATTTAACACAGTGGCACCACTCCTGCCTTGAAAGTGCAAGGTCCTGAGTTCGGTCCTCAGTACCAAAAAAAAAAAGATAATGGGCCTTGAACTTATGTAGCTCTTCACTCCACCCCAACTACTCTGTCATTTCATGATTATGTAGTTGCTCAGTCGATAGCATACTAGAAGCAACAATTTTATAACCAGGAAATTGACAAAAGCCATGCTTACTAGTAAGAGAAGGAATAACAGCTGAAACATTGAGCAGACATACCCAGAGAGAACTATATATGCAAACAAAAACTAAAAGCTTTGCAATTTTCTGCATATGATAGACAAATAACCCTACACACATCAGTAAGAGTGTCTTAAGAGTGTCTCTATATTTTTAATAGGTTAATAACATTGGTCATAATGATGACCCTGAATCCAGAAGATTAAAATCAGTTATATATTCTATATAAAAGACACATCTTTGAAAAGATGCTATGAAGTAAATATAAATTTTAAAAGTCTTCGGTTTAGAACTTTGACTGTTTGATGAATTCTTACATTATTAGGATACCACATTTCCAATGACACCAAGTTAATAGGCTTAACTGTTTACTCAGATGCTTGCTGTCTCCTTCACAATAGTCATTGAGAAGATCTATCTTTGCTCAGATGGATCTCATATTCTTCTCTGAGGATGGTTGTAAATCTATCTAGGAAATACTATTTGGGATCAAATACAAAGTAAAATAATTTATTTAAATTATCTCTAACTGCAATTAGAAGAAGGGACTTATGAATGTTTTGATGGTTAGTAATATCAATAGAAGAAATGTAGAGCTTTCTTGTAGGTTTGCTTTGAAGTAGCATATTCAGTTGGATATATATATTTTGCCATGTTTTAAAAAATTTACTGGTATCTTACTTTCAGTTATAAGCACTGAATGAAGAATTTCTTTCAGCTTTCAGAGAATTACATTAGCAAATTCCCTGTTCCCCTTCTATATTTTTCTTGTGTTCTTGCCCAGTTCTTTCTTTGCTCTCTGTGCTTTCATCTATCCAGAAGCAAACATTACTTGCTCATTTGTGGCACTTGGTTTACTGACATGTAAACCAAGCAATGTACTTATTGACCAGTATACAGGATACTGTGTATCCATAGGATTACTCTTAGACATAAGTGTTGTCCTTTTCCTTTGTTCTAGGTTACTTTCAAGTTTTTGTGTGCCTGTTCTCTACTGCCTCCCAGAGCTTGGCACATATATCCACTCAATAAATATTTGTTGATTTTTTATGTAGTTAAGCCTAGGAGACAAAAGTAAGATTCTTTCCCACCCCCTTGCCTGTTTCTGTGGGTTATTTAGCTGTCTCTTTTTAAGTAGATGGTAGCAAAATATCCAGGGTCTGGGCTGGGGATTTAGCTCAGTGCTTCTGCCGTCTGCCCCGCAAGCACAAGAACCCAAGTTCGATCCCCGGGACCAAAAAACAACAACAACAAAATATCCAGGGTCTAATCTGTAGTAAGCCAAAGGGTTAAAAGATATCCTGAAGAACAAATGACTCTGGAAGCTTCTGGAATTACCACTCAAGCCTGCAATGAAACTTTGTCTTCTCCTCGTGCCCAGAGCAACCTGTTAACCTGCCACTTTCCCTGTCTCTATTTTGGCTTTCTCCTTCCCTCCTGCAATCAATGGCAGACATTCCCTAAGATTCAGGAATGAACTTACTTTCCTTCAGTAAACTGACCTTGTCTCTCAGCTGAACAAGCTTGCTCTTGAAGCTGTGATATAAAATGCTAATGGGGCCACTAAATAAAGGTGCCTATAAGCAGTTGGAGGAAAGGACATGCCTCCAAAAGAAGCTAGGCTCCAGGAACACGGAATACACCTAGAGATGCTTGATAATACCCAGGGAGATTCTTTTTGAGAAGGTCTGAGCAGTGTTTTGGAATTTGCTACACTACAGAGTCCAAAACCATTGCTGTGGAAGTATTGCACCCACCTAGGCTGCCAGATGGAGTCACCAGAGGCAAAGACCAACTTCTCCCAGCAGCAGTGTGTGAGTTTGTAAATCCAGGTTGTCTCTGATAATCCCACTCCTCCCCTACTCCCCACCTCTCAAGACAACAGAGCCCTTGCTGGGGTCACAAAATGTTCAATTTAGACACTATGCAGTTTCAGAAAAGGAGAGAAATATATAAAAAGCCAGAACTGACCCTAGGGGGAAAAAACTGGCAGAACTGAATTTGGAGGGGGAAGTAAATTTATAACCAGGAAACAGTTCATCCATTACTACAAATCTATTTAATTATGCATTGCTTCCTCCCTCACACTCAGCTGAAGGAGCTGTAGTCAGAAGAGCCTTCACTGAAAGGAAGAGAAGTAGGTCTCTTTGGATTACAGGAATTGCAGTAGAGAAGGTCTGCCACACATTGAAACAGCTGAGAAAGGCGTCCTTTGTGGATGAGGAGGAATGTAGCTAGTGCCAGAAAACTGTGGCTAGTCCTTAAATTCTCTACAAAGAGAACCCTCAGGCTCCTCTTCCTGGGGTACAAGATGTCTGGGACCAGGCCTGGAACTCTTTCCTGAATGTAGTTCAGCATACTGTGGATTAAATATGTTCTGTGGGCTGGTCTGGGAGCCTAATTCCATTTTACGGAAAACTATTTTCCTAGTAAAAATATGTTCTAAATTTCCTATAACAAACTTATACATATATTTTATAAAAATATTTTATAAGCTTGAAAACTTGCCTATTTGTAATGCTTAGAGAATTTTGCTTATACACTAGAATGTGACCTACCACCATACAGCTAGAACACATCTATTTATAATCGATCTCTCACCCTTTGCCTTCTCAAATGTTATATTATCCCTATCATGGCAAATTCCAAGAAAAAAAGTATAGGAAAACTTTCCTATATGGGGTCTATTTTCCCATAAAACGTTGAGAATGGCAAAGAGCATTGTTAGAGGAAAGCTTAGTTGTAATTAAAATTAGGTGCAAGATGCTCACATGTAAATTATTCTGTGTGATAAATAATATATGTCTGTAGCTATTTGTCTCTTACTTGCTCCCTGTCCTGCTGAAGCATATTTTTCACTCCATTACATTAACTTCTCTATTATCTTTTCTGTGACTGTTTGAGTTGAAAACTATAAACCTTCCCTGTAGAAAAATACACATAAAATCTAGCAATTATTATAGGAGGCCCATGAGTCTCTTGTCTTTCTTTATATGTCATGACCCCATGATTAAACATACTTGCTTTCTCATTCTATCCTTTTCCCTCCCTTTCTTCCAGCCTCCTTCCCTGTTTTTTTTCCCCTCTCCTCCTCCTTCCCCTTCATCCATCTTGGACCTCTCACACATGATCCACACATTTCATAGTCTTCGGGGGCCATTAAATTCTTCTGTGGAATATTTTCTCATTTTCTCTACACACTGGCTTAGACAAGATGATGTCAACAGTGGAGGAACTAAGGGTGCCTGGATTCTACTCTCCCCGCCTCTTGCCCCAGAAAAGAGATTCGCTTTCCAGCTTAAGTGTTCCTGTCCTTATCAACGCCTGAGTCCATAGGTTTGATCCCAGAAAGACAGAGCACTTTTTCTAATTTACCAACCCAGATGGGAAGCCACTTTCAATTTTGTACAAAGAAATTGACTACCAGACCTCATCTATGAAACAGGTGTCATTTTTCTGATTTTATAGATGTGGATATTAAGGTCAACCAAGGGTAAATTTCTTGGTTAAGGCCACGTAACTGGCAGAGAGAAAATTCAACCCCAGAGTGTCTACTCAGTTTCCCTTCACAATTTAAACACTTTCCTCAGCATTTGTCTTGAAGAACTAAGTTGTATCAGTTATTCTGTGTGACTTCTTTTTCTCAATTTTGTGGTGACAATGAGTCTTCAAGGGACTCACTGTCCTGCAGAAGGCAGAAAAACCTAGAATGCCCCTTTTGGGTCTCCTCTCCTCCCTGTCTTACCCACTCCCATTCACTCACCAAGCACTAATTCCTGTCTGCTCTACAGGACCTTGACAAAATCAGAACTAGTGTTATATCTTCAGATTGCAAATAGAATACAAACTTGACAACCACATTCTAAAAGGAGATAAACTAAATGTTTGGATACTTTAATGAGGCTTGTCTTATTTTCATAAAAACTAGAAGCAATGAGAAGTGATTACTATATTTAATATTTCATATAAAAAGTATTCAGATGTGATACAAGAGCTCTGGTTTTGTTTTGTTGTTTGGTAATGAGGGCTTAGTATATAAATAATGAACTTTAAAATTA
>NW_004624730.1:34590865-34604953 GCF_000247695.1 Heterocephalus glaber
GAGTCCAGGTGGTTGAGTATAAGATTGTTCCATCTTGTTTCCCTTTGAGGTTGCTGTAGGTGATCTGGAAGTCTGTTTTTGAGGCTTGTTTACATGTCTTCTCATTTCCACAGGGTGGGGTGCTGGTGGCACCCACAGGGCTCACCTCCTCTGCCCTGGAAACAGTGGGATAGTGGCCAGGGAGCATCCTCCTGGGCGCTGGGATTGGCTCACCTCCTCTGCCCTGGGAGCAGTGTGTTTTCTATTTCTTGTAACATTTTGAAAATCCTTATTTCATTTTCTCTCTAAAAATTCATCATCTTTGGAATTTGTAGTTTGATTATGCTGTCATTTGTATATGTGTATTCTTCCTTTCAGTTCCACTAATTTTTATATGTTGAATTTGTATCCTGAAACTTTTCTGAATTTGTTTATTAGTTCAGAAAGATTTTCTGTTGGAGTCTTTGGGTTTTTTTATGTATAAGATTGTGTCATCTATGAACAGTGACAATTTGACTTCTTCTTTTCCAATTTCGATGCCCTTCATTTATTTCTCTTACCTGATTGCTCTGGCTAGGACTTCCAGTACTGTATTGAATAAAAGAAGTAAAGGTGGGCATCTTGTTCTTGTTCCAGATCTTAGAGAGAAAGCTTTCAGCCTCATTCACTGTGATATTAGCTGTTGGCTTGTTACATATGACCTTTATTTTGTTGGGGGTAGATTCTATGCCTAATTTGTTCAGTGTTTTTATCAGGAAGGGATGTTAATTTTATCAAAAGCCTTTCACATGGTTTTTGTCCTGCATTTTGTTAATGTGGTATATCATATTTATTGATTTGCATATGTTGAACAATCCTGTATCCCTGAGTTGAATGCCACTTAATCTTAGCAAGTAATCTTTTGCTGTTAGACTCAGTTTACTAATATTTTGTTGAGGAATTTAACATTTATGTTTATCCAGGATACTAGCCTGTAAAATTCTTTTTTTTATTATGTCCTTGTCTGATTTTGGTATTAGGATAATGCTAGTCTTATAAAATGTGTTTGGGAGAATTCCCTCCTCTTCTGTTTTTTGGAATAATTTAAGAATTGGTATGAGTTTTTTAAATGTTTGGTAGAATTCAACAGGGAAACCATCTGATCCCTGGCTTTTCTTTGCTAGGAGGCTTTTTATTATTGATCCTATCTTACTTGTTCTTTTCTAATTTCTAATATGTTTTGTACTATATCCCATACCTGATATTACCTTCTACTTTATTTGGTTTGTTCTTATTAGTATATTAGATCAATAGAATAAAATAAATTTAGCAGAAACTGTGAACATTTATTGACTTTATGGCTCATTCCAACATATTTTTCTTAGAAACAAAATATTGTTTTGTGCTATAATTTAGTCATAAACTTTTTAAAGGATAACTTACAATAATTTATTCTATTTGTAACTCCCACTTATGTTGTTTCTATGTCATCCAAAAGTAATAACTTATTACTAAATAAGAAAAAACATCGGGTGAAAAAATACCTTATTTTCAGTATTTGTAAATTGGTGTTAACAGTTAAATATATGTCTACATCTCACACTAAGTTGTGAAAGAATATTTTCCAAGCCAGGAATTGTAATTTAGGAAGAACGTTAGGGGTGAGTCTTGACTCATTTGTTGGGTTTGTGATTTTCAGGGAATTGATGCTGATTTCACATCAGAAAAGCACTGAGAAGCTGCAGGAATCCCTGAGACAGAAGCTGCTGAGTGATGCTAACTGGAGGGAGGAGGTAACTGTGTGATTCTCATCAGTATGTCTCTTACTTGCTTTTTAAAAATTCTGTTAGAAGACTATTCCAGATAGATTTCTTGGCTTCTGTATATACTTTTGATTCCCACTGGAATTTCCAACACAGAACATGCTTATTATATGTGTATTTTCCAAAATATTAGCCAACATAATGAGAAATAGAAAAAGGAACAGATTGTGAAATCTTGTAAAATTAAGATGGTCCTTGGTTCTCATGCAGAAGCATAATTTTTACTTTTAAATGTTTACCTTTTTTAAAACATGTCAGGATGTGCATTTGATCACATTCTTTTTTAATTTTTATTTTTATTAGTAAATGTTTGTAGTACATAATGATTACATTCATTGTGGGGAGTTGGCATGTGTACATTTAACACATCTTCATTTTTTTCCTCCTCCTCCTCCCTCTTTAAGACAGAGTAATATTAATTCTTACAAGTTCTGTGCTTCTCTCATAAGGAGATAATGTAAGAGAGTAGAAAATTACTTATAATTATTCCTATAAAATTTTGACGTATTTATCCTGGCACAGTAAAATGAATAAATACTTAACTTGATATTATTTTTTTTAAAAGTTTGCTCTTAGAGTATGGAAAATTTGGTCTTTGGGATTTTCTATAATTTTATATTTTAGCAATGAATATGTTTTACCTTCAAAATTTTAAATACAAGTAAAGTTTTAAATTTTTAGTCCCTACCTGCTCAGTCCAGCCACAGGTCTAGTCATTGAGGTGAAGACTATAATGTCCCTACTGTACCTGCACATTAAGCCAAAGCCTTCCCCGCTACTTCTCTTTCTCAGTTTGTATCTATGTCTAGCACAGGCCTCTGCCTGTTTTGTTTTGTTTTGTTTTATGGTGCTGGTGATTAAATACAAGGCCTTCCACATGCTAGGTGAGCAGTGTGCCACTGAGCTATACCTGTGGCCTACGGTTTTCTTATTATCTAAAAAATTTTTTTTCTAGAATTGGAGCTGGCCACTGAAGTTCAGATTGTTTGGCTGAAATCCTGCCAACTTGTTTTGTTATTATCAGATTTATCTCCTTGGAAACTGGATCCTATAACTTGTAACCTCAAGCAATAACCAGTGGCCACCTTCAAACTAACAATCTCTATCAGGAAACCCAGCCCACCCTGTCATCCAACAGATCAAAACCTTAAGTATTGCTGCTGGCTCATATCAGCCCTAAATTTGTCACTTTCATCACCAGTTTTCAAATATACTCTGCCAGGAGGGAATAAAAAAACATACTGAGCCAGTACTCCCCCTTCATGAATCAATACCTCTTTTCTTGTCCCATAGGGTGTAGTCAGGCTATAATAAAAATGATCACATAAAAACAGTTCTATGTAGGTGAAAAGAAAATTTGAGAATATGAACTAAAATTGCTATAAGTGTTTTCTTACCTTGTTTTGTAGTACAAGGTTTTTCTTTTTTTTCTCCTATAGCTCCCACACCTCTTTAACCCTTTCTAATTTTTTTTTGGTACCAGGGATCGAACTTGGAACCTTGCACTTGCAAGGTAGGTGGCAGAACCACTGAGCTAAATCCCCAGCCCAACCCTTTCTAATTTTTGAGCTTATGTATCCTGAATTGGCTAGCCAGTTCTTATTCACTTCCCCATCCTTAATAATTCATGTTACAAAATTTTAAAAAATAGTCCAAAATATACTACAATGTAAAATTAGAGTCTATTTTTTAACCCTCCAATTGATAGCATTGTTTGGGCCATATGATAAAGGTCTAGTGAAATAGTCTTATACTTATTCTTCAAAGGACTGGAAATTAAAACCTTTTGGTCAGTACATAAGGGACACTGTAAATGTCCTATCTCTTGACTCGGAAATTTCTCTGATTAAATTAGCATGGATAAAGATTTGGCATTCCTTTCCTTTCCTCCCTCCTCAGTGCCTTCTCTTAGACTGATGGAGTGATCTTTCCTACCTGTGCTTCTGCAGAGGCTCTGTGTCTCCTCAGTCACACTCCACTGGGGGCTTTGAACTGCATTTCACTAGAGAAGAGGGCCTGTGCTTATGACCCCCTCTGGTGCTCCTGCTCACTGCGGCCTGCCCCGAGATGCTGCTGACACAGAGGAGATCAAGTCAGTGTTAGCATCCCTCTGCCACATGAAAGTATTTATGTTCTTGCTTTGTGCTCAGTTACTTTGACAGTGAAAATAATACTGTGTAATATTCTCAAAGCTGTTACTACTACATAGCTTTCTAATATATCACAGTTGTCTTTTGGCATATATATTTTTATAGTGTAATGGACATTTTATTTTGTTGAGAGGACATGACTTCTGGTTAATAGGTGTTATTATTTAACTAGCAGTAAATTGAGAACCAGACCAGTAAAGCCAGGGAATGGTAATTATGTCTTAGCCATGTTAGCCCTTGAGAGTATTTAAAGTTCCCTAAAAGTCGTCTCAGAAGAAAGAAGAATCACTAATATGACGTTGTCATCTCTTTTTTGGGTCACTGTGCCTTTGCGTAAGGAATGAAATGTTCCCTTTACAAATATATAATACATGTATTAGAATAAACTTCATAACTTAAATGCTTTTAATGTTTAGAAAAAGTAGATAGAAATTTGTGCTTAATTATTTTAGAGTATGTAAAAAGCACATAATAGGATCAATTGTTGCTATGCGACAAGATGGCACATTTTAAAATAACTGTATTTACTAATTGTCATGGATTTTTGTTTATTTCAAGTATTGCTTTGATCCAAAGAAAGCAAATTAATGTGCGTGTTGAGCCTTTAAAATTGGTTCCAAATGCATAGTGTTGTTACTGTTCGGTTAAAATTTTGTAATTAAAAAATATCCTTTTGGGCCGGGGATTTAGCTCAGTGGTTCCACCACCTGCCCCGCAAGCGCAAGGCCCAGAGTTCAATCCCCGGCACCAAAAAAAAAAAACCAAAAAAACCAAAAACAAAACAAAACAAATATCCTTTTACCAGACTGCTTACATAACCAATTCACATCTCTTATTAACTATCACATTTTAGTAAAGAAAAATTCCAATCAAATATTTTCTTAGATTTCCATCAAGATATTATTTTAGAATTGCACTATTGACCTCATTTTAAGTAATATATAAAACTTTTGAGAACAAAACTTTACTTCCTGGCTAGAGTAACTGCATTGATAGTGAAAATACAGGAAAATCTACCTCAAGAAATAGTAAATTAAAAAGAAAAAAATAGTAGATTCTGATTTTTAAAGGGAAGCAAAACAAATCATGTTTTCAAATGGTACAACCAAATGACCTAATAATTCCTAAAGTGGTATAAGGTACTATTAATGAAATAAAACATCGTATAAAATACAAAATTTAACAAGTATGAAGTTGTTTATATAGGTGTTATAATACCTATTTTCATTTATACATAATAAATGGCTAAGAAGAATATTTAGGGCTCACTTTAATTTTTACAATTATGTTATACAATGTTAATAACTGAATGAGTAAAATCCTCAAATTTTAGATCTGGATTCACTGCAAAGATTAGCTGATATAGACCATTAATTTAGGCTCTATTATTATGGTATTTACCACATGCTAGACTTTATGCTGAATGCTTTCTACAAATATAATTTTCATCACTATAACATTATTGCTCCCATTTTCCACATAAAAAAAAAAGTAAAATTCAGAGAAGGTAGGTAATTTGCCAAGATTACAGAGCCAGGTAATGAGCTGAGAATTAACCTCCCTGTATCTAAATACAAAGACCAAAACTTCCACATTTCTCCAAAATGTAGTAACAAGAACCAGATTTATCCTTCCACCCGAAACAAATAAAACATGGGAAAAAAGACAGAAAACAATAGTTTTAAGATATCAGACAATGAAGACCAAGAGACAAATCAGGTTGAGCCTCTTATAATTGTCATAACTTAGTACCTTGAAAGAAATTTCAGGCCATGATTCAGGGAATGGGAATTCAGGTTGAGCTTGGCAGATTTTGACTTTAGAAGACCTTGCTGAGGGTCAAGGTAGAGCAAAGTAGCTATAGTTCACAAGACAGTGTTTGAGGAAGAGAGATCCAAAGAGGAAGCATACTGAAGATCTACAAAGAATCCCCCCTTGTGTATGTGTCACATCAGTGTGTATGTTTGGCCAAAGCCAGGGAAAGGCCTACATGAGAGAGTGGTGAGAAAAATATCAAATACTCACACATGACCAGTAATAATGGCTGCTCCCACTTCAGACTGGAAAACCTGAAATTTACAGAGCACTCAGAAGTGTTTTACATCATTAGTGGGAGTAATTACCCCCAATGAAGTACTAGTTTGATCCTGCCTAACAAATTTCAAAAAAGAAGACCTAAAGTAATCTTGCTGATTCCAAGAAACTTACTGTATCCCAGAACAGATATCCAGAATATTCATAGGAAAAAAATGTCCACCATCTTGCTCACAATGTCTGACATCCAATTAAAAATTGCCAGGCATAGAAAGAAACAGGAAAATAGAACTCATAATGAATGAGGGAAAAATCAATGAATTAAAAATTAACCCAGGAAGGCTCAGATGTTAAGCTTATAATACAAAGACTTTAAAACGGTTATGATGAATATAATCCATATGTCCTAAAATTAAAGGAAAAACTGACCACATTAAGATATAGAAATATCTAAAAATGTAAACTGAACTTCTAAAGATGTTAACTCCAATGTGTGACATGAAAACTGTACTGAATTGGATTTTTTTTAAAGGAGCATCAGCAAGCTGTGATACAAAATTTAAGTGGCCTAATAAATGTGTACTGAAATTCATGAAGGACAAGAGAGAGGTGACAGAAAAAATTTGAAGAAATAATGACTGAAAATTTTATTAATTCAATAAAAACTATACACCTACATACTTAAAAAGCTCAATGAACCTCCAGCATAAGAAACTAACCACACCAACAAACATCATAATCCAGTTGCTCAAAAACAGTGATTAAAAAAATTAAAAACAGAAAAAATGACATACAGTGGACCCTTGTCTTATGAACTCAGTCGGTTCCCAGCGGCTGGTTGTAACCCAAGTTGGTTGTAGGTCAATACAGCTGAGATCTGGATGTTTGCCTGTGTACGTGCTATAGATAACAAGAGGCAGTTGAATCTCCCATTAAGCTAATTAACCCAAGTTGTTTTTATGTCAGGTGGGTCGTAACTTGAGGGTCCACTGTATCATATGTGAAGGGACAAATATAATGATGCAACATATTTTTCATCAGAAACAATGCAAGCCAGATTATAGTAGGAGTTATAAATACTGAAAGTTGTTTGATGATGGCAGAGACATGGTAAACTGTTAACCTAGAATGCTATACTAAGTGAAAATATCTTTCAAATATGAGGTTAGAGACGTTTTCAAAAGAATCAAAAAATTATCGCTAACTGGCCCACAGTATAAGAAATGTACAGCCGGGGATTTAGCTCAGTGGTTTTGCCGCCTGCTGCGCAAGCGCAAGGACATGAGTTCGATCCCCGGTACCAAAAAAAAAGTAAAAATAAGTCCTTTAGTCAGAAGGAAAAATACACCTGATGGAAGTATGGATCTATACAAAGACATGTAGAACACTAGAAATGGTAACAATGTGGATAAATTTATGATTTTTTATCATTTAAATTTCTTTAAAATACACAAAATAATGCAATATAGGATTTATAACATACAGAGCAAAATATATGACAATAAATAATGCCTTGGAGGAGAGATATGAAAGTACAGATGCTCCTCAACTTACAGTGTTCTACACCCCAATGAATCGATCATAAATTGAAAATATCATATATAGAAAATGTATTTAATATACCTAACTTATGAAACATCATAGCTTAGGTTAGACTATCTTAAGTGTTCACAGAATGATAGGCGTTAGCCTACACTTAGGCAGAATCATCTAACACAAAGCCTTTATTTTATAATAAAGTGTTTAATATGTCACGAATTATTGAATACTGTCCTAGAAAGTAAAAACAAAATGATTATTCTGTGTCATTAGACTAGGAAAAAGCTAAAATTCAAATTTTAAAGTATGGCTTCTACAGAATGCGTATCACTTTCATCCCATTGTCAAGTTGAAAAATCTAAGTTGCACCACCACAAGTTGAGAGCCATCTGTATACTATTAGCAGATTCTTATACATGTAATGATATATCACTAGAAGGTTGGCAGCCTTAAATTAAAAATGTGTTCAATAGATCCTAAAGCAACCACAGAAATAGAAAAAGTGATAATAAGTCAGTAAAGGAGACAAAATTGATTTTTAAAAAGTAATACAAAAGAAGGCAGAAGGGGAAAAATATGAGACGGGCCAAATAGAAAACATATCACAAGATAGTAGATTTAAAGTTGTTCTTATCAATAAGCATGCTGTATATAAAGGTCTAAAGCATAGCAGACTTTTTCTATAATATGATCTCTCTCACAATTCAACTCTGCATAAAAGCAGCCATAGATCATAAGCCCTTGGCTAAATATCCCCATTAAAAATGCAGAGATTAAAAAAAAATGCAGAGATTTTCATGTTGGATAAAAATATAAGGCTCTACTATATCTTGCCTAGAAGAAATCCACTTTATTATAATGACACAAATAGATTAAAGGTAAAGGATGTAAAATATACAAAATGCTAAAACAAGTCAGAAGAAAGCTGGAGCAGCCCCATTACTCCCAGATGAAGTAGATTTCAGAACAAAGAAATAAAAATGTTTGGAATATTGTCACAGATAAAGAAGGCCATTTCATAATGGCAAAGGGATAATTTCACTAAGAGGATATAATAACCATACATGTTTATTCATCTAATAACAGCTTATAAATACATGGAGAAAAAATTGATAAACTGCAAGGAGAAAAAAACCTATGCACAATTAGTGTCTGAGATATTGTATATATATATATAGTTATATATATAGTTATATATATATAATTATATACATATTTATTTATATATATAAAAACTTGATAGAAAAATAGCTAGAAATCAGAACAAATATATAAGAAAAATAGTATATAATTTATTTTTAAGAAGTATATTGAACCATACTACGAACAAACTTGACCTAATTGACATTTATAGAATTCTCTACTTAACAGCACAATATATTATTTTTGTGATACATGACACATTTACCAAAATAGATGTTATTTGTGTTATGAATAAGTGTTGATAAATTTAAAAGAATTCAAGTCACATGGATTATTTTCTCTGGCCACAATGGAACTAAATTAGAAATAATTAACAGAAAGTTATCTGAAAAATCCCAAATATTTTGAAACTAAATAAATACTAAATGCATGCTCTTAACCACTGTGCCATACAGACATGTGGAAAAACAGGTTATATGGGAAAACTAGACATGCTGAGCCATAGAGTCTACCAGGAACTTCTGAGTATGCACAGCCTCTCCACACTGTACTAGCTCTCTGATCTTCATGAAGTTACTTAACCTTCTGAGCATATTTCTTTTCTTTTCTTTTTTTTTTTTTGGTACCAAGGATCAAACTCGGGACCTTGCGCTTATGATGCAGGCATGGGAACCACTGAGCTAAATCCCCGGCTCTGAGCATATTTCTTAATGTATACAATGGGAGCAATAGTTTTCAACTAATCAGTACTAGTTTTTACCTTACGGAAAGTAATACAGTAATTTATTTTTAGGAGATAATTTAAAAAGATATATGGATATTAAATGTAAAATTATCTGATTCCCACTTTGGCATCTGAAATTTCCATTAGTTTTTAAGTTATCATGATGTTATAATGTGATGATAGACTCCATGAATAGATAAATCATAATAACAAAACCAACTACAAAAATCTCAGTTGGAAGATAATTAGTGAAGAGCATTTTTCAAATCAGCATTAGATTTTCTAAAATGTTAGACATTCATTTCAATTACAAACACAAAAGGAATTTAAGAAAACCAATGTTCAGATTTCTCTGGAGCCATTAGGAGGGCTTCACCAAGGAGATGAAGTATGTATACACAGACAATTATTTTACTTTGCGTAACTCTTGAAGTCATATATTATGCTTTTTTAGAAATCAGAATTTCCCCACAATTATAAAAGTTATTGTTATGGTATACATTGATTTATGCTTTATATGTACACCATCATCAAAATCATTTATTTTGCATAAGTCCTGTCATTTACAATGCATTAAACTAATAGTTTATATAAAAGCATAACATACAATTTGGCATGAATTCATCTTCTCAATGGCAAATAATATACTACTTAAGCAAATCATTGTGTGGGCTCATCATTTAGCTCAATTAATCAGATAATGAAAGAACCTTTCTTTCTTAGGTTATACAAATTAAAAACCAAACCAATAGCAGTCACTCTTCTCCTGCCTACGGTGACTTTTCTTTTCCATGATACCTATTTTTTCTCTTTTTCTGTCTTTACTCACCATAATGACAAGGAATATTTTGTTGACAAGAAGATCTCCTTGCTTCCTGACCTGAGTAGAGCAGAAAATTCTGCTCCTTCAAGCCATCAGTCATTACCTTTCCCTCCCAGAATGCTTCCTTTGTTTCATCTACATTGAGAGACCCCACTGATTTCCCACATGACCTTTTCTCCATAAATAAAATTGAAGGACTTCTCTTTAAAAAGAACTTTTCTTTTAAAAGGTTCTTCCAGAGTCTTACTGTTATCTAATTTGTAGTTTGTCCTGCCCCACCTAGTTTGCTTTTCTTCTCCTTCTCTTATTTTGGGCAGTCAGTCCATACTTTGAAATATATATATATTTTCCCTAAAATCATTATTCTTTAGGCTGTACCACAATTTGTTAGGCTCTACCACGTAAGAGATTTTTTTTTACTGCTTGATATATTAGTACATTGGCCTACATTTTTCTTGAGCATCTCAAAACATGTTTAGTTTGGTGTTTTGTTTTGTTTTTTTTGGTACCGGAGATCAAACTCAGGACCTTGTGCTTGCAAGGCAGGCACCACTGAGCTAAATCCCTGGCCCTAGGTTGATTTTTAAAAAAATAATGTCAGACCATCAAATGAACTGTTGAGCCTTAAAGTTATACTTTCCTATTTTTCCAAATACTTTGCATCTAATTTCTTCTTTTCATGTGTCTTTGATTTACCTATCCAAGTGTGGCTGAAGCATAAGGATCAAATGAGGAAAATAGGAAGTCAGGCTGGAGCCCCACAGATCCCCACAGAGTTCAGGTTGCACCCTGCAGAAGAGCCCTGGCCAAAGGGGCAGAGGGAGCTGGAATCCAGCCTGTGCTCAACTCACCAAGTCTCTACCTGGCATGAGATTGTTTTCATCTAAGGAAAGGAGTGCTTTGTCAGTTTGTACAAAGGCATCATGTAGCCTGGTAGTAGCCCAGTAACAAGGTCATGTGGGGAGTTTTCATTTTATACAAATGCATTGAGAAACCTCTAAGAGGGGCTAAATGAATCTAATTTATATTTTGTAAAGAATACTATGTTATGTGTAGCATGAATCGGCAAGAAGCCAAAGTGGAAATAAGGAGGCTGATCAGGAGGTGATGGTAGCGAGGACTAATGTGATAAAAAGAGAGAAGGAAATTGATGGGTGTAAGACATCTTCAATTTTATGTGGAGGTATGAAAAATGGTGCTTAAATTACTCACTTGAATAACTGGATGCACAGCGGTTCTGCGTCTTGACATGTGGAGGGCTAGAGGAGAAATGGGCCTTGAGGGAGGGCATTATTTCAAGACTTCAGGGCAATGCAGCTTATTGGAGACACCTGTGAGTTGTTTAAATAACTACCAGGAGGCAAGTGGATATGAGGACCGGATAATCAAGAAAGCATTTATTCTTCTAAGTACCCCTGAGGCTTTCTTTGTCTTTAGCAGTCTGAGAGCAACCCATCTGAACAATTCTATAATGTTCCTAAGAGATTATCAGTAGCTTTGTACCCAGACAATCCAGAAATTTATTTTGAGAGTCAGAATAGCTCCTCACATTGAAAATAAACATAATTACTTGGCCTTCAGCACAAATGCCCGGGTCTATGCCCAGTGCAATAAATCTAACTCACTCCACACTGGGGCTAGTCTTTTATCTTTTTAAATTTTAATTTAAAAGCTTTCCTGTAAACTTTTTTAGCAAGATTTCTGTGTACCAGTCCCCTGGTTTCAGTGTTCCCCAGAGATATTCCTATTGGCCTCTTTCTTTCTTTTAAAGAGCAGAATCACAGTCATAGTGCATCAAGTTTGACGTCTTTTTCTCCTAATTTACCTGGCATTTACCTCCAATGAGAGTTTATAACCATAGCATGGCAGAGTGGAAATCTAGAGCTAACCTGTTACTGGGGTCTCTTCTTTAATCTCAGTAGATGAACACCAAGGTATGAATGGCTCCAGCGCTATAGATCTGTTCTCTGACTCACTCCGGCAGACAGAGCCAAAACCATTGGTTAAAACCACATGGAGGAAGATGTTGGCTCAGCTACAGGAAAAACTGCCTAATGCTTAGTGTTGACTTAAATGGAAACTCCTGCTGGGGAAGGAGTGACTTGTGGTTTCTGGAGGTGTGAGGCACTCAGCAGACTGTCTGGTCTAGATTCCATAATACAGACTGAAGGGTCATAGTGTGCAAGTAATCTCCACTGACTATTGGATTCTTGCTCGTAGAGCTTTACACAGATGCCTCACCTCATTTAATCCTCATAGTGACTCCCAAGAGAACTAGTTATAACCCCATCAGGAGAGGTTATGGTCACAAACTTCAGATTACACAGCTAGCAAGTGGCAGAGCCAGGATTTACAGCCAAGATTTAAACTCAATTCCAATTCAAACCAAAATCCTTGTTTATTCTTTCTACAACTCACAGAAGTGTGAGACTGAACCAGGGTATTTTTAAGGTCACTTCTAGCACTGTGGATCTGAATATATATAATTGTGCATGTTTCCATATATCCTTGTACCCTCAATTATGGTAAAATGACAATCTGTGACTCCAGAGCTTTTCATGACCTCTATCAAGAAAGAGCTATTTGAAAAATCAACATTTGTATTTTGTACCTCTGAATTTTCAGCTGAACTTAGTTAAAGGGCCTTAAAAACCTTTTTTTGTTTGGGAGGGGCCCCCCCTTATAGGTTTCTGGCAAGGACTAAGTTTATAGTATAAATGACTCAGTTCTTAGTCATTTAAATATGAATGATTCAGCTAAAGCATTTCTGAAAACTGCCATAATACATAGTCCTAACTTCTCTACTAATTTTACAGATTTTAGAAAGTCTTAGGTCTTGGAATATTTGCCCCATATTCAGTTTTTCTCAGTCAACTTCTAAGTTAGGATTTTTTCAATACTAGAAATGTTTAGTTCAATTAAAAACTTACTGATGTATTTTTTAAGAAATGAAATTCTGAAAATAAATGTGTTTATTTTAAAGAAAAATGATTTTATGTGTGTTAAATTCTGTTTTTCTAGATTGAAGCTGAACTTTCCAAGGAAAGAGCTTGATATTTAGTTGAATTTGAAGAGCAAGCTCTTCTCTTTAAGAAAGAAGCAAAACTGGAACTTGATATTGAAAAAGAAAAACACCAAGAAATAATCCAAAAATATAAGAAAGAACAAGAAGAACTACAAATGAAGGTGTATAATTACTGTGTTCATCATTATTTATTGTGTTTGAAATTATAAATGTTGGTACTTTCTCCTAAGAACACTGCAATTTTTAAAATTACTTTAGTTGTCCTTGTGACCACTGTGCCTTGGTTTTAGCCACATATGTAAAATGGTATGGTTATTCTGCAGAATGGATAACTGAGATGAATTATATAAGCATTCAATCTAGCTGCATGTGGATTTTTCTACTGGAATAAATTTACCTTTAAGACAGTATAAATTATATAGTTAATACTTAGAATGACCAATACCTCAAATATTTAACATCAAAAAATAAAGAGGTGTCTAAATCAATTAAAATTTTCCCAACTAAAGCATATCCTTTTTTTTGTTTCTTTGGTTTTTTTGCTTAAATTCTTTTATTGATACATTTTAGGTATACAATACATTTACATTTATCACTGGGAACTTGTACCTGTACATGATGTATCTTGGTTCTTATTTTTTCCCCATTCCCTGTGCTCCCTTCACTCCCTCCCCTCCTTATTTACAAAGGCTTTGTTTCCATTTTTTCCTTTTCTCATAATTTTTCCTTTCCCTTCTTCCCTTTCCCCTTCCCTTCCCACTTCCCCTAGCCCTTTGGAACTTCTTTTCCTATTTCACATTATCAATTATTCATTTTAATCATTTTAATCCTTATTTACACTTTCAGTTTCTCACACTAGAGAAACTATT
>NW_004624730.1:34625445-34651958 GCF_000247695.1 Heterocephalus glaber
GGGAGGGCAAGGGAAGGGGAAAAAAAATAAGAACCAAGAGACTCATGTAATGGTACAAGATCCCAATGATGAATGTAACTGTATTGCATACCTAAAATGTACATTAAAGTTAATGGGGGAAAAAAAAATCTTGAAACTCTGCATCTGTCATGGTATTTGTTTTCATCTAGTTAAAAGACCAAGCACACTAATTTAGTAGAATAAACCTCTTTAAAATCATAAGATTTCCATGGTCACCTAGCAACTGTTGTCTACAAACTAATATGAGATTTCTCTTACAGATATCTGACCTAATCACAGGTGCTACAAGAGACCTAAGGCTGGAAGTGACTGCTCTTGAGGAAAAACTCCACGAACCCCATATTCGATACACTGAAGAATCTGCGTCAAAGAAAACAGAAATTGAAAACCTTAAAAATTTAGTTGTAGAATTTGAATCTCGCTTGAAGAAGGAATTTAACAACAATGATTCAGTTTCTCAAGACGAGGAAGGAAATGAAACAGAAGTCAGATGAGCTGTAAAGAGTAACGCTAGTGCAAACACAACTGATACAGCGATTTAACCAGTCCCAGGAAGAGGTAGGAAGCTGTTACTAGTACCTGTGCAATTAGTGTAAGAGCATATGTTCTTTTGATAAACAAATAAACAAACACAAACATGAAAGATAGCTCCTTGTTATGGAAAGAGCCCTAGATTGTTAGTCCGGCTCCTGAGAGAGCATCAGGGCTCTTAAGTAGGCAACATAATGTCTGTGGACTTGGCTTCCTTTTGTGTAAGATGAGGATAGGGAACTATGTAATGTCTAAAGTTTGATTGGTGCCCAGTTCTGTGTTGCAAATAACTATGTACAACTTCTAAGACTAGAAATATTTATATATTTATTATGTCTTATTTGTTTGAACATTGAATCTTTGTTTAAAAAAACGGTCAAGGCACATATTAAGTTTTTAAAAAATCAGATAAATAAAGATGGTTTTACTTTAATGTTTTACATTTCTACCAACCTAAACTTACAAGGTAATTTATATACTTTAGTCTTATTTCTTATATATGTGTGTTTTTATTTTATTAGCAATGTTTTTATTTAGATTGGAGTAAAATTATTTTCATATGAAAACTTTTTTTCTAACAGAATCTTATTTCTGAAATTGCTAAGCAGTTTAGAAATAGTAGAACAATTAATTTGTTCCCTGCTTGACATAATGTTACATTATAACGCTTGATCCCATTTATCAGTACAGAAAATAAAGGCAAGTGGAGGAAGATTCTGAATGCTACTTGAAAGTAATATTTTTGTTGATTTTACTGACATCTTAATAAAAAAAAACAGGAAAGTGCTAGTATTAATATCAATTATTAACAATAAATAGACCATGTTCTTGCTATATTTAAATTACCAACCATAAATATGGAGTGAACCTCTTATAAGATAAAATATGGAATGGCCAAAATATTAGGTCAAAAATAATGCCTAAGGCAGCTCTATAAAGTTGAAATTATTTACATGTTACAGATGAGAAACTTATTTTAAAAGGTGGAATAATTTCCATAAGATCACACAATTTGGCAGAGCCAAGATTCAAATTTGACTCGCTATGGTATGGTGTTTCCTCTTTCAGGAAATGTATTCTGGTGATTCTGTTTCTAGATTTCAAGGTGACCTCAAGTTTAACACACACAATCGCCTGGCCTCATTCATTCATTCATTTGGTCTTTTAAAGTGGAAAACAAAACAGTAAACACACTCCTTAACTACTGCAGGTGGTGAGGAGGTCAAGTGACTGGGTGTCTTGTGTGGGTCAGAGCGGCACAGCCTCCCCATGAAAGGGAGTCCTTTCCAGTGGAGCATATGCATGGACTCAACTCCACTGCAGGAATGAAGCCGAAGAGAGATGATGCTGATTGCCACAAGTGAGACAGCAGGTTAAAGCAGCGAAAGGTCAAGGCAACTAGACTAGCAGGTCTGAATTCCAAAAGGACTGGAAATTTAGAAAGTAAGGAATAACTGAACCAGGGCCAAGTAGAAAGTGCAGATGAGGAGTCAGATTCAGAAAGTACACATTATCATGTATCTAGTAAGTAGCTAGGTAGGCACTATGATGTAATTATGAGCAAAACATATCTACCATTTCCTGCCTTCAGAGAGAAACTTAAAACTTTGCATGAATGAGTAAATTAACCTACAGAAAAATTATCTGAATGTAAATTTATCATATGAAAAACATAGACTAAATGCTAGACAACTTGCCTTGAGAGCCTGGATTCATTACTTACTGCTACATAACAGATTACCCCCAAATTCAGCAGCTTCAAATAAGAAACATTTATTATCTCATCAGTTTTGTGGGTTGGGAATCCAGTGTGGCCTAGTTGGGTGCCTCTGGTTCAAGATCTCTCATGAGCTGGGTGTCAGGGTGTTCACAGGCAGCAGTCTAATCCAGAGGGTCTACCAGAAGAGGCTCAGCTTCTGGCTCATAAATGTGGTTGTTGGCAGGGTTTATTTTCTCACAGATTGTTGAACTAGGAACCTCTGGCTGTTGTCCAGAGGCCTCCCCAATTCCTTGCTACAGGAACCTCTCCACATTGCCTCTCCAAGTGTATCAGCTGGCTTACCTCAGGCCAGTGACTAACAGAGAAAGAGAGAGACTTTCAAGGCAGAATCCTCAGTCTGTTTTGTAACCCAGTCAAAATATGGCACCCACTACTTCTGCTGTATTGTATTTAGGATAAATGAGTCAATAAGTCCCACTCACACTCAAGAGAAAGTGAGTACACCAGGTGTAAATATGAGGACAGCAGGGGTCACTGGGGCCATTTTAAAGCCTTCTAAACACGGAGCCTCTGAAGATGATTTTAGCAAGAGAAATCAGAATAAAAGTGAAGAGTGGATTTCTTTACCAGTCTAAAGGAGCTACATGTGGAGCTCATCCTGCTCATTAGTTGTGGAAGGAAGCCATAAATGAGGTTTCATTGCACACACACACACACACACACACACACACACACACACACACAGGCTTTTGAAAGCTAGAAGATGTTAGGTTAGTATATAAGTGATCATTAATCATTACTAGAGAGGAGAAAAAGATTATCCTGAAAATTTTTTAAAAAGCTAATTACAGAAACTGAGGGCAATTTCCTTTTGTGAGAGGGAAGAGTAAACTAGGTTTTTACTAGAAATTTCCAAAAATCACCTCAAAGTTAAATAATTAGAATCAAAATATACATAACTAAGTAAGGCTATCTCTCTGGCTAGGTTTCCCAAAGTCCAGAATATGCTTATAAAAATAGGAGCCAATAAAAGTGAGAGGATTTATAAGCCAGAAAGAATAGAGGCTGTAAATAGAGGTATGTAAAGTGAAAAACAATACTTTTAAATTTTTTTTTCAATCATGAATTCCAGACACTTGAAGTTTCTCAGATTCTGGAGAAATAAAGCTGCAAGTGGAAAACAAATTCCCATTAGAATGAAGATAAATTAATGGCCTAATAAGGAGGCTAATTAATGGGAGGAAAACCATATTCTCTTTCAAGAAGCCAAAGAGTGGGTGGACTTTGCTTTTAATTGAATGAAGAAAGCTCTTGAGGGTGGAAGAAAAGCCACAGCCTCTGAAGGGCACAACAGACCTTCCTGAGTGGAGCAGGGATTATTGGAGCAACAAAAACAGTGCATGTCACCAAGAAGAGAAAAAATGGAAAATAAAGCAGTAATAGAAATGGAAATGTGGAGAGGAGCCCCTAAAAATTCTTACTGGGGAAAAGACACATTGAAAAATAGGAGTATCAAAAACAAAAAAGGAAAGAAAAGGAAATGAGAAGAGAAAGTTACTGTGAGAGAATAGCACATTATCATTAAAGACAAATTAAGGTAGATAGACTGCACGCTTCGTGGCACCTGTTTTCCCTCATTCTAGTTGCACGTGGCCCCACCATTAGGAGATTTTCTGTGATCCACAGGAAGAATATGGGTAAATTATAATGAAAGCAAAAACAAAAACAAAAAGCCCTCATATACAACCATCAAAGAAAAACCAGGGCAGAGGGTTTAACATTTTTTGTTTGTTTGTTTTATAACCATAGGTGAGGGGAGGGGCCAGAATTTTCAATTCTACAAGTTTTTGTATCCTCAAAAAATAGCAAGTAATGCTCTCAGTTAAACACGAAGAATGAATATGTATGTTTATCTTTACTTCATTTCTTTGTTATGAAAATGGCAATAAATTCATTTAAAAGGTAAAATCTGTGAGGACAGAGAAAATGAGAGGAGTTGACACTAGATGAAAAGATGTTGACACAATTTTGGAAAATGGAAAGCAAATGGCTGAGAGGTAAATGACCTAGCCAACTACAGAATATTGAATCTGTACTGCGGGCAGGACTGGGAAGTGTGAAGGGATGCTCTTTTTTATTATAAGTTTTTTAAAAATATTTACCTTTTAACTATATATAATATATCCTTAATTTAAAAATTAAAAGTAGTAGAAAAGAATAAAATATAAAAAGGAGCTGGTAGTGAAGATAACAGAGACAAGGACAAAATTCAAAGCATGTGGAAGAAAAACCAGAAAGTTGTAAATAAGGCAAATAAACAACAGAATATGAACTTTAATTATATCTTTCATTAAGATTATGAGAAATTTTTAAAAATTAAGAAAAAGCATTTTCTATCTTAAACTTTAGCAACAGATGCCTGGCATACTTCTCTTTTTCCTTCAAGTCTGTGATACAAAGAAAGCTCTTCTATGGAGCTACAGAATCCCAAAGGCAGGTGTTTAAGCTTCTACTATACATTTATGTGCTCACTTAACAGGTATATAGGTTTTTGTTGTTTTTATACATGGCAAAGAAGAAAAATCAAGCAGAGTAAAAAGGAAAGAGGAGTAATGTATTAAATGGAATGTCAGGACTTTTTAGGGAAATAATATTCAAGCAGATCTGCAGTGCGGGAAAGAACATTCCAAGCAAAGGAGATAGCAAGTGTCAAGGCCCTGCAGGTCAGAGAACCCTGGGGACTTTCAAGAAATCTCAAGGGACTAGGGGTGTAGCTCACTGGTGGTATATTTGTCTAGAAGGTGCAAGGCAATTCCCTGGATTCTATCCCCAGTACTGGAAAAAAAGGGAGAGGAAGAAAGGAAGGAAGGAAGGAAGGAAGGAAGGAAGGAAGGAAGGAAGGAGTAGAGAGAGGGAACAGGAGGAGAGGGAAGAAAAGAAGAAAGGAAAAGAAAAGAAATCACCAGGAAGTCATTAAGTATTGCTTGAGCTTAGTAACCAGAGGACAGGGATAGAAAACAAGGTTGAGGTGAGAGATTTAATATATAAATATTAAATTGCAGTAGAGACCAACAGCAAAATACAGATTCTTCGAGACCTGGAATCAAGACACCTAGAAAACAACAACTTAGAGAAGAGAAAAACAAGTAGAGCTCCAGGAATCAAGAAAGAACCAAAGAAACTATAAACAAATTGGAGAAACTGAAGACAATACAGAGAAGAGAAGAGCCTGGAAAACTAACCCCAGCTCTCAGGAGAGGAAAGTTGTCTCCACTGACACAAGTATTGTAATTTGTTTTCTCCTAACTGGTGCTGTAGATCAAGCCCCCAGAATATTGGGCACTAAGAAGACCCTCAAATATTACACTGAATAGGATGAAAAGGAATAAAAACACCAAAATATAAGCAAACACAAGTATGCATCACAGGGAGACAGAATCTAACTAAAGAGATCTCCACAGTAGTGACAATTTTTTCACCCTAATTGATCCTCAACTTACAGTGCAAAAGCATTAGAAACATAAGAAAAAGCAACAAGATGCCCCCCAAAAACAATTGACTCCCCAAAAGCTTGATCTCATAGACACTGAAGTAGAGGAAGCCATAGGCAAAGAACTGAAAAACCAAATGGTCAAAATACTTGAAGAGATTAAAAAAAAAAAAAGTATAAGCAAATGTATAAGATGTTTAAGGAGCTCAACACAGATTTCACAAAACAGATAAAGGATTTTGCCAATAAAATGTCCAACGAGGTTAAAGAAGAAACAAATAGGGCTGGGGATTTAGCTCAGTGGTTCCAGCGCCTGCCTCAAAAGTGCAAGGTCCCGAGTTTGATCCCTGGTTCCAAAAAAAAAAAAAAAAGAAGAAGAAGAAGAAACACATAGTGAACCAACTGAGTTAAGTAAGACAATACAAAATATGAATCATCATTTCAGAATAGAATAAGAAAGTATGAAAAGAAAGCAAGCAGAGATCGATGATATTAACAATTAATGGAAAGCATGGGTAGCAGATTTGACCAATGTGAGGATAGTGTCAGAAGTAAAAGACAATGTGAATGTAGTGTATTGTAAACTCAACTACAAAAACCAACCTCAGAATTACAGGAATAAAAGGAAAATTAGAAGATTCAAAAGGTATAAATTTATTCACTGAAATCATAGCAGAAAATTCCCCAAATCTAGGGAAAGAATTCAATATTCGAGTAAAAGAAGCATATGGGACCCCAAGTAGCCATGACTAGTAAAAAAATCTCTCTATGATACATAATAATCAAAATTCAAAAATTCAACAAAAGGAGAGAATACTAAAAGCTATTAGCTGTTACAGCAAGTAACCTGTAAAGGCAAGCCCATCAGAATAACTGTGTTTCTCAGCTCAAACCTTAAAGATCAGAGTAGCCTAGAGCAGTTTTTCAAGCCCTACAAGAAAGCATCTGTCAATCCAGATGTTTATATCCTGCAAAATTAGTCTTCAAACTTGATGGAGAAGTAAAGAGTTTCCATGGCAAAGAAATTCTAAAGAAATATATGAGCACTAAACCAAGATTGCAGAATTCTAGACAGACAGAGAGGGTACCAGCATCAAAGATCCCAAAGGAAAGTATATATCTGAATGGGACAGTAATTAAACAAAAGAAAAATATAAAGGAATCAGTACTGGGAAAATAATGCAATGGCAGAATTCAATAAGTACTTTGCAAAATAACTTTTAGTGTCAATTATTTCAACTCCCCAATCAAAAGACACAGACGGCAGATCAGATAAAAACACAAAATGAAATCAAAGATTGTCTACAGGAGACATAACTCATCAAAAAGGAAGTGCATAGACTAAAATAAAGCATAAAAAATGATACTCCATTCAAGAGCCTGAAAACAAGCAGGAGTAGCTATCTTATTTTCAAACAGCAGACTTCAAGCCAAAACTGATCAAAAGAGACAAAGATAGCCACTTTTGTAAATATTTATGCACCAAATGTCAGCACACTCAATTTCATAAAATGAAACTACTTGACCTAAAAAGACAAATCAACACCAATACGATCATACACCAATACAATACATAGTGGGGGACTTTAGGAGCTCACGCCCACAATTAGATAAGTCAACCAGACTCAAAAACAACAATAACAACAAGGAAACATCAGTTAAACCACATCATTGAACAAATGGACTTAATGTATCTACAGAGTGTTTCAACGAAAAACAGCAGAATACACATTTTTCTCAACAATACATGAAACTTTTTCCAAATTAGACTATATCTTAGATCATAAAGCATGCTTAGATAGAAAAAAATTGAAATAATACACTGCGTACTATCAGTTCATAGTGAAAGGAAGCTAGAAATCAGCAACAAAAGAAGCAACAGAAACACAAAAATGCACAGTTTAAATAATACATTATTGAATAATCAGTGACTCACAGAAGAAATCAAGAAGAAATAAGAAAGTTCCTAGAATAGATAACAATGGATAAATAACATACCAAAACCTACAGGACACAATGAAAGCAGTTTGAAGAGTGAAAGTTATAGCTGTAAATGCACAAATAGAAAGAGTAGAGTGATCCCAAATAACCTAATTATGTATCTCAAGGACAAGACCAATCTAAATCTGAAACTAATAGAAGGAATGAAATTATAAAGATCAGAGCCAGAAATTAATGAAATTAAAACTAAGAAAAAAGCAATACAATGGATCAGGGAATCAAAGAGTTGGTTCTTTGAAAAGATGAGAAGAGATCTGAAGTTGGTGGTGACAGGAGTGGTAAAAAGGATCAAGATATGGTTTGTATATACCAATTCCCCACAATAAATGTATTTACTATGTATCACAATAATTTTAAAAATTGTAAAAAGAAAGAAAACAAGGTCAAAGAGGCTGGATTATATGGAGTCTTTATGGGCAGGGACTTTGGGTTCTTTTCTAAGTGTGTGGAGAGCTTTGTAGGAATTTTGACAAGGGAGTGACATGACCTAACTTATTGTTATAGTGTAACTCTGACTGCAGTATAGAAAACAAGTTGAATAGAGCAAAAATGAATGTGAGGAGAGCTGTTACAAGGCTCCTGTGGTTTAGAAAAGCATTAATAAAGGCTGAGGATATAGCTCAGGAATAGAGTGTTTGGCAAATATGTGCAAGGCATTAGGGTTAATTCTTAGCACTGCAAAAAAGAGGGTATGGGGATTAGGTTAAATTAATGGTCATAGTGGTGAAGGAGAGCCAGATTTTGGATATTGAGGGTAAAGGCAACAGAAGTTGTTGATGGCTGGATGATACAAAATCATAATAAGAGTCAAAGATAACTCCAAGGTTTGGAGTATCAGCAACTCAGTGAGGGAAAGTATCATTTGCTAAGTGGGAAATACAATTGGAAAAGGAATACAATTAGGGGAAATATCAATACTTTGACTATTAGATATTCAATGAAGAAGTCACATAGGCACTATTTCCTGAGGAAGCTGACTGGAGATAACAACTGGGAAGACATCCACATGGAGTTGATACTTTTTGGTAATGAGAGAGATCACTCAGGGGTTGAGGAAATAAGAGAAGAGAGTTGAAAACAAGCAATCTGACTTTTAGAGGCTAGGAAGAGGAAGAGAATCTACAAATGGTGACAGAAGTAGAAGAAAACCAGAAGATAATCAGGGACTCTAAAGAAAGAAAACATTGAAAGATAGGAACATGCAACTTATACAGATTATGCAGCTTATGCAAAACATGCAATTTATACAGTCCACAGACCCATATCAAAAAACCATCATGTCCATATGTATGGAATTAAAATAATTGGAATTTTACTAAGTATAGTGTATATGTCCCAGAGATTTAGGGCAGCCTATGCCATGCAAAGATATTAATATTTCTGCAGTGAAATATCTGACTGTTCACTTACTAGAATAAAACTAATTAGCTTCCTATTAGACCAGTCAGATTTTATCAACAAATATGATGAGTCACAAAATTTTTCTTTTCAAAGATTTTTGGATGTCAAAACTGTGGGTAAAGGATGGTAGATCTGTGTTTGCTTTCATTACTACAGCTGCTGTTATGGTTCATGGTGGTTTGCCTGACCATTTCTTGGCATCCTAGATCTGTTTTTGTTTACAAAACAAAAAAAAGGGAGAATATAAATGTATCTCTGTGGGATTACAGACACAGATGACAGGAAAAGTCAATGAAGGATTTGCCTCCAAACTGCCAATAGTGGTTACCCTTGGAAGTTAAGAAGAAATGGGCAAGGGTTTCACTTATATGATTTTGAAAAATACTGGGATCATGGATTGATTTTGAACTTTTGGGGCTTTTAAATATTTTCTCAATGTAAAATATTTTTTAAAACCCAATTTATTTAGGAAACTACTAGCTAATTTGGGAAGGATGTTTTTATATAAACTACAAAATGAAACAAAGAATACATAATATTTATAAACACAAATAGCTTATTTTCCTTGGTTTGAGAATAAATATTTATTATATTTGCATGTTCAGTCAGCATAGAGAAAACAGCACACATTTCTCTGGTAATTCTGTCTGTGAGATAGTAAATTACCAAGCAAGTGGTTCTCAGCTTTAGGGCATAACAAAATTAAAACACTGGTGTATCTTCCAAAGGGCAAGGGAATGAAAAGAATTTCTCTAGTCTCCATCCCATGAGGTACAGGGGAGGGATGATGAAGGAACAGAACAGGGACTATTCCTAGGCTTGGGTGGCAGGCAGAGGATGATGAGCTGAGAATCTTGGCCATGGGGCACAGGCAGAAGGAGCTCAGGCTGTTGGTTTCCACCTGGGAAGAGGGAGATGTCAGAAAATTGACAAAATGAGAAGAAATATGGAGAAATTGTTTTTGTTGTTTAATACCAATTAAATCTGACTTAAAGTTAGATTATTAAATTAGAAAAGTACCCAGCTGCCATACCATGAATACTTTGTCTTCAAAGGCTCTTCCTCCCCATCCTGAAAATGTGCTTTTGAAGTTTCTCAACCTGAGGGAATATTATCCTCTGTTTCTGTGTTTTTTCAGTTATGTCTGCCTTGGTTGGTTTTATTATGTCTGCAAGCATGGAAATATAATTTTAAGAATGACCTGCCTGACTCTATCTTACTTCCTTACTGAGAATTTATTTAGATTTTTATTCCAAGCACAAGGACCTGAGTTTGATCCCCGGTGCCAAAAAAAAAAAGATTTTTATTCCTGCCATACCAAAAGGCCATTTTCACTACTTTTCTGTAGCAATTTGAGCTAAACAGATTAGTTGAACAGAAGCTGTTGAATGGGAGTTGGGCACATCCTTTGCTAACTCCTACTCATCTTTCTAGTTTCCACACCTTTTCCACAGAATTTCCTTTTACCTCAGCCCCCTACCCAGCTGGCTGACCACCCACTCCCTTGGGTTATATTTGGTTAGAGTTGGTGGAAACTGAATGTAATCTGATCATTCCATGACTGGTTTAGACCTCCCTGAGTATAAAGCAAGAACAAAGCCACCCATCTGTGCTTATT
The DNA here is from genome assembly GCF_000247695.1 of Heterocephalus glaber. Next base: position 34,636,228 of record NW_004624730.1, read on the forward strand.
CTTCACCGAGAACTTGCTTTTCCTGGCACATTCCCCCAAATTATGCCAAATACAGCTGATTCCAGAACACCACAAACAGAATTCTCACCTTCAGAATGATCAAGTTACTCAGCAAAGCCTTCTCTCACTTCTTCCACTGTTTTTGAAATTGAAAGGAACCCAACTGTCTCTAAGGATAAAAATGAAAACAAACATAAAATTAAACCAGTCTTCCATCACAAAGAGTGAAGGAAATTGGACATTTTTTAATATTAGAAATTTAAAACAGAGGGTGAGCTCATTTATATTTTCATTCTGACATTTACCTTCTCAGTGGGAGTACAATTAAGCCATATTTTACTCCCATTTGAGGTGACCTTTATCTGAAAATGTTGTAGAATTCTCTATAGATCATCTTCGCCACCAATCAATAGAGAGTTAAGGATCCAGGAACATTAGTTCTTCCTCCCCTGGACCACTCCCTCCAAATGACGCTTGTGATAGGAACCTCCTACGTGAGAACTTTGAGCTCCTACTGTCCTGCCTACTGGCCATCTTGCCCCACTCTGGGCCATTTCCACAGAGCTGGTAAAGAGATCTTTCTTCCTTACACATTTAACAGTGTCAGCCCCTGTGAGAAATAGGCCTTTCAATGGCTCCAGATAGCCCTCAGAATTAAGTCAAAACTCTAGAGGTAATATGTTGCCAGATTCCTTCGTGATGTGACCTGCTCACTCCTCCCTATCTCAGTGCTGCTCTCTCCTTCCCTGGTGTGCCTGCATCCAAGTCATACTGAGCCATATTCAATGAAAGCACATTAAAATTCTCCAACAATCCAGCCTTCCTCCTTCCCAAATTGCTGAAAACAATCTAACCACAAGTGATGATTCTTTTCATGTATGATGGAATTTTCCACTAATGTGTCTACTGACTGTAGCCACATCCACATGTCCTTCTGTCATGCCCTGTCACACTCCACTCCTGAAATAGCAATCTCCTAAATTTGCAAGTATTCTATTTCCATTTTTTACCCTATCACTGAATAAATTATAACATCTGAACTGTCTATTGAGTTGTAACCTCAATTCTATAGGAGAAGGTAATGGTATCAGAGAGCATGAAGATATTATGAGAGTCTCCTAAGATTTCATAGTGTTTTGGCACAGGCAAAAATAAAAACTCCAATTTTGGATCCTGTTTTCAGTTCAGAGCTCCTTCTGGTTTGAGAAATAATAGAAGGAGAATTAATCCTTTCTTTTGAAAGTTATTAAGCTTTGAAGAACAATGAGTTTCAAAGCAGTGGGCCCCACACTGAGACAGTCAGCAGCCCTTCCCCAAACTCCAGTTTACTGGTCATTCACTCTCTTGGGAATATGTCTAATTAGAGTTGGTGGAAATTGTGTAATCTGAGAATTCCATGACAGGTTCAGACCTCACTGATTTCAAAGCATCAGTATAAAGTTCTACCTGGAATCTGATGGCATCTTGCTACTTTTGTACTTGCTTTTGGGACATCTTTGGTTCATACCACCACCTTTTCACTTTCTCCTTGTCACTTGCCTAAACAGCTTCTTTCAAAGTGACTTGCTTTATGGATGTTTTCAGTGGAGCACTATCCTTTTCCTTTGAGACTTAAATTTAATTTTAGTAAATTAATTTTACTTTTCTCTTAATGAGAGCACATCACATTCCCCATTGCTTCATTTATCATTTTATATTCCTGCACCTGTCATTCATGTGACCAACTTGTTGACCTCATTATTCATTGCTATTCATTTTTTCTTTTATGTATTCTAATACAATTAATTCCTTCTCATGGTTTTCTTAATCAAGGGTATTATTATATTAATTTATTGAAAGTCACTTGAATATGATCATTTCACCATATTTTTCCAGCTTACTCTACTAGTGGACAGGAAACGTAATGCACTGGAAGTTGACTTTTCTTCTTTTTTCTTTTAAAAGAAAGTCTAGATTAATATAATTTAGAACCCCTGGTCAAAATGAAATGAAAATGTCTTACTACTTTTGATTCCCTCCATGTCCTAGGAACAAAATGACTCTCTCATGTTTGACATAATGAGGTAGACAACTAATTTAGACACAAACAACATGAAGCAGGGTTCTGGGGGCACCTAGGTTATTGTCATCAGGTTTCACAACCAGCCTGAGCGTCACTGTCTTTTTTTAGCAAATATAATTGTTGGGAGCCATAAATTACATGACAACTTCTATAGCTCTTTCTTCCTTTTCCTCTCTAGTCTCCCTTTCCCCTGCCTTTTCAATAAGCATTTCAGGTAGAGTTAATGAGAACCAGGTGATAAAGACACAGACACCTTTGATTTCCAACTCAACAATAAAAATAACTGGAATCAACTAATTAACCCATGATTCTTTTGAAAATGTGAATATGAAGATCATATATGCATGTAAATAATACATGTGAATGATAAAACATGCAGCTGGTTGTATAGACAATTACTGTGCTAATCTGAAATTGCTTTATATTCTTCTATTTTGATTACCAAATTTAGAATTGAGTAGAGTCCTGGTCATAGTCATGAAAAACTCAAATACAAGGAGATACTACTTTCCCTGATACTTTTTCATTTAGTTTCACTGATGTTGGATTAATCAGTAAACTCTTAGGGAACATGTTTTCCATATTGTTTTTAATGAACAAACTAACTTGATGAAAATTCATTTTGAGCTGACAAATTCTGTAGCACAATCATTTTATTTTATTTATTTATTTATTTTTCTAGTACCAGGGACTGAACTCAGGACCTTGCACTAGCTAGGCAGGTACAGTGCCCCTGAACTATATCCCTGGCCCCACACAACCATTTTAATTGTATTCATTTATTAAGACAACTTTGACTTGTTTACTTTTCAAAAACTTTTTAAACATCATGCAGATGTCAGGATATTGGGAAGATTCAAGACCTAATTTTTACTATGAGCCTTGAAGGAACTTTGATGAATTTCAGAGATGAAAGATGAGCAACTCCTCAACTAAACTGTAGAATCTCTGAATTTGAAGGGACTTTAAGGATAGTTCAGTCACACACTTAAAGGTTAAATTTGATTCAGGACATCCCTGCCAAATAAGAAGTATCCTATAGACAGCTCTGACCATTAAAAAGTTCTTTTTTACTTAAACCCTATAGCTTCCACCCTTGGATCCAGATTCTGTTATGGAAATAAAACACAGTTACAGGGCTGAAAACTTTTTGAAATCAAGGACTGTGCTATGGTTTGGATGTTGAACATCCCCCAAAGACCCTAAAGGTTAAAAGATTAGTCCCCAGGGTAGTGCTGCTAAGAGGTGATAGAACTGCTAGGAGTGGGGTTTAGTGGAAGATCCTTAGATTATTGGGATATGATTAAAAAGGGATTGTGGCACCCCACCCAGTCTTTTGTGTTTCCTGGCTCATGATATCAGCAATTTCCTCTTCCCTGTGTCTCTCCCATATGTGCAACCCTTGCTAGAGTCCCATAGCAATGGGGCTGCCTGATCTTGGACTGAAACCTTCAGAACCATGAGCCAAAATAAACCTTTTCTCTGTGTAAGTTATTATCTCAGGTATTTTGTTATAGTAACACAAAGCTGATTAATACAGACTATATCTACCATAGCTTTTAGTAACTTGATAAATGATTGATGAATTAGTTAAAAGCAGATGTTTCTCTTTTGGGGGGAATATTACCTTACAAAATAGCAAATTGTCAGTGTATTTAAGATCCACTGAGAAAGCATCATATAAGTAACTGATTTATTGCTTAAATGTTATAGCCGATATATTTTGTTATTCTTTAAATCTTAAAATCCACATAATTTTACATATTTGACTTATGAAGTGCCATGTGCCCTCACTATATTTATATTTATATTTAATGACCCTGCAGATATTAACTGTTAGATATCACATGTGCAGAATATACTGTCTGAAACAGGGGGTAGAGAAGTTGAAACCTGCTGATAAAGTCACTAGAAGTCCTAGGTTTTGTCAGCTCCACCACTACCATCTGAGTGACCCTAGGTAGGTCACTAAACCTCTCTGGTTCTTGGTTCATCTTCTACAAATGGCAAAGGTTGAAACAAATGCTCTTTTAAAGTTCTTTTCAGCTTCCTAGATTGTGTTTTTGACTTGTCTGTCCAGTGACTTCTGATTTCCAGCTCAATTCTCACTTTATATGGCCAGTAACTGTCTACTTGCGTACACTGTATAAAGCCAAGGGTGTTCCCCCTCTCTTTTCAGAACACTGTTCTTCAGGAAACAGTGCGCAGAGAGTGTGAAGAACGCTTTGAACTGACAGAGGCATTGATCCAAGCCAGAGAACAGCTCCTGGAGCTCAGGAAGCTCCATGGAAGCTTACCGTTGTCATCATGTCCCCACAGCAAGGGCAGCCTAACCTCTTCTGTCGCAGCCGTCGGTAATCATAGAGAGTGAAGCCCTGTAAGACTGAACTCTGAAAAAGGAATCAGAATTCCCAGCCTGCACAGAGCATCAAACCCCATCACTTCCCCAACCTCAGATAAGCCCAAGAGGACCAGCAACTCAGGTGTGCCAGTGCTCGCCGCCGCACCAAATTCTCCCAGGGGCAAGGCGTCTTCAGTAAATGAGACCAGACAGAGATTGGCTGCCGTTCTTCGGAGGAGGCTGAGTCAGCAGCGATTGATCCAGGGTCAGGAGCAGCTCCACACAGCGTGCACTTCTTTCACAGAGATTCACTGCACCCGAGGGCGACAAAGATCAAATACGTCTGTAGATATATTTAACAAAGGAATGTAAAGAGAAAATCCTGAAGCCGTATTTTCCAAAAAGTCTTTAAAATTGCAATAGATAATGAAGTTGTAGGTATTCCAGAGGGTCCATTTCTACTTTTATGTATTATGTGCATTTCAATGAGTTCTATGAATATATTCTTTTAGAGATTACAGGTAAAAAGAATTTCCTTCATGGCATCTTTCCTTTCTTTTTTCATTTTTGCATCATTACAATCAGAACTTTTCTACCAAAATTAGATTAGGTTGGTTTTATTGGTGTTTGTTCATTTGTTTGTTGAGCTAAGTAGGTTAAATAGACGTAGTAAGCATTCCAATAGAAAAGAAAAGAAAGCACTTTAGTCCTTAATTAATTTCCAAAGTGCTGAGTTCAGATATTCACAGGGCTCAGCAGCAGCAGCAGCAAAAGCATCTTTACTTCACCTTGCAATTTAATTGGTTAATCTAATTTCTTTTTAGATTAGGTGGGAAGTAATATAGAAATATTCAGGACAGTCTTCTCTGAGAGTGTACAAAAAGAGATAATATTTCCAATTCAAGGAAAAGGTGGTTTACTTCTCAAAGTATGAAGATTGTTTGGAAAACAAAGAGTCTGACCATGGAAATATTACTTAGTAGTGCTACACCAAAAGATACGAGAATGGGGTTTCTCTCCATAAACAGGAGCACATTTTTGTTTAAAATGTGACTTGACTTAGATCTTCCATCTGACTGCATCATGCAGATCCATTCCCATTTTGGAATAAGAGTCACACATGTGAAATACGGTACATAAAACTCTCTCCTATTTATCTTACCTACTGATGAGAGAATCCAAAGCTACTTGAGATCCTCCCATGTGAAAAAAAGTAAAGTTATTAAGCAAAATCAAGTTTATCTCTAATCTTTCAAAGGATTAGTCTGATCTACCAGTGAAATATTTTAACTTTAAAAAATTCCATATGAAGTCCACTGATTTTCCTGACAAGTTTAAGAAAGAAGACATCTTACATTAAGGGTTAGAATGCTTATTTTGTTTTACAGGGATTGTTGTTTTTTGTAATGGCCTTTAACAAGAAATCACAACATTATAGAACAGTGGCATATTTTAGATGGTTATCCTAGCCACCTCTTTGCAGATGAGGAATAGACCCCCAAAGGGACTGTGACTTGGATAAGGTAATGCAGCTAGTTTGTGACAGGTTGAACCAGAACCACCTTCACTGATCTCAGTCTTCCTGCCTCACTAAAAGGTTCCCAAGCCTCCATCATGATTTTGGTCAATAGCACCTACACGGTATTTAATTAATAGTTTAAAGTATACTCACTTTTTAAACTGAAATTTGTGTAAGAAGGAAGAATGAATCAGGGAAAAATAACTATAATGAGTTCGATTTGCTAGTTATATTTTGGGAATGCTCTTAAAACAAATATTCATGTATTAAAATAATACATATACCATACATTTCCACATCCTTATATTATCTTGCATAATTTCAGTAGGGGTCCACTGCCCTACCCCTCCTTATCTCTGATCTATTTGATGTTTAAATTACAAGTACTTGTCACATAAACTAGATGGCAAAAGCTAGTGAAAGCATAGGAGAGTACCTTGGGAAACAGCTTTTGTTACCAGGTTAGACTTGCTTTTTTCAGTCTTGTGATTCCAGCTGTCCTTTCAGGAGCCAGAAGGATGCAGCAGTACTCTTCATTTTCCCTAAATTATGAACATATTTTGATATATAAAGTCACACATAAGCTTTTTAAAAGTGATATAAAGACTATTTTAGCAAAATAGTTTGAAACCTAGCTTCTCAGTTTTATTGTTATGCTCTTGCTTTACAATGAGTAATTCTGTGAATAATCACTCTGAGAATAGTATCATGATCTGCCGAGAGGTTGTATTATAGACCATAGTATGTAAAAGAAGTAATTGTATGGATAAACAGGTAATATGTACGTTTATTTCAACCTACACTGTTTTAATGGTACAAATTAAGCAATGTGTTTATCTTTTTTCAGAATTTTTTTCAAAAATAGTATTAGATTATGTAACTAGATGTTAAGAACACAATGAACTCCTGTCATAAAGCAATGTTAAGAAAGTAGTTAATATGGGAAAATAACATTCTAAAATGCATTTAATGGATATTAAATCAAACACTTTCAATTTCTCTATAAAACACATGTTTTCCATGACCTCAGTGGAAGGATTTATAGGTTTTAAGAGAAAAAATGCCATAGAAAGTATTACTTAGAGAATTATAACCGCCTTTGTTTTTCATCTTGAACTGGTATGGGTGGACAAAGATGGAAGGGAAATCTGTAACAGAGTTTTCAAGCAGTTCTTTGCAATCTCATTGAAAAATGCTAAATTATAGTTGTTCAGAACTACTTAAATTACATTTTCTTCCAGTGGAATGGCCTGGAAGAGACACTAACATAATAATTATGTAAGACTAAGATCTTTTAATATTTTATTAATCTAAAAATGTTTTTGTAATATTACAAATCAATTGTAGAGAATTTCTTTGATTATGGAACAATTTTTTTCAAGCTTTACCTTTTAAAATTCATATGATTATTAAAATATTATACTAATAGATCAACCTAATGTTTTAAAAGGCTTAACACACTGTAGCTAAAAATTCCAACCTGTGGCTGTCATAGCCAAGTTTCAACTTGGTTGGCTTTGGGATCTGCATGGGGGACTGGTGAAGCACATCTGAGTGTGTCTGAGTTGATCGTGGAGGTGGGGCCTTGGGGTCTATATCTGGTTTCTCCGTCTTCCTCCCTGCCACTAATCCTGTGCTCTGCTTCCTGGCTGCCTTGAGTTAAGCAGCTTTGCTCCACCACATACTTCTACCATGATGTTTCTGCCTTGGAACCAGCTAACCAGGGACTGAATCCCCTGAAACTGAGCTAACTTAAACCATTCCTCCTTTCAATTGTGGGTGTCAAGTATTATATTTCAGCATCAGAAAGCTAACTAAATATACCAACCATTCTGCTGTAACTTATGGAGCACAGGAAATCAATTTGATATGTGCTGAAAGTTCACAAATCCTAAAATCATGGATTGTTAAACTTTTTAGTTCTCATGTTTTAAAAAAAGAATGTACAGTGCATCTTGCATAGTACACCTGTAATAGTCCCCAAACCAAGAAACAATTATGGTATCATTCTTAAAGTGACATTGATGGTATCTTAAAAAAAGATTTGACATTTCTTCTTGAAATTAGCAACTCTAGGTAGTAACAAATTGTGAAGCCAATGTTATACTTTTGCCTTTTTATAATTAATTATATCATCTTTGTATATTCTGAAGTTTACATGTAGAACTTTCTTAACAATATAACAGTTGGATATGGAACACTTTCCTATGGTAATATTCACCATGATTTTATAAGTCATAAGATTTTCCTCTTCTCCAATGGTCATATACCCTAGCCCTTTATGTCCTTTATGTCCTTTAAATGTCCTTTAATAAAAATTTAGCAGACATTTATTAGTCCCCCAATAAATAAGAGAATAATTGGTCACAGAGTAATTGTGTAGTACTTGTTTCCCCAAACAAGTAATATAGGATATTAATAAATAATTTTAAGCCAGTTTCTAATCATCTTGAGCCATACATTAACATTAAAGATGTTACTTATTTACTCAACAGGTACAGACAACTGAAGAAATGTTGTAAGAGCCACAAAGATAAATAAGACATATTACAGATTCTCAAGAATTGTATAGTAAAAGGAAAGGGGAAAAAACATACTTAGAAATTATAGGGCAGGGGCCAGGGATTTAGCTCAGTGGCACCACACCTGCCTGGTAAGTGTAAGGTCCTGAGTTTGATTCCTGGTACTGGGGAGGAAAAAAAAAAAATGAGAAGAAAGAAATTATAGGGCAGAAGGTGTTGTTGGGTAAAGAACAGGATTGAGACCAAGGTGGATGACCTCTACTTCTTGGCAAGAGAATTGGTATTTTCAATGTGTCTTGAAGAATGAGTAGAATCTTATGAAGAAAGCATACCAGGTAGAGGAAATAGGTAGATGTTTGCACAAATGGGAAGTATAAAAAACATTTGGTGAGGGCCAGGGATTTAGCTCAATGGTTCCGTTGCCTGCCTCGCAAGCAAAAGGTCCTGAGTTCAATCCCTGGTATCAAACAAACAAACAAACAAAAACATTTGGTGAAATAGTGGGAACCTGAAAAAGTAGTTTGATCTACTGGATCGAGTTGAATTAGGGCCCTGTGCAGGCTTTTGACTGGGAGTAGCATGAGCTCTGTTGAAATATGGAACCACTGTCTTAGCAGTGCTGTATTGGAGTAACTGTGAAATGGACAGGCTGGAAATGGAACACCAGTTGGCTGACTAGTATGATGCTCCAGACAAGAGATAATGAAGTTCTGAATAAAGATATTGATTTTGGGAATAAATAGGAGGTATCTGATTTAAATTGTGTTCATGGAAGGGAAAAGATTTTTTTCCCCTGCTAAATGCAATTTGAAACCATTACCATTGCCACCTTAGCAGGGTGCATTTTATGAGATTGGCTCCAATTAAAGGACTATCCTCTATTTAAGAATACAACCTCTCTGAAAAATGTGAAATAGTAGGAACTACATTTTCATTTGGGCAACAGATAAGCCCATTCATAAGACTCTACATTCACTAGAACTCTCCTTAAAGGAAAATACAAATCTGAATAATGTTCTAAGAACTATAAAGGAACAGCATGGAAACTGACATTAAAAATAAATATTATCTTGTCTCACAGAATGCAAAGTACAACTAAACATGGAAATTTGGGAGTAATGCAGTACAATAAAACTTCTTTCTGATTTTTGCTAACCATTTAGGAGGGAAAATATAGATGATAGCAGCTAAAATAAAAATAATGGTTATCTGTAAATCTTTACAGTTTATAGTCCTGAGGGACCTGATGCCTCACTTGGTCTAGATCTGTATCACTTTACAGAAGTAGATAATAGTTCACTTAGATATTAAATAATTTTCTAATCACCTAGCTGCATAGAGCAGACTTGATGCAAGAGTCTGGCCCTCCAACTTCTGGCCTGCACATCTCATTTGTAGACAGGAAGAACAGTGTCAGGGCTCTAACTTTGCTACTCAAAGTATTCCAGCAGGATCAGTGTCTCCTGGGAGTTTGTTAGAAATACAGGCTTATACCTTCTACTGACCAAAGCTTTATTCCAAAGAGGTATTCAGATGACTCACACACGTGTTAAAATGTGAGCAACATTGCTCATGGTGTTCCCATTGGCCCTGATTGAATACTCTACATCTAAGCTGTGCATTCGTATTAAGCAGAAATAGCCTTGCTATATTTAGCTCCCTCACACCTAACTGAAACCAGTGCTGCAAGGAGATCTGCCCTCATAGGTTGACCCATTGAACACCCTGCTCCCGCTGCACTGGAATTCTCTTTTGCCCATTGATTGTGAATCTGTAATTTTCCAGGAAACTTAGTGATTAAAGGAAATCAATATCCATTCCTAAGAACCTGAAATATATCAGAACCCAAGGCTTTGAACTTAAAAAGAACTAGAGATTTGCTTTGTTTTGTTCTAAATCCAGTAGAAACATTTTGGTTTTGATCATTGGTTTGATAATCTTAAACTTTAATCTCATAACAGCATGGATACATGATTACCAAAAGGAAACTTGGTGATGCTGGTTGTCTCTTGAAGTTTGTGAAATATAGAATGTTTAGGGAGCTTACTAGAATTATGAAGGAAATATAATACCATTAATCTCTCTGAAAGTAGTTCTAAATCACTTACATACTGTATAACACTGTAACTTGTAGATCAATTTAAAGGTAGAATCAACAAAGGCTGAATGAGAATTAGATTCAAATTCTCCATTTCAAAATCTGTACTGAACACAATGAGACGTTATGCTCACTTGCCTGTGGGCATTAATTCAGCTCATCTCATGATGCCACAGAGTGTCTACCTTTTATACATATTTTTGAATTAAAACAATGAAAGAGATTGATTTCACTTGCCATTCAGAATTTCTTAAATAGCTTTTATTAACATATCCAATGCTGATATTTAGCTTATATGGTTGTTTACTACTACCATTAACAATCTCATAGTTGGGCCGGGGATTTAGCTCAGTGGTTTCGCTGCCTGCTGCACAAGCGCAAGGACCCAAGTTCGATCCCTGGTACCAAAAAAAAAAAACCAAAAAACAAATAATCTCATAGTTATGTCAAACCCAATAATTAGAGCAATATATAATTTAGAATATTAAAACATTTTTAAGTAGATGATTTCATAAGACATTTGTATGAAAAGATTTAACACTGGAAATCTGTTTGTCTGCTGGAAGAAATGAACATCTGCCTTTGTACTGTGCACCATTGCCAGATATATCTCCCTTTCTTCCAAGTGAGCTTGATATAGTCTAACACGTTAATATAAAGAGATACCTCTGTCTTCTGTCTTCTTAAAGTGAGTTAGTTCTACTGTTGTAATTTTCTAGTCAGAACCTTAAATTTCTAGGGAATTAAGGTTACTGCCAAGATTCAAGGGACTCCTTCTTTTCACTGATTTAAAGCAGGATTTCTTAAAACTCAGGGGAGCCAAGTTTCCACTCACTATTACTTTAAAAGTATTATATTAGAGGTTTTAAGCCAGGTTCTAAGAAGATCTCAAAACTTGAATCTTTTTATTTTTCCAAGTGGAACAAAGCACTCAGTATAGAAACTAAGAAATATACTTTTGTGAGTTAGGGAAAAAATAATCCACTATCATTTAACAGCAGTGATTGGATAAGGACTTAATCCACATGCTCTCTTTAGAACTGTAAATCAATGTTTTTGCTAATGTACTTTGAAAATTTTTGTAAAAAACTTTTATCTCTTACACATTTTCATGTTGATATCTAAAATATTTAATCATAAGCCTAAGTGGCCACAAAGGACATCATAAAGGTAACCAGCAGGTTACAAATATTGGCACTTATGCAATAAAATTATTACTTTAAGATATTTTTATGATTGCAAAATATTTATTGATCTGTCATAATAAAATACTCTGACAGAATTTATAAATTTCTTCAACATTGGGTTATTATAGTTATTATTGCTGTATTACTATTTAAAACAACACATAAACTTATTTATTAATTTTGGGGGGAGTGATTTTTTGAGGCAGGGTCTTACTTTGTAGTTCAGACTGGCCCTTAATTCACTATGTAGCCCAGGCTGGTCTTGAACTCGCAACAATCCTCCTGCCTCAGCCTCCAGAGTGTTGAGATTACAGGCGTGCACCACCACACCCAGCTCCCAACACATAAATTTAGATAAATAATCAATCATTAAGCATTAAAGGTAAATTTTATTGACAATGCATTTCTTGAGATGAATCGATATCTTTTAAATTGAATGTAAAATAAGCATAAAGGCAGTCAAAAACAATTGGTCTGTACATAGGATTGGGTTTTTTTGGTTTTTGGTTTGTTTGGTTTTTTGGTACAGGGGCTCAAACTCAGAACCTTGCACTTGCCTGGCAGGTGGGTGCAGTGCCACTGAGCTAAATCCCCAGCCCAATTTGAATTTTTTTTTTTTACCAGGGCTCAAACTCAGGATCTCGAACTTGCCAGGCAGGCACTGTGCTGCTGAGCTACAAGGATTGTATTTGCTTTTATTAATTGGAGATAAAAAATGGTAAACATTTTTAAATGAGGTTTTTACTAAATTACAATAAATAATTCAAATGATTCGTGACAAAATCACTTTAATTGCTTCATTAAATAACAAACACCAAGGAGATCTCTTAGAACTTTTCTCTAGTATATCTGTACCATTTTAGATAAAATTTCACCAATAAATCTTGAGAGCTTAAAAATTCTAATTACATTTAAAGAATTAATTACACTAAGCGATACTGCTTTGGCTATTTAAAGATTCTTTTCTTTCTATCTAATCATGTGTCCTAGGATAAATAATAGTAAGAGCTGAAAAGAACTCCTTATATTTAAATGCATGCAGGAGGAGACATTTTCAATAGTCAACATTTCTTACTAATGTCATTTTTACCTTGCGTTCATGAAACTCCTTCAAATGCATATTTTGATAAAATAAGATCATAAAAGAGAAGAACCATAAGCCCAAATTTGTCTTACTCCTTGCATTCCACCTTGTATCTGAACTCAGAAAATTCCAGCATGGACTAAAATTTCTAGTACTACACTTTATCAGGAATATTTGTGCCAGGGAAATACTTTCCTGTGATATGGTACATCATCAACCTCATCAAGTATTCCTGGAATGCATATATTCCATGTTAAAGGCTACTTAATCAGAATGTCCAGGCTCCTGCTTGTTACAGAGAATTAGACCTTCTGAGCAAAATCTAGCAGAGCACCTCAGGTATAGGACCCCAAGGCCTCCAATCCAAGACAGAGGGTTGCTCTCTTCTCTAACCTGCCATCCCCCCAGAGTTCAGAGTGTCAGGGAGAGGATATTGAAGCTGCCTCATGCTTCTCGCCTCATCTGCCCTTGAGCCCCTGGTCACAGAAGAGGAAAACCTGAATGCAGCATTAATGGTGTCCTTTGGTTTTCTGTGACCATGTACCTTGTGGGACTCATTACAATACTCTTAACCAGAGAGATCCTGACAATTGACCAAGAAAAGACAGACCTACAATCACCAAGAAGAAAGTTCTTCAATTTCAACCCCCAGCAGCAGTAAGAGAAGTAGTAAAGAGCCATAAAGATTGAGTTTGGGGTCAAGGAGGATTAAATTCTTTGTAACCAACATAATTTGAGCTCTGAGACAGTAGCAAGTCATCAAATTTTTAATATTTATACAACTGTTTGACGAATGAAAAGAGATTGTACTGGTTTTTACCATTCACTTCCTGGACATAGTACATTGTGGGAAGAGAGAGATGTCCTTCTTTGATAGAAAAAGAAAGTTTTTCATGTTTTGATGTTACTATTAATGATTCAGCTATAGTCATACAAGCGTCAGAGTTTATTTTACTTATGTATTGAAGTCCTTTGAAAATGTTTGGGAAGCCATTGGAAATTTAATGCTAACACTCATCTTAATGCATTTTAGTAGCTTATACAGTATGTAGAGTCTTCGTTACTCTTAATTTAGTTCTAAATGTTCTGATCCTAGTGTCACAGGCACACTCTTAATCATTCATGGTCCTTAGCTTCCTGGGGTTCTTCCAATTACCCCATCCCTTCTAAGTAGAAGACCTAGATGCCGGAAAAAACACAGGGAAAGCATGTCCAGCTGCGTATGGGGCCACATGCCCTCATTAAGTGTATGATCCTGACTGCACTTCCACCACAAAATCTTTACTGTTCCTTTTTATTATTATTTATGACTCCTTTGGCTAATTGGTATGAAAGCAGCTAAACACTTAATGAAGAGAACGGTGTACCTCGTACTATTGAAACTCAGCCATTATAGGGGTAATATGAACCTTTTTTCAAATGTAATACCATGGGTTTCAGTATATAGATCTTCTCACAAAGGTTATGTATTTTCCTGTAAGGAAAGGACATTGTCTCAGCAATTTTCCTAGGCCATCATTGAATTTAGTCTTAGCACTCCTGAGGGGATAATTTAGCCTCAAATCTCCTAATTTATCCAAATGTGTGTAAAAATGGGACTATTATACCCTTTTAGCGAACTCAAGCTAAAATCAGGGTTTCACTGCAGGTCACTGAGGGATTTTTCTTCATTACCAAAAAGGCATATAGGAAAAAGACCTGGCACCCTTGCTGGAGAAAGTGCTGTCTTCACAGGTAGTGGGTCACGCCCTCACTTTTTGTCCCCAGTGTAAAGATAATTACTAGATTCCCAGGGTAAGATGGCTCAGCACCTGGCATCTAGTGAAAAAGAAAGGGGTTGAAACCACATGGCATAAAAGCAACAAGGTAACAAGAAGAATCTGGACACTTGTCTGCTGTGCCACATGGGTATTGCCCTCAAGGCACCCAAGGCCACTCTGCTGGAAATAGTCTGAGATTGCAGCCCCTTAAAATGGCTGAGAGGAAGCTTGTGTGGTGGCAGTGGAAGAGGAGTAGCACTCTCTCCAGTGCAGCAATGGTGTGGCAAGTTAAAACGCCCAGTGGCAGGGGCAGAGAAATCCCAAGAGTCAGCTATACTATGACAGAAGCAATCCAATAGTAGTTATGATATAACAGCTGGTGTGCACTAGTTACCATGGTAGTACATACTGCTCAGGGCTTAATCACATGCCATTTCATCCTCCACAGAGTCCACTGAGGGTGGTGCGCTTATCAGCTACCTGTACAGACAAGAAAACTGAGGCAGAAAGATGGTAAGCTCCTTAGCCAAGTAACACAGCTGCTGAGGGGCAAAGCGAGCCTCAAGTGGAGAGGCAGAATACATGACGATTGGAAGAGGGTTGGCATATCACCTTGCCCTCCAGGTGTGAGATCTAGCCTCATTTCAGAATGCACATTCAAGGAAAAGGGAGGACACAAAACCAGCTTAGGAACTATGGAACCAAGGCGGCAGTCTGCTCATATCGCTGGAGAGAGAGGTCCCGTGCTGCCGGGACACCTGCTCCATTCCACCCGCACCAAGCACATGGGCAGGGACCAGCCAGAAGGTGGGGACCCCTCACCACAGGCCACACTCACCACTGTGATCCACTTAGCCACACCAGCACCTGCAGGACACCCCCCCACCCCCACCGCCGCCTCTGGCCTCCTGGCTGTACCACTACCTGGTTCCACACTACAATGACATAGGGGACACCAGACCACCGTACTTGGTAAGTTGGAGGAGGGATCACCACCTCCCATCAGAACCTGGACTATCTACAGGGGAAGGGCAGCTGGAACCTGCAGTAGAACCTTGCAGAGTTCAACCCTTCAGAAGGACATGGAGCTCAACTTGGGACTTGCAGCCAGAAATCTGCCTGAATCTCATGGGTCTGCAACTGGCTTACTGAGACTCA
>NW_004624730.1:34663423-34799444 GCF_000247695.1 Heterocephalus glaber
GGGGTGAAGGGCACACAGGTAATGGGGAAAAATTAAGAACCAAGATACATCATGTACAGGTACAAGCACCCAATGATAAATGTAAACGTATTGTATACCTAAAATGTACCTATAAAAGAATTGAAGAAAAAAAAAGATACTATGGAACCAGCTCTTTTTCCAAAGAATATAAGAAAGTAGCATGTGGGGGGAAAACACAGACCTCTGGAAAAGTTCTTAGACTATTATAAGGACCCTGTAGAAAGCTGTTTAGCATCCTATAGAGGTGGCATATTTTTGGCTTCAAATTCCTTTTTTAAAAAATATCATTTTCTGTATTAATCTTTAGATCCAGTACTTTCTGACTTATTTCTAGGTAATGTCCTATCTCTACCCTTAAAAAAAATACAAGCCAGGAGTGGAGCAGCATGCCTATAATTCCACCAATAGGATCATTAGTTTGAGCCCAGTCAGACCCTGTCTCAAAATAAAATTTGAAAGGAGCTGGTTATGCAGCTCAATGCAAAGGCCCTGGATTCAATCCCTAGTACTGAAAAAAGAGAGCTGTATTTGCACCTCAGAGGCAGACCACACATTTAGCATGCACATGTCCTCAATCCCCAGAACTGAAAAGAAAAAAAGTATCAATAAAAAAAAAATTGGTCCTCCTAAATATAAAGAAGAAAAATATTAATGCAGGTGTAATAGTGCAGAGAGAACTAACAGTGATACAGGCATTCAAAAGGCCATATTTTACAAAAAATGAAGACACATTCTAAATGTAGTAACCACGAGTACTCTTGGAAATTGTCTATAAGTATCCATTTTTGAGGCATAGGTCTTTAAAACCGTCAAGCATCTTTTTGGAATAAAGCCTTTTATTCTCACAGATGATTAACACTAATTGCTCATTGTTAGCAGTGGTATGAAATTAACACCTGTGATTTTAGTTTGTGTATAAACTCCCATTATTTGGATACAGTGCAGAAGATTTTGAATCTCTACCTTTGTTCTTCTGCCTTTGATTTTTTTCATAAGTTTTTGTGTGCTGTTTCTATAGTTTTTCCCCACTCTGAATAAATTTTCTTTTTTTGTTTTCTTCTTTTGCCTGTTCCTCCCCACCCCAAACCCCTACACACATACATATTTTCTGGTCCTATGCAAGTAATTATCTCTCTGCCTATTCTTAGGAGTTACCCTAGATATTTTAACATGCTTACTTCAAGTTAATTTCTTTAAGCTAGACACAGAAGACAAGTATTGCACGTTTTCTCTCATATGTGGAAATTGAAAAAAAAAGAGGTACCATTTGGAAAGAGAGAGGAACTGAATTGGGTAGTGAGAGAGGAAGGCAAGAGAGGGAGTGGAGAGGGTAGATATGATCAAAGCACAATAATGCATATATGGAATGTCAAACCCATTAATCTGTATGATTAATATACATCAAAAATTATAATAAGAAAAAGAAAAAAGCAAATTTCTTGATACTCCACCCAAACAATGCAAGAACCCTCAGGTTACCTTAACTACAATTTTTCACTTTCTCCCATTTCATACTTTGAGAAGTATTTTAATTCTATCTTGTTTTTTAACCTCAAAAATTAGAAATTATCATCACTGTTACAAATAGCCAGTTTGTTTAGCTTTACCCAGCACACATTTTCTTCATTCCTCTATCTCATTCCATTTCTTTGGTCACCATTTCCTCTTGCATCCCAGACTTTTCTGCATTTGACTTCATAATCTTTCTGCCTAAAGCAGTTTTTCTTTCTAAGAGCTTTATTCAATTTTCATTCAATCTACTTGATTAAAAATGTTTTTTGCTGCTCAACAACTTTTCTTTAAACATATCAAACTTGATTATTTTATATTCTGTGCCTGATCATCTTTCTAGCTCTGATTTTCCAGCCTGTTGCTGTTGGGCCTCACTAATGGTGCTTTTCTGGCTTGGGCGTTTTTAGAATGGGGAGTGTGTGTGTGCGTGTGTGAGTGTGTGTGTGTGTGTGTGTGTGTTCTAATTTCTCTGAAATTTATCTGTAGGAGATACAGGCTGAGAGTCCGTTTTTTCAGAGAAGACTTGGATTTACTCTTCGTAGTTGACTTTACAAATATTTGGGGTACACTAACAGTAAAAATTCTTTTTTGATTTTTCAAGTACAAGAGTACCTGAAGAATCTCAAGTGAGATTTCCTACTATAAACCTCAAGTGGGACTTCACTTACTATGGCCATTGGCCAAGGGCATGCACTTTCTTGCCACTGTTTTCTCTTCCCCTTCAGTGACTATGCAACAACCTGGAAATGGGCTGTGACTTGGGCTGGGTGTGACAGTGGAATTCTCCTTGCTGTTTCCCGGTCTGTGACCATGCAGCATATAATTCTCACACAAGGTAAATTTCAAGTTTGTCATGTACAGAAACATCCTTTGAAGTAACTGTGGAGAGCTGATACTCTTACAGATCTGATTCACACAGGATCAAACACATTTGTCATCTGCAAAAAATAGTGTTTTAATTTTTATCTCTCTATACAGCAGTTAAACAAGAAATTGACAGTATAAAGATCTTTGTTTAGTTACACCCTGCCCCTTTTTAAGCTGGACAATTATCAAGTTGTGACATGAGTTTTACTTACAATTATTCTTTGAGCTCTAGGTCAATAGCATATTCAAAATGTTAAATCTCCTTCTTAGTTACCACTAACTGAATTCCACACCTAATGCCTAAGTGACTATCTTGTGTATGTTTTAAGAAAACAACTCTAAACTGCCTGCATCTGCTGCTTTGTCATGCTGGGGAGAAACAGACTCTTCTTTATTAATCTATGAGCAATTTAAAAGGAATGAAAAGATGAGTTTATCAAGTTCATGTTACTATCTTTATGTACTGACATTTGGAAATGCCTTTAGTCATTGTTTTTCATTATCACTATGGCTTTTAAAGCCTCCGATCTCATCATTTTGGCAAATGAGTGAACACCAGCAACAGCTCGAAAACAATAAGCCTTGCTCTATAATGTGACATGGGGAAATATTTTTTAATTTTCTAGCAGGTGCTGGGCTAGGAATCTGACTCATAAAGATAGTAATTATACCTCTTTTCTGAAGCGAAGCAGCAAGAAAGAACATAGTAAAATTAATGAAGAAAGCCAGACTAAAGTTCATTTTCTCTATCTGGAGAACTCATGATCCTAAGAGGTTTTTAAAGATGAATCACTGCTTTGTTCAGGATAGCACAGGAGAGGATATTTGTCTTTGTGTCAAAAACAAGGACCCTTAGCAAATTGAATCTCTCTCTACTTGGACAATTCAAGAAAGACAAAAATCTTGAGGGCTTTATAGTGTTGAACATGGATAAAGCCTTCTTATAGATTAGAACAAAATTCTTACCAGTTGCAACTGGCAGAGAAAATGTTTTTCAGAAATGATTCTCACATAAAAACTTTTAACACTGGGACACTCCATACAGGCAGGGTGGTGATTGTGTAAACATGCTACATTACACAGAAATGAGAGCTGATTGATTAATGCAGAGCATGCATTAGTGATAACATGAATCAGAACAAGAAACATTTCTTTTTCCTTAAGTGGTAAAAGCTAGGAGGTAGTAGGGGCAGGGAGAGGGCTGGTTTGACAGTGAGATAGTGTGACAAAGGCCAGCTTAAAAAAGGGGGCAAAAATTGTGAGATAGGTCCACTTTAACTTGAGTCACAGAGGGCAGATATGTGACCTTGAATATTTGTTCAATGCCTTATTCACAGCCACTGTAGTTCATAGATAAGGACATAAAATAATCTTAAATTCTCTCTTTCTCCCTTCCTCCTCCCCTATTTTTAGAATATTACATAAAACAAAATGAAACTAACAAAAAAAAGGAAATTGCTAGGAATCAATTTGAGCACAATTTTGAAGAGTAGTCTCTATCACCTTGTTTCCTACATGTTGTTAAATTATCCTTCAGTAGCTTGTAACAACTTCCTTTCCAACCTCAGTTTATTGATATTCTTTATTCGGCCCTGGTAAATAATGGCCTGCAATTGATGTCACCCTGTGGTACACAGTGACATGTGGGGCATCACTTTGTAGTCACCACTCTTTGTGGGCTGATAATGATACAGAAGATTTGCCTGAGGTTTCCATAGGCATCAAAACTCAAACATCTTGTCATTGGCTGCAAAGAGGGGCAAGTTGTCACAGATTCCAATCACCTAGGCAGGTCATTATTTAAAGGAATAGGATGGCAAGAACACCATAAACCTGGAACTTATGCCCAGGACTGTGTTTATAGATAGGATGTGGGTCACTGCTCATTGTTCCTTTTCCCTGAGATTTATATCTGTGGAGTACAGACAATACCTAAGAACCACATGTCCCTTGTTATGGACCTCATTGTGTCCCTCCAAAATTCACATATTGGAGCCCTAACCCCCAATATGATTTTATTTAGAAAGCCTTTAAAGAAGTAGAGTTAAATGATGTCAAAGGGTAGGACCCTAATCCAATAGGATTGGTGTCCTTAAGAAAAGAGGACAGAGCAAACACCATACATAGAGAAAAGGCTAAGGAAGGACACAGCAAGGAGGTAGCCATCCACAAGCCAAGGAAAGGGGCCCCAAAGACACCTTGATCTTGGGCTTTCAGCCTCCAGAACTATAAGAACATAGATTTCTGTTTAAAACAACTACTCTGCGGCCTTTTGTTATGGCAGCTTTAGCAAAGTAAGCCCTTTGGGATGCTTCACAGATGTAATGCATTCCATTGTGTTACCATTTGCAGACCAAATCATGGAGATAGCTGGGATTCCATGACAGACAGACATGCATACCAAATGTGGCTTCTCTGTCCATTTCCATCTCTCTATGCCTTATACTAACATGGGATCCAGAGGGACAGAGGGGCCACCAGTGAGAATTAATGTGCCAGTGCTCTGGGAACACAAAATGACTCAGAGTTGCTTCCTTTAAGAACGTACCTTGTGGAGGAAGACAAGATGAGCCACTACTCTGATGTAAAGTAAAAAGAGGACTTTTAGAGACAAGAATGACGAATTTGAATTTGGGGCTCGGGATTCTGGGAAGGGAAGGAAGAATTAGTGAAGTTTTTGCAAAGAGAGAAGTCTGACCAGGACTGTTTTGGTATCTATTACTGGCTAGCAAACAACCCCAAACTTAGTGGCATAAAACAAGCACCATTTTTATAACGTTCAAGGAGTCTGTGAGTTGGGAATTTGGATAGAACACACTGTGGACAGCTTGTCCTCAGTCCTTGCTGTTGAATCCCCAGCTAGGAGTGACTCAAGTGACAAGGGCTAGAAGCATCCATTTCTGAGATGGCTTTGTCACTCTCAGGCTGATGCCTGGGCTGAAAGACAGGTTCAGCTGGAATAGTCAACCAGGTACCCCATGTATGGCCTCTAAACACAACAGATGGGGTAGTCAACCTCTTACATGGTGGTTCTGAGCTTTGAAATCAAGTGTTCCTAGCAAATAAGGCAGACACCCCAAAGCTTTTCATAACCTAGCCTCAGAAGCCACACAGCATTGTTTCTACTACATTCACTGGTTGAAGCAGTCCCATCTTAAAGGAGAGGACACATTCCCCACATTTCTATGTAAAAAGTAATCAAATACATACTGCCATAGACTCTTGAAGCATAGGTAGGATCTCAATAAATATGCATTGAAGCTTTATTGTCTCAAATATTTTTTCTGAAGAAAGTGGCGGGAATGATGCGATGTGTCCGAACTGAGAGTGAGTATATTGAGGGGATTAATGGCAATGTGTCCTTTACTGTAATAAATTTTTTTTAAATAAATAAAATATTTTTCTTATTTTATTTGAAATATACATTCATTATTTAAAATACAATTATCAAAAAGTATGAGGGTGCTCATGCATTTTTTCAAGAGACAAGTATGTGTCTGAGCAGTGAACTAGAGCTATAATCTTAAGCAAAATATAGTTTCTGCCCTCAAAAAATTAGTTTGCTAAACTACCAGTGATCATACTATTGAGACTTAATTAATGCTAAAGTGTTGGTACAGGCCTTCTCAATTTGATAAAAAAAACAAAAAACTGAGATTATCCCAGTACACTTGTTGGTTACTTTATTTGTTGGTTAGTTTGTTTCCTCTTGGAACATAAGATTTTGTGAGAATTTCCCCCCACAGCATTGAGTAAGTATCCTATGAAACTGTGATTTTGAATTGATGGGTCACATATTATCATTGTTTATTTAGGCATTTCCTGGTGCTAGAAACTATTTTTGAGTTTTTGCTACTATAAAGTAATAAATATACTTACATATCTTTATACTTCTCTGACTCTTTTCTTTGGATAAATTTTTACACTACTTGAATTTCTTCTAGATAAAAACCAAGAACATTTTAGAAACTCTTGATACTTTTTCCAACTTGGCTTTCCAAAATGCTGTCCTGGCATGGCTCTCTTGCATGTATCTGAGTGTGCTGTGCCTGAGCAGCAACTGGCAGCAGACTCTGAGGGAAGTAAGCCCAGCTATGCGAGGAGAGGTTTGGTCCACTCTGGATTGAATCCAACAGACAGGCTAGTAACTACAGTCAGCTAGTAACCACCATGGACTTAGCGACTAATAAATGAACTCTAGGAAATTATTACAGCAGCCAGAGTAAATGAAAATACATCATTTGCTTCTAGTACAATGTTGGGGGAACATTCTGAAACTTAAGTGTGACGGAAGGGATTCTCAGAAACACAAATTCATCGTGGGTGTCAGTGCTCATTGGGTGGCAAGCAACAGACTTGGCTAATCTTAAATCAAAAGGGAATTTACTGGAATTTACAGGTGATCTTTTTTTTTTTTTTTGTACCAGGGATCGAACTTAGGACCTTGTGCTTGTAAGGCAGGCAGCGGAAACACTGAGCTAAATCCCCAGCCCCTACTGTTGATCTTTTAATTGCTCATCTGGAAACTAGGCTCAGAACAGAATGGACAGGAACTAGGAAAATCCCATGGACAGGAAGCCACAAACAATTGAAGGTTTTAGACCAAAGACCTCCTCACTGGGGTCACCAGTTACCTCACTGTGGATGAGGACTGAACTCCAATTGGTTTCCATATGTTAGAGCATTTGTTCAAATTTCAGATTCCTGAGGAAGAGGTTCTGACAGACTTTTCATAGTTCACCTGCCTGCCCTTGGGCAAGGGAAAGGCGGTAGAGCTTCCCATATGTCAGAGAAGCAGAGGTAGATCAGGGCACAGACAGCAAAACCAAAACCTGTTCTGCATACCATGGTACCTGGCAGAAGAGGTTCACCAAGATTTAACCATTGTTAGTTTCAGATTCCAGTTCATTTACAACCTTGAACTACTGCTTCTCCATCCCTCTATACCACACCAAAGTAGAATTCTGTGGAAGTAGAGGCAGGAACTGCTGGACTTTGATGAGACACAAATAAGAAATTCTAAATACAAGCCATAATATATGAGGCTCCCTTCCAAAGTAAAATAAGTATTCCTGATTTCACTTGAACGGAGTGTTAACCTCCCTGTGTCTTCCCTTCTTTTTCATCTCATGTCTGCGTTCTGGCTGATTAAAGCAACCGGGGAGCAAGTGGAGTGGGAGGAGTCTGGACAGAGGGCTGGGTCCTTCTGCTGGGCTGGAGTCCCTTTCACCTCATGAAGCCAAAGCAGAGAAGGAAATCCAAAACATACCATCAAAATATTTTCTGAAGAGATACTGAAGACAGATCAGGACAAGGTAATTAACTGCTGAAGCCAGTTATCCCCAGTAAATCCCTCCCTTAGCGCCATCTCTCCCAGCCTTGCCTTTCTCTGCTACCTGGCTGGAATCACCCTCATCCAGGTGGATGGCAGTGCCTGTGGGGCCAATGGTCACATTTTTGTCCACTTAGATGAGGAGTGATTCCTACCACTGGTGTATGGAAACCTTTGGTTCCTGGGATTAGGAAGAAGAAAGCAAACCCCTCAGACATCCTGGAAGTGATCAGATTAAAGGGGGGATGGGTACATTTTAAACAAAGTAACACAAGCCTAAATGAATTCAGCTTACTTGAAAAGTTATAGGATCAGGGAAGGTGTTCCTATGACAGAGATTGTCATACAGGGGAATAAGTGCCCTTGAGGATAGGAGGCTGGTTGGGGACACAGACTCCACTCTTTGGAAAGAGCCCAAGTATTCTGGTCTCAGATCTTCCTTACTTCTCTTACTAGAAAATCTTCTTGGGGTACCACAGACGAGACGTCTTAAGATATTCCCTTTGAATGATCAGGGCTATAGGTAGTTAATTAATTCCCTGGGAAGTGGGTGTTGGGCACAAAGGTAGAGAGAGTGGTCCTGCCCTGGCACGTAGGGTCAATTGTTCTTCCGGGGTACATTCTAGGAAAAAACTTCAGAATCTTTAAATCTATGGGGCCATGCCATAACCCAAGCACTCCTGAAGTCCAGAGTCCCAGAGGTGAGTGGAGAGATGGCTTCTCGTTTAAGGACTTTGCTGATTTGGGGAGGCTCAGCCTTGTCAGTGCAACCAGGTTCTGAGCAGGACCAAAGGACCCTCCTCACAGAGAGGGTCACAGTGAGCCCACCTTCCCATGCTGTGCCTAAGTCTAAAGACGTCAAAAAAGTTCCAGTTTTTCCCACGATGAACACTTCAATGTTTTTTTTTCCTGAAATATCAAAATGTGTTCTATTTTTTTTTTTTTTTTTGGTATCAGAGATTGAACTCAGGACCTTGTACTTTCGAGGCGGGCGCGGTGCCACTGAGATAAATCCCCAGCCCAAAATGTGTTCTATTTTTGCTTCTCATTTCCAGTGCTTTTGCCTGGTCTGCTGTGGACTGAGTGCTAGGTGTGATCCCATGAGGCCTGACCAGAGGGACTTTGCTGACTGGAAAGAGGCTGTTGTGAGTACCACAATAAGAATTAAATCTAGACGTAAAGAGGCTCCCATCTGCTACGTGTGAATCACTGGGATTATTCCCAGGGCAGACAGTGCCTGTCCTGAGCAGGCTCTCTGGTGCCCACAGGGCTTCACCAGGCCAGCCTCTCAACTCTGTTAAGGGCCAAGTCCCACATCGCATCTGAAGTGTATCTGGGATGGACTGTCACCCTGGGAACCAGCTCTTTAGCACAGCCTCCTCCTCTGTCTCCCTTTGTCCCTGGAGGCAGTGGGAGGGTCTCTGGCTTCAGGGCAGCTCCACAGTCACCATGCCAGCTCTCCTCCACACCCACTCTCTGAGCCCAGCTCTGACCACTGCAGCCACGGCACCATTCCCTCCTCTGTATTTAAATGCTTCTGACCTTCCAGTGAGTTGTTTATCCTTACCTTTTCTTTTCAACTTCAGATCGGATTTAGTTTTGTGTCCTAAGTCTGCCCCAGGAAGTTGTGTCATGTTTCTCTATTTCTCCGTGCTCCCTCATGACTCCTAGCATGCAGCATGTGCTCCTCTGTGCCCTTTCTCCTCAAAAACATTTGTTGATCATGTTTACTATTATGTATCATCTTCATAAATCACCAAAACCAGGGGTTCTGAACCTTGTAAGAGTAACTACAAGCCAGATATGCTGGCACACACCTCACTCCCAGCACTCTGGAGGGCTGAGGCAGGAGAAACACAAGTTTGAACCTAGCCTTAGTGACTTAGCATGACCCTGTCTCAAAATAAGAGCTGAGGATGTATCTTGGTGCAGAGGCCCTGGGTCCACTCCCCAGGACCATGAGAGGAGGTTCTTCCAAGCTATTCTGAATGGCAGACTTCAGATATGGCTCCTTGCCAGGTTCTACCTTTGATACCCACTTTGTGGATTTGCCCTTAGAAATGCAAAATCAACATGAGAAACACCTCTTCCAGCAGTCTCTGTGCATCCCAAACAGAAACTGTCCTCCTTCCCATTCTTGCCCTCCTTATGACATCTGGCAGCCGATGAAAGAGCGCCTCACAAAGTCCAACTACGCCTGTCCCCAGGATTTAAGCAAGTTCTCTGCTGATGCCAGAGAGCTGGGTGTGGTGTCAGCTGCCTGCTTATTGCTGAAAAGCTTTGCTTTTCGTATCTACGACCCTCAGACCCTCAGCAGCCTTGTCCCAAAGCTGAGTGCAGCTGACAGAGAGTCAGAGTGTGTGTAGTGGGTGGGGCTACTACCACTGCTAGCAGGCCTGCTTGTCTTGACAGCTGCCACCTGCACCTCACATAGTGGCCCTAGGTGTTCTACACCAAACCATGTGTCCTTCCTCAGCCATCCACATGAATCCAAAGGCCTCAGCATTCTGGAAGGTAAATGATGTGATGAGAAAGTCACAGAAGGGCATCAAGCCAATACCTTACATAACAGCTCGTTTCCACTGTCAGTGCATGGTATGTGCAATGGAAATCCCTGTATAGTCATTAATGCATAATGCCTGAGTCACTGCCTCGGAAATCAATCTTTCATTGCCTCAGCGAAGAAACAAAACAATCCTATGGCTCCCCCAGGCCCTGTACTATGAATCTATCCTGGCCACTTGGGCATCACTTGGGCTCAGCTCCCCAACATGACAGAGTGTAATCACTTAAAAAAAAAAAAAAGCAAGGGTGGTTGTTTTTTCAAACACCATTTTCCGTGTTTGAACAAATAACGCATTATCACAGCTCTGCCTCCCATGGGCTGCTCTCTGATAGAGGCCAGAGTAATGGTACCTAGGGGCTATCTCCATGCACACCAAAGGGAGTCACGCCTATAGGGCTTGTGCCAAAATAGGTGTGCACTTTCCTTGAGTTTACATGTGGATTTTAGGTAATGATGTTTCCTCAAGACCTTCTAAGACAAACATGTCATTCATATTGGCTATGTTGTTGTCGTTGTTACTTTTTGCCTTTGTGGTCTTTCTGGAATGACCCCAACACTTGTTAGTACTGTCTTCAAGACCACAACCTCTCAAATAAAAATATTTGTATTTCAAGAGGGTGAGGCCTTACCCATTTCCCTTTTCTCACCTCCTTTCAAAATTCCAGTGTATTTTTCTAGGATATTGTTTAGAATTGCTTGTAGTGCTGGTTTTGTGTTCATGAAATTTCTCAGGTGTTCTTTGTCATGGAAGTATCTAATTTCATTGATTCTGAAAGATAATTTTGCAGGATACTCCATGAGGCCCAACAGAGCAAAGCCACCAGGCAAGGCAAGAAAGTAAAGGGAAAGGGAGAAAAATAAAAAATAAAAGTGCCAACAACATGACAAGGATGAGTCAATATCTATCAATTATAACCATTGATGTTAATGGTCTTAATTCACCAATCAAAAGAAATAGACTGGCAGAATGGATTAAGAAGAAAAATCCAACACTATGCTAACTAACACACCTAACTCAAAAAGAAATTTACCTAACTCACACACCTAACTCAAGTCAAACACACCTATCTCAAAAAGAAATTCATAGACTGAAAGTAAAAGGATGGAAAACAGTTCTCCACATGACAGGAACCCAGAAAAAAGCAGGCATAGCAATCTTATTTGCAGACAAAGTAGATTTCAAACCAAAACTAATTAAGAGAGACAAAGATGGTCAAAATTCCAGTGCTGACCAGCAGGCACTATGATAGCCCATCAGGGAGAAATGTTTGGCCAGAAATAGCAGTGGCTGCTGCCTTATGCTGCTGCATTAAAATAATGATGATGGTTGGAGTAAGGAGAGTCTCTGTAGAAACTTCATTGGTCAATACTTCTCAGACTCCTTCCAGAATCACCTGTATCAACAGTTCTGTCCCCAGGGGACATTAGCAATGTCTAGAGATTTCGCCAATGTCTTGGGAGGAGAGAAAGCTACTGGTATCTACAGGAGAGAGGCCAAGGATGCTGCTAAACATCCTATAAGGCACAGGACAGCCCTCCCAACCAACCAAGGACCATCCGGTCAAATGTCAGAGGTGCCAAGACTGAGAAACACTGACTGCCTCATTAAAGTCACTCCCACTTGCACCCTGAATACCAAGTAATCTATGGGATTAGTGTACACATCTGAACTGGGGATTTGTCACCATTCCCTGAGTCACTTAAACTTCACAAAAATGTATTAAATGTCCAACTTGTGTAAGGGCTCATGGAGGAATGATAATAGGTAGCAACTCTGCCCTTCAGAAGCTCAGTTTCAGCAGTGGAGACAGACAAGTGTGGACAAACCACACACTGTAATGGAAGGCAGGATGATGTGTGCAGTCACGGTACACAGTGGGCTGGGATTAAAGGGAGAGATGAGCTCTAGCTGTCCAGGAGGTGGGAGAGCTGCAAAAAGTCTTCAGAAAGGCACAGTGTTTGAGCTATGGTGATTTATGGAGTAGGAAACTTCAGGCAGGCAAAGTGGGAGGGGAATCTCAGAAGACTTGGGGAAGGAGATTCAGCCAAGGTGGAGACTCTCCCTGGCAGGAGAACTAACAGGCTGTCCCAGGTATCTTGCTTACGCTACAAGGTACCTTCCAATGGAAGACAAGGCCAACTTTCTGCTTTGTGTTGTGTTTGCTTTTTTGAAATAATGGGTCACATATTTCCATTTTAGATTGTGCTCTATATGGTATGTAACATTACCTTTCAGTAGAGAATCTTGTCATTTTTATGCAGTATTTAATGGGGAAAAAGGTTTTATCTAAAAAATAAATTATGAAATTTCCCTTGAAGCCAGAACTAAGTAAGATCCTGTACTTGGTTCAGATAGTAGTAATTTTTTGTGAGCCACCACTTGTTTTTGGAAAAACTCATTTTTAGTGTGTATGCTTGGAAAATCTCAAAATCATAGATTCTAGAGACAGAAGAAACCTCAAGAATTGCTCAGGTTCAGTTTTGTTTGGTCAAGCCGGATCAGCTTTGTCATCCCCCACTCCACAAATGACACAAGTAAATTTCTGCACATTTCAGATGCAAAGGAAGCCTATATTAAATGACAGAATTTTTTAAAATCTCATGAACTTGAGAAGTGCAGTTCTCCAGATTTGGAAGTGAGAGAACATCTATTATTTGTCAAGTAGTTCTTCCCAGATTTGATTGACCCAAAATCAAGGGCAGAGGGCAGAGGGGAATATGAGCCTAAAGAGCAATAGGGTCTTCAACTCTGTACCAATTGAGGGATGGGAGCCAGCTCTCCTAGAAACAGATGTGGAGAACAGTTGAATTTGTTAAGTCAGAAGCCAAAGTTTATCTAGAGAGAACATCTGTCCTGGGAATCCTTGAAGACTGGAGCCAGTTTAGGAAATTTAGCTTTCCAGTATTCCACAGAGCCACTTCCCTTGGATGGGGGGCAGGTGGGGCGTCTTCCCTCGGATCCCGACAGTGACTTCCGCTCTCTTGAATAGGGGCTCCCTGGGAATCTCCCTTTCCTACCCCTGGGTTCAAATCTCTGCCTTGGTTACAACTTGAACCTAGATAACCTGGTGATGTTTCCTGTCAAAGACACCCTTTTCATGTCAGCAGTCCCATGTCCAGCTCATTGCTACATCATTTGCCCCACTTCAGGATAGAGTACACTCAGGGAAAAAAATGTGTTTTCTTCCTTGGAACCACACCAATTTATAACGGCAAGTGAATATGGACTGTTTCCTTAATACAAATCCACATGGTGTGTGACTCAGGCAGCTGCTTTTGTCAGGTCATGAGATAGAGGAGGAAACAGAATGAGGAGATCTCAAATCCTTGGCTGCCCCATTTCCTAAAGCCTTACCCTGCCATCATTAAATGACTTTGGCAGCCTTTTACCTGCAACAAATGAACTAAAAAGACAGCTATGTAAAAGCCAGGTCCTTTTTGTGGGAATGGCATAAATGCTTTACGAGATCCTTTTACAGCTGCCAGTAATCATTTACTCATAGTGTGCTTAACCAGGAATGGCCTCCTTCTGCTCAGAAGAAAAGTGACTTCCTATAAAATAGGCTTGGGTAGAATTTCTACCAGGAAGAAAAACATGACAGTTGTGGGCATTGCTTCCAGAGAACTGTGGGGATGTGCTTGGGGGTAAGACCACTCAGGGTCACAGTCATGCCTGCAGTTCCCTCCCACCCCAAAGGAGTTCTCAGGCCACCCTGCAGGTTTTCACACCCCTGGCCATGGGCTCTGTGCAGGAAGTTGTCCGTGTATTTGCTCTTGGGGCAAAGGCATCAGCTATCAATGCCCATACCTACTTTGAACAGACTCTGGCTCATGACTGGGCTATGTGTGGCCTTGTTAAAACAAGGAAATCTCTCTTTGTTCATTGAATTTCTCCAAAGTTCTAACATGCAAAATGACCTGGGAGTGATTCACCAAAGACAAAGGGCAGCTGTGTTAGTGCTACATATCTGTTTCCCCTTTAGGTTCCAGTCCCTGGGTCCTGTGTCCTTGCTGTCAGAAACTGTGGTCCTGGGGAGCTCCCTCCTCCTAGGACTGATCCTCTGAGGTGCTCTGCTGACCAGCTGTGACCTTCACTCCCCAGAGTCTGAGCTGCAGAATATTTCCAGAATCTTCAATGTTTTCTGTGGTCTGGGATGCTCCTGTTCAGAGCTACCCTTTGATTCTTGTGGGATGTTTTCATGACGTTACCTAATATAACCCTCCGGAGGAGCCCAGATTCATTTCACCAGAAAGAAACTCTGCCCGCACAGACAACGTTCACCCTCTGGGCAAGCAGATGCAGGTGAGGATAAAAGAAAAGCAAGACCCCAGGCACCCGTGTTTATTCTCAGCATTAGCCATCTCTGATTTTTTTTTTTTTTTGAGACAGGGTCTTGCTATCCTTGAGCTCGCTATGTAGCCCAGGCTGGCTTCAAACTCCCAGTCATCCTCCGGCCTCAGCCTCCCAAGTGCTGGGATTGCAGGCTTGCACCGCCACGCCCAGCTTGGCCATCTCTGATTTTTAAGGAAGTTGCTATGGAAACTCTAGGCCTCCTAGTGGGAAACTGACAACAGAGGGTAGGTTGGCATGGCTGTCCTGGGGTAGCACCAGCCCATGTGGGGAATAAAGAGCCACAGGAAATATTGGCCAACCTACCATACTAGTCAGCTATTCTGCCTTTATGTCCCCAAGACAAACTGAAATCCAGGGATTTTAATGTAAATCCTCCCCAGGTGCTCTTCAATCTATGATGAGGTTTCAGCCTGACAAATCTCAGAAGCAGAAAATATCATAAATTGAAAATGTGTTCGGTACACCTACCGTACCAAACATGACGGCTTAGCAACACAGTCCGCCGTAGAGTAGCGCTTGTTTACCCTCAAGATCCTATGGCGGACGCTGAGAGCTGTGGCTTGCTGCTGCTGCCCAGCATCTCGAGAGGAGATCATACTACATACTGCTAGCCAGGAAAAAGATCAAACTTCAATATTTGAAGTACAGAGCTGGGGGTGTAGCTCAGTGGTAGAACATTTGTCTAGCAGACATAAGGCCCTTGGTTTGATTCCCTAGCACTGGAACAAAAAATTCACAGTATAGTTTCTACTGAAAGCATATCACTTTCACCCAGAGAGTCAAAACATCATGAGGAAAGCCATTATAAGTCAGGGGGACCATCCGTAATTTTAAATGTTGGCAATTTATTTGAAAACAAACAAAGTTTGTTTGATACACTGCATGTGAAATCATGCTTCTGGGGTGCAATTTGCAAATTCTAGATTAAGCATTCCCTCTAGGTAAAAAATTCAAACACAGGATAGAACAGGACCCAGTCTTTCATTGTTTTCGGCTTTTTGTATGAAATATATTTTTTATTGGAATATATTAAAATTCCCAAAAATTAGAACAAAGTTCTAAATATTATAAATACTTAGGTATTTTATCACTAAATTTAATTTACATATTAAAGCCATTTTCTGTTCATGTGACAATTTGCATAGTAATTTGAGATCCAGGGCATGACCTCATTTATGGCCCACAAAGCAGCTGTAGGTAGGCACTATTACTTCTACCCATGTTAATAAGGAAACAGGCTCAGGGAGGTCAGGGACTAACTAGAGGTCACATGACCACACACTGACAAAGCCTAAAACCTAGCCAGGGCCTCTTGACTCGGAATGTTCTTTCTTTTTGTGAAGTAAACCTCAAGTTTTGGTTTTCCCCACCAATACTACTGTCACTGTTCCTCACTCTAGACCACATAATTTTTTCTGAGTCAGCTGTAGTCATTAAATAGAAAAGAAGTCACAAATACCCTTTAACTAGCACTTAGCCTTTTTTTTTTTGAAGGGGCTAACAAAGTACCAAGGGGATTTAGGGACATAAGGGTGAATTGAAGCAGGGAGAAACATGAACCCCTTAAAATTGTTTACAATATCTTGTAGAAGGGTTTACTTAGACATGTTTTAGAGAAAGGATCTGTAGTTTTCTCCAGACGGTGTCTGACTTTCCCTGGATTGGCAAGATCTGTGTAGGCTGGACGCTAGCCTTTGCTCTTTTTTGATGCTGAATCATAACAGACAACATTCCTAAATCTGCAAACCAATGTCTCCCCCATGGTTTTATTCTATAAATATAAAACTCCAGCTACTTTACATCTGGAATTAGTCACCACCAACTCCCTTGCTGGAATCTCTTGTTTATCGATGCCTTATTGGCATGGACCCAGTGTGTGTCTTCAGAATAGTTGTGTGCCTGCAGTTTTTACAACCCCTACCAGCTCTTTGACTCTGTTTCCTTCTTAAAAACCCCAAGGCTGGGCCAGGGATTTGGCTCAATAGTTCTGCCACCTGCCTGGCAAGTGCAAGGTCCTGAGTTCAATTCCTGGAACCAAAAAAAAGCCTAAGGGCTTTTTTCCTGTAAGGAATAATTGCAAAAACACTTTTTAATAAAATATAAATTTTGTGAGACAATAATTACCTCATGCTAATAATTATATGCCAAAAATATGTAAAAATAAGAATGAAATAGAGTCACTTCTTTTGTTTAGAATCCTTTGTAGGTAGTGTAAGAAACTTACAATGCCAGATACCTTCACTAAATGGTGTAAATGAGCATAGGGCCTGGGCCTCACCTGCTTTATCTTCTTTATAATTGCTTAGAGAGATAACATGCAGAGGATTTTTCTAAGGGGGTGTGGAGAGCATCAGAAGGCAACACCAAGGGGGTCACAGAGCAGGTGTGGAGTCAGGCCTGGATTTTATGCCCAGCCTAGCACCAGTTCATGGCGTGACTGAAGACAAACTGAGGTCCTCATTTCTTAGACATAATGCTAAGAAAGGAAAGGGGAAAGAGCAATATCCACTGAGAACCAAACAGGTTACCAGGTCCCGTTCTCAGTGTTATTACATGTAGCCCCTCATTTATCCTCACAATGGGTCACTTGTATCGATGCCCAAGGTGACTTTTGAGTATTTCGGACTCTAAAATTAAGCTCTTTCTGTGATAAAGTCCAGTGTGTCTCAAACTCAAGGAAACAGCACCAACAAGAGAAAGGAGTGACCATTTATAGTTTTCTGTGACTTAAAACAACAGAAATGTACAGCGGACACTTGACTTACAAACTCAATTTGTTCTCAAGGGCTTGTTGTAGCTCAACTTGGCCAACTAAAGGCTCAGGCTCTTCTACACAGCCTTCAAAGTTTCTCTCCTGTATCCAGGCAGATCTCAGTGTCCTTAGAGAGCCATTGCCCCAGGATTTCTCAATTAACCCCACACAGGAAAGGATGTTGTAATGTTCCTTCCAGAACTCTTTTAAGGGTTAAATCTGTATCTGAGACCATCTGGAAGCACAAGCAGCTGGCATTTGGGTTGTAACTCAATACTACGGCCATAAGTTAAAATTAAAATTCCAGCCGTAACCTAAGTTGTTTGTATGTCAGGCCGGTTGGAACTCAAGGGTCCACTGTATTGTCTCACACTTCTGGAGGCCAGAGGTCCAAATTCAAGGTGTCAGCAAAGTTAGTTCCTCCTGAAGGCTGTGAGGAAGGGTCTGTTCCAGGCCTCTGCACTAACTTCAGTGGATTGTTGGTAACCTTTGGCACTCGAGGATCATCACCTGATCTCTGCTGGTGTCCTCTCCTGGGGTTTCACCTGTGTACATATGTGTCGCGATCTCCCCTTTGTATACAGACAGCAGTCTTAGAGTAGGGGTCCACCCTACTCCACAAAAACCTTACCTAAACTTAACTAATTGTGTCTGCAACTGAGACAAGAGGGACACGGAGGACTTTAAAATAACAACTTGAGAGAACAAACAGGAAGCTGAAACTTTGGAGCAATAAGACAGGGAAAGTAAATCAGGCTGCCAATTAAGCAAGCAAGCCCTTGGAGTCCTTGAGAGAGAAGATGGGATATGTGAGTAAACTGGATGAGGCCAGTGCAAGCAAGGATGGTGAAGGATCTGACCGAAAACTGACCCTAAACTTCATTATACTTTCACTATAGTGCATTTCCCTAGTAATATCTCCACCCAGAGCAGGGACATAGCACATTTTGCACTATGTGCAAGCCCACACCTGTGCAGTAGCTGAACTCCACCCTGTCCAAAGGCCCCTGCTCCTTTTGGGAAGAAAACCAAACAAACCATAACCAATTAGTGCATTCCTTTGGGACTCCATAAAAGGAAAATGCATCCTTTGTTAGATGCTTCTTCATCTATGGAGGGCCCACCTGTCTGTGGAGTAGCCGGCTTCTCTGTCTCTGGGGCTATCTATGGGACAATCAACTTTGTTTCATTTCCAGAATAAACTTTCCCTCTAAACTCATGCTACCACCACAGTTTCAGTTTGCATCATCACTAATGCAAGGACTCATGCTGACGGTGATACAACAGTCTATTTCCAAATAAGTTCACATTCTAAAGTACTGGAGATTTCAACAGATTTTGTGGGAATACAATTAAATCCATAACTCCACCCACTTCAGAAGCCATATGGCACCTAATATCAGCATAAAATATTCTTGAAGCATTGAACATTATCTTTAAGATACATGTAAATTGTATTTGAACACTCGATTCTATTATTACATCACTATTTAATACAAAAAATAACATTTTCCACTCTGGGAATTTAGCTCAGTGGTTCTACCGCCTGCCTCGAAAGTGCAAGGACCTAAGTATCAAAAAAAAAAAAAAATTTTTTTCCAAAAGTCTGTGAGTAAAATTAGTGATCTAGAAAGCTGCTCCATGCTGACCTTCAAGGTCCAGAACCTCTTCGCCAAGTCCCTGCCCCTTTTCTCTTCGTGTCCTTAGAAGATGGGCCCACCAAGTACCAAAGAACTGAGAACCAAAGACACCAGTAGGAGCAGATTCAGCTGAAATAAGTGTGAAGAACATTGATGCTGGGCTGAACAGAAAGTCATGTGAATTAAACACAAAGAGAGAATCTGGAATGTCTCTGACCAAAGTCAGCAATGCAGCAGGTCAGTAACAGCACTTGCAGAGAGCCCTGCTGGAACAGCACAGCTTTTCTATTGCTGTTATTCTCCTCTCTTTTAAAAAAGAAATCAGCATCAGACAAGCACAGTTCACCCTGTTTCTCCAACACAATGGCTTTTAAAGAACATGCTTTTGAAGTGCAGGTACTGTGGTGTTTGGGGACAAAGACGATGGCTGTGGTAGTAATAGGCTTCCTAACACACTGATCAGATTGATATTTTTTTCTATTACAATAAACGTGCATCAAGCAATAGAACTTACCAGCAGCACTAACCATGGTTGCACTGTTCATTTATTTCCTAAGTAATAACATTTTCAAAAGTGACAAAAGACTCTCTGACAAATGCCCAGCACTAGAATGAGAATGACTCAAGTGGAAAAAGGGACTCTCAGCATGGTTAGCTAAGTGCCCCATTTGATTCATGACACCAAAGCAGCTTGAGCCAATGCATTTCCCTGTCCTGAACATTCAGAAATGTGCTTTGTCCAAGACCCAAAAGATGAGTAAGGATCAAAAGGGAACACCAGGCTCCTTGACCCACAGGAAAAAAGATGGCTTTCCCTTTCATGAGAAAAACCACAATGTTCTTTTCTTTCTATTCCTTTTTGTTGCTTCTCTATTAGGAGAAATCCGAAGTTTCCGGAGGTAGTCACCACCCACTTTGCAGAAATATCTTATCAGCTTTAGTTGCAATCAAAGAAAAGACATTTCCAAAGACAGGGTGAATCCAAGGAAGAACTTGGAGAACAGCTGACCTGTGGTTTTTGCTCAGGGGCAGAATGAGACTGCAGTTCCATTCTGGAGATGCCCCAGGGGTGATTAGATTCCAGAAGCTATGCTAAGTAAGCACTCACATGCAAGGTCATCCATGCATGGCACAGTTTTAACAAACTCAGGTGACCAGATGCTTGAACAAAACATGTGATAACAAAGAAGGAAGGGTGGGTTAAGGATTCCCAACAACCAGAGCCTGCCAGGGAGGATCAGCCCCCTTCCGCCAGAGAGCAGCTTCCACAGACCAGCAGTGATTGTTTCCATCTCCAGGGAGATAAGCTTTCCTCCAAAGCAAGGGGACTTCATTGAACTTCCTACAGCCAGGAGAGAATAGCTCACAAGATCACCCCTCCCTGTCCTGCTTCCACCTCTTCCTCTGCAATGCCCCAATTCCTTCAGCTTTCTCCACATGTCATCCTGAGAATGGAAGTTATCCAGCCTGGAGAGACAACTGGCACTTTGCCTCAGGACTTGGGCATTTCATGGAAGCAGAGACTGTGAAAGATTTTTTTTTTTTGGTACTGGGGATCGAACTCAGGACCTTGCGCTTTCGTGGCAGGTGGAGGAACCACTGAGCTAAATCCCAACCAAGACTGTGAAAGATTTCTGAAGGCTGTGTACATCTTTAGATCTCATTCTTCTCTTCAAGCCAGGCTCCCCCGTGCCCACCCCAGGCCATGGGTCATCCCTTAGCAGCTGAGGCAGACAGACAGGGCCAGGTGCCAGGCCAGAGCTGCGAGCCCACTGGCCTGGGGGTCTGTGTGCACTCTCGACCACATTTCATGCTCCAAGGCTGGGTCAGCTCTGGGGAGAAAGCAATACTGTAACAGTCTGGTTTGTAGTTTGGTGTCTTATGAGCTCGGTTTGCATGAATTATTGTTCCCAGTGGTTTATTAATTTGTAAGGAAAACAGTCTAGTTCCTGGATCAGGAAAGTGGAGGAGTAGAGCCCCAAACCAGGGTCCTCCACACTCAGAATCTGGCCCTGGAATGGCAAGCCCTACTGGTGCGTCTCCTAGCAGCTCATCATGTGCCACTCAGAGTTTCCAGAAAGCCAGCGGGATTCCTAAAACAAGATGGGACCAAGC
Organism: Heterocephalus glaber; assembly: GCF_000247695.1. The sequence goes on from NW_004624730.1 coordinate 34,684,583, forward strand.
CACAGAAAGCCTGGCCCAGCACCGCCCCATGGTAATGACTTTTTTAATGGACCCTAAGTGGAACAAAGGGAAAAGTGGTAAAACACTGTATAATTTAAATGCATTTTGAGAGACTCTTCTCTCTCCAAACCAGCTAGGAAAGAACATCATGGTGGTTATGTTAAAAAACAAAACCAAAAAATCTTAAAGAGAAGAAAAACAGTCTGCTTCTGATGATTGTAGAACTCTTCCTGGCTGTGGCCTCCGCCTTTATCCCTGAAGGCAGTGGCTCTGTCCCTAACCCATTCCAGGGACAGTGACCATGTCCAGAGCTGGTTTCAGTTGCCACAAATGAAGAATGGGACTGATGTTTAGAGGGCAGAGACAAAGAATGTTATAATACATCCTACAATGCACAGCACAGCCCCCCATGACAGAAGTACCAGACCCCAAATGTCGAAGGGCTGCTATCGAGGAACCTTGCTTTCAAAGAGTAAGTTCTCTGGTCACTTGCCAACTCACCTGCAGCAGAACTAAACAAAATGTGTGTTTTCTGGGTGGGGTCATTATGAGGGGGAGAAGAACAGTGACTGAGATGTGCACAAAGTCTTGGATCACCAAACATAACTGATCAGCTCTAATGATTCTCTTCCCTGATTGTGAGCATCATTTTCTGAAGTCCACTGAGGGTTCAGCTCCTCTCTGTGTTGTTCATTGTCTAGTGATGGACAAGGGGAATTAAATGGAACCTCAGTCTCCTAAGAGCTTACCATGTGACTAGGCAGAAAGGTACAATGGACACATAACTAAACTAAAAAATTAGGCCAGACCAATTGTACATGCCAGGAGCTGAGTACTGATTGTGAGGAAAGGTGGGGGAGGATAAAGTCATCACAGGGGAATATATGGCACTAGAGGAATGTAAGAAAAGGACTGGGAGAGCATCCACCTGCACCTCCATTTATCCAGTTGCTTTCACTAAAATACACACCGCAGGCTTCCAGGCATTTGAAGGTAGAGAAGGCACATTCCTCATTCTCCCGGCACTTACAGTCAAGCCAGGCTGCTAAGATTTCTACACAAAGAAGCAAAATACAAAAGTACCATTAGGAGAGATACAGCAGGAGCATGTCAGTGTTTAGAGAAAGGGGTGATGCTGGTACAAGTTGGAACCAGAGTTTGAGTAGGAACTCAGAGCCTGGAGCTGCAGGGGAGCTGAGCTTGCCTAGGAACCTAGAGCAAAGCTACAGCAGGGGGTTAGTCACCGGGAATTGTTAAACTCAGTGCTTCATTATCTCTCCCCTTTCATTTCCAAGTCATGAAATTGTATTTGCTCTTATTAAGAACTGTGCCTATAATTTCAGCATTTGGGAGGCTGAGGCAGGAAGGTTGTGAGTTTGAAGCCAGCCTAGGTTACATAAGGAGGTCCAGGCCAGCCTGACTACAAAACAAGGCTTTGTCTAAAAAGCAAACAACCAAAGAAACAAACAGCAAAAACTGACGCAGCAGAATCACTAGTTCATATCCCACCTGGGCAATTAAGCAAGACCTTGTCACGATGTAAAAAGGGCTGAGGATGTAGCTCAGTGTGAAGGTTCTGGCTTCAATACACACACACACATACACACACTCACATTCACACTTGGTGTGAAGCCTTCCACTGGGTGGACCTTAATGGCAAAATGATCAACATCCATGAGAGTCAAGAGAGATGCTAGTGATTAAAAGTCATGGTCTATCTATGTTTTTCTCTTTTATTTGCCTCTGGCCTCACCCTGTTACATCAACTCTAAAAGCTACCCAGACAAAAAGCTATACACTTTGAAGATGCACTGATATTTCAGCAGCCTCAACATTTTCAAGACAAAATCTTTACCAGTGCTGCCAACAAGCAGCCGGATGGACTGCCCTGTGAGCTTTCTCCTCTGACAACAAAGCAACAGAAAGGTCAGCAGCTGGACACAGAGAGAGGAGAAGGGTCCTGAATAAACACAGACAGTTTAATCAACCATGAAGAAATCCAAGAGTTGACTGAAAGTGCTTTGTCAGGGGCAGAAGTGAGGCCCCTGCCCTCAGAGAAAGGCGAGGAAGGTTGGAGGTCACTTCAGCTGGCCACAGAGGCTGCCATGGTGGAAATGTCAGCGGGAAGACTCAAAAGGGAGGGAGAGGGGAAGCTGGCATTTGAGCAGGGACCTAGCAAACAAATGTTCCCTAGAAAGAAGACAAAAAATTTAGTTCTGTAAGAAGGGAAGACACTGTTTTCAGATCCACTGTGATGCCTTGAGAATTTTTTTACCCCTTCAGGCTTTTGTCTGTCAAGCCTGTCATCTCCGATTTCAGACTCCTCAGGGTATTTGGAAAACTGGTTTATTCAAATTACATCAATGTCCTTTCCTTGCATCTAAAAACTCAAGGTCAAGCTATGTTGATATGTGAAAGGGAATTTAGATGAAGGAAGACTGACTCCTAGTCTCTGGCCCTGTAATTACTTTCTTTGTAAGCCTGAATACCCAATCAGATGTTCGCCTTCTCTACATATTTTGTCACATTTATGGAATACCTTTAAACAAAAGAATCTGGAGACTCTGACAACATCTGTGCCCAAATATATCAAAGTCTGTTTATGTTTTTAATTGAAAATCAACCAATTTTAGGTGAACTAATCTATGGTGTCATAAAATTGCATATTTTTAGGTAATTCTTAAGAGCATTTTGCAAACCATTAAAATAACTTGATTACTTTATGTCTTGAAAAGATATTTCTTAGATGTGAGGACTACTGGAATGAAATCAGGGATAGCATTCAAAAAAGTCTACAGCCTGGAAAGATTTGCATAAGAATTCTGATACTACTAGAAAATCATTTTTAGGACAATCTTTTAGGGTATTCCCTACTGGCTTATGTAATTTGGTTGGTTGTTCTCATTTCAATTAAAGATGCAACTCATTAAAGAGACTTTAATTTCATTGAGGCAAAGATTTCTATTAATGTTGTCAACCACTGATGGGCTTCTAAGTGAATATTCTTGACAGGAAAGAGAAGTATAACTTCCAAACCCTCTGATTTTGTAGGAAGCAACTCTCATTTCTATATATTAAAAAATCTTCATTTCTGTGACCTGGCCTAGTAAAATGTTTATTCCATTAGACTCAGGCTAGTCTATTTTAGGTTCAAATCTATGAACCCAGTGATTTACATAGGAGGATAATTGTACAGGAAGACAGTTGTGCTGTTTTCAACTCTTGAGGATTAGAAAAAAATTCAGCCAATTAAAGGATTCCATTACCTGGAATTTCTTGGGAGAAAAAGACTTTTTAAGGCCTTTGGGAATAATTAAGAAAACAATTTTCCCTTGAGTATATGTTAGTACATGAAGGACTGTTGAACAAGATTACAGGAGGGGACAGTAACTCACCCCTAGGAAACATGTTGCTTTTTTCAAGGCTACATGAACAAGGAGCCCAGTGCACATTTCTCCAGTTTATCTTTTCATTTCGAAAAATCGCTAAATTCGGGTACATCTTGATTACTTGGGATAATAAAGGATATGTGTGTGAGGCATGGATAGCAAAACCACACGTGGTAAGCAAAATAAGAACACTAGGGATACCCCCTCCCCCCATTTATTAACATTCACACCAAGCTGTATACTGTGGTTACCATGGTCGTGTGATGTCTGATGTCACAAGCTAAACTATATAAAATCACAGAAGCCATGACAAGCAGGAAGAGAGAGAGAGTCCTGGTCTTGTAGTCTGAGTCACACAAACAGCCCAGTGTGTCGGATGTGAGGCTGCATGTGCTGGCACCTGATGCTTCTCGCTGCGTCTTCTCCTGCCTCTGCCTGCCCCCTAGTGGAAAGTCAGGGAAGGCATGGGACGCCACTGGCGGGGTCTTCGTGGGGAGTTAAAATGGCTCCCTGAGACTGGCCTCCTCCAGACTGTCCTCAGACACTGTTTCCTCAGGAATCAGGACTTCCTTTGGACGCCCTGGCTGAACACTTCCTCTCCAGTGTCATTTTCCCAGGGCCTCTGGTCTCCCAGTGACTGCCCTGATCCCCAACGTGCAACACTTTCCCTTGTGCTACATGACATAAGACATGCCTTTCCCAGGAAGCACAAATTATTCCTGCGTTCTTCAAAATGTAAAGACTCAACTGAGTACTGTGCTACTGAACAAGGTACCATACCAAAGCTCATGAGTTATTCATCAGAAACTCACTAGCTGTGGGCCCTGTGCTGGGCCCTGGAGACACAGAAGAAACTGGGCCAAAGCTCCTTCCTGGAGAAGGCACAGTCGGTCTTTGATTGCCCTGGAACACAGTCAACATCCCTAAAGAGTTATCAGTGCTGAGCTGGAGAAGCAAAGGCCGCGGGAGAAGAGCCATGAGATTTGCTGCAAGTTCTGGCCACAATAGGGCTCAGCCAGCAACTGCTTTGTTCAAATGACTCAGGTGAATAAATGAGGCCGGCACAGGCCGTCCTGACACCACACACCTCTAGAATGCCTTGGCTGTGTTAGGAGCCGCTGATGTCACTGGGTATTTTCATCCCTGCTCAAGTCACAGTGTTCTGACTGTATCTGTCTTGTGAATGTTGCTAAGCGGAGGCCAGGTCCGACTTCACCACAAGCTCCCTTAGATGATGATCAGCATGATATTCCCACTGTGACAGCACTCAGCTCTTGCCAACGCTCTGCTCTGCTTTGCTCACTTCAAGCCTCCCTTAATTTTTTGAAGCCCCATTTTCCACATTGCTGATTCACAGACATGGAGGACCTAGGGGGAAAAAAAGTAATTATTTCAAATGACTCAGAAGCCCTCCTTGGCTCTGCGACCTGTGTAGAGACTTGCACTTTAAAAGCTGACATTGTCATCCGTGTAGGAAAAGCTGGAAGAAAAACAGATTAAAGTTTTTCTAAACTCCTGGCTCTTGGCAAAAATTGGTGCAGGAAGGATGAATTCTCAGCCCTAGTCTGACAGCTAAATACCTAATCCAGAGGTGAAGGCACCTGTAGATGGACCCATAAGGTGCCAAGTGTCCTAGGGCAACAGGGTCTTGCTCATCTCTCACTGATGCCAATGTTTGTTGCATGAATGATCATCACCTCTAGTCCTGTTAGATGTCCTGGGCCGTAGAAGAAACAGGACTGGGAATGAAACCAACCGGCAGACCCTGTACTCCTAGATTTAGGATTTTTAAAGTATTTGCCTGCTACAAAATTGGTGCGATGACAGTTGTAGAAAGGTGAGAATCACCTAAGGGAGGGAAGAGGCAAATCAGTGATGGCTCATCAGAGCCTGACTGAGAAGTCTTCCATACTTAGAGGCAAACAAACCCCATCCAGCAGGGGCAGCCACAGCTGTGGCAGCCATCTCATGTCCTTGGCAGGGAAGGGTAGAGCTGTGGGCAGGAGCAGGTGGGGTGCCCAGAATGCAGGCTGCAGGGGCTGTGCTGGGGATGGCAGCAGTGCCAACCCATGGTACCTGAGAAAGGGAACCCAGGAAATAGCTGTACCTGCTCATTGCTTCTTCTCCTTCCCACAGGAGAGCTGGCATGAGCCTCCAGTGAGGGAAGGGCGGTGGTTGGAGGGGATGGGAGGGGTCTCTGAAACTCGACCTGACATCCTTGGTGTGCTCTTCAAGACTACTGGAACCTGGAGCCGTGGGAGGTGCATGTAACTGTAAATGTGGTTCATGCTTCACATTTTATAATTAGATTAAAGAAACTCACTAACACATATTTTAGGATGGTGTGCTTCAAATTATCTTCCCACCTTTAGGTTTCATTCATTCTCATTCTTCTTACATTCCTCAATTTTTCCTCTATATACCATCAACAGCACCCATAATTCATGCATTTAACAAATATTCATTAAATGCCTGCTCTTTATCAGGTCATATTAGGTACCCAAGAATACAATGTCAGCAAAGACAGATGTGGTCCCTCTCCTCATGGAATTTGCAAAATAGAGATGATGATTTTGGTCAAATACCCACACAAATTAACCAAACATTGCAATGTGTGTGGCCTTGTGTATATATTGAAGGGATCTGATTTACTAAAGGAAGGCAGGGGGCCAGGGATTAACTTAGTGGTTCTGCCACCTGCCTCGCAAGCGCAAGGTCCCAAGTTTGATTCCTGGTACCAAAAAAAAAAAACAAAACCAAACTAAACGAAGCCAGGGAAATCTCTGAGGAAATGATGAGTGAAATGAAATCTGAAGGAACAATAGTATAAACTAGGCCCAGTGAGGGTTGTGCATCCTCAGGATGGGGCCTGTGTTTTCAAGGCCATGAAAGATGGAGAGTGTGACCAGAGGGCAGACAGCAAAGAGGATGAAATTCCTGACCATGCTGGACACAGGATAGGCCATGCACCGGGAAGCCTTGAAGTCATGAAGCAAATGGTGATGAGATACAAGGTACATTTCAGCAAGATTGCTTTGGCCACCCTGTGGAGAACAGCCTGGAAAAGATCATACGTTGATGCATTAGACTAGCTGGGAAGCTGTTACAAGTGAGTTTGGACTAGGAGAAGAACAATGGAGGGAAACAGGGAAAGGACTTGACAATTGTCAGGTGGTAGAAAAGATAAATTTACAATATATGCCACATCAGCCAAATCTTCCAACAGCCTCCCTGACAATAAGCCCCCCTCTTCATGAGCTAGATCATCGTCTGAGACACAAACAGCCTCCCCCTTTTCAGGTCTGTGCCTGAGAATGTCCATTTGGATTTTCCTAGAGATGGCTTTGTAGTTTCTCTCTAACTTCCTGTAAAAATGAAGGGAAGGAATGTCTGTGATGCCTGGGATATTTCAACTCCAAGGTCTTAGGTTAGAAGAATGTCAGATTAGAAGAATGTCAAGCTTCCAGCTCCTGCTGAGGGGCTGAGATCAGAGAGAGCCTGCCTAGGAATGGTGTTTTAACATCCTGCTGTGCTAGGCACCAGGGCTTGGAAAATCAAGTGCAATCTCTTGCCTTCTGGGAGTTTCGACCACTACTGAAACCAGGACCACTACCATGCTTTGGTTGTGATTTGTCCCCAAGAGGTTCATGTGCTGGAGGCCTGGTCCCCAGCATGGCAGTGCTGAGATGGTGGGAGCTTTAAAAGGTAGGGCCTAATGGAGGGTAATTATGTCATGAGGGCTCCACCCTTATGAAGGGATTAATCCTGTCTCTCAAGAGTTGGTCAGGTGAATGGATTAGTTCTCCTGAGAGTGGCTTGTTATAAAAACAACACTGGCCCTTCCCTGGTCTCTTGCTTCCTGTTTCACCATGTGACCTCACCTCACTGTATGTTCTTTCCATTGTGATGCTATCTGTCATGAGCCCTTTAAAAGCACTAAGAAGATGCTGATGCCATACTCTCAACACCCCAGAACTTTGAGCTAAGTAAACCTCTTTTCTTTATAAAGTAACCAGTCTCTGACATTTTATTATAACAACACAAGATGAACTATGACAGTATGATGTGCTGCAGCACAGGCAGAGGCAAAGTGCTACAGTAAGCACTTCCTCAAGGCAGGGGACAGAAAGTCTGCCTGACTGAGAAAGATTTTCCAGAGGGTGCATCGAAGCCAGGTGTTGAAGAGCGAGCATGAGTTTGTTCCTAATGAGGAGCTAATAATTTCACACAGAAGAAACAGCTCCTACAAAGACAACTAAGAATAAGGGTTGCCAAAATGTGGCCCCTGGGGTAATGGAGGTGCTATAGCAGGAGGTGAGAGTAGAGACACAGTTCTTGTGGAGGTTGCTAGGGGATCTTAATTTCTTGCTTTGAGGAGTGCACAGCATTCATTTTCGATAGCTATATGACAAAGTACTTGAAAATTGAGAAACTTAAAAATAAACATGCATTATGTGGATCAAAAATCCAAATGTAACCTAGTAATCCTTTGGCTCAGAGTCTCACAGACTGTAGTAAAAATGTCAACCAGGGCAAAAGTCAACTCAAGGTTCTGCAGAGTGAGAATCACCTTCCAGGACAATTATGAGGCTCTTGGATAGAGTCATGAATTCCGTGCTACATGGGACCTCTATAGGGTGGCTCACAACATGGCAGGTGAGAAAGAGGTAGAGAGAGAAGACTTTAGTAACCCAATCTTGGAAGTGACATCCTGTGACTTTTGGTGTATTCTACTTGCTTAAATCCAAGCACTGGCCCATCCAGCCCACATTCGAGGGGAAGCTACACAAGAGTTGAATACTAGAAATGGTAGTTCCTGGGTGCCATTTAAGAGGCTCCCTAGCACACATACTAAGAGCTATTTCAGGTCCCATCTCAGCATTATCTCATTCTTTATAAATTATATAGAGAGACATATAATTTCACCGCATATTAGTTTGCTTTTGTTGATGGGTACACTCTGGTCCCCAGGAGCCCTGAGGAACAATGTGCTTCATCTCACATCACTTCCTAAGGATTTTATACAACTCACTGAGCACTCACACTGTTATTATGAGATGGATGCAGCCAAAAGCTGCCTATGGGGGTAGAGATAGGTGGGAAGGTAGGGTGGCAAAGAAAGGAAGTGATCAGGGCCCCAAACTGAATAAAGAAAAAGGTTGCACGCCAGCCAAAAATTAGAAATGAATCTGAGTGGAGCTAAGTATCTTGGTTGACAGCTCACACAAGATGCTAACTTGCCACAGCTTGGCAGCGCCCTTGGTTTTCCCACATGAAACTGAAAATAGCTAGCTTCATCCTGAGGGAGTGCTACTAAAATAAGTAACTACTGGGAGCCATACCTCACTGCTCATTGAAGCTGGAAGCAGTCTGCAATTATTTTGCTGAAATTAGATCCAAATTAAATTGCCACTTCCGGAACTCTCTCTCCTTTACTATATTACAAAAAAGAAACTCCTACAGTTTAGATCCTTCTTTGTGAAAATAAATGTGATCTCTGATAGAAAATCTGCAAAGACAGACTACTGATATTAATCTCTTGTGAGACCTAATCCCTTCACAAACTAGGTTTTTAATTTTCTGAGTTTAGTTGCTATGGATGCAGAGCAATAGGCCAATAAAGAAAACTGGGGAGGGGAAGCACTTGTCTACATTTGAGACATACTGTGATTCAGGATGGAGGAGGGCCCAGTATAGAAATGTCCCTGGGGGTTTATGTGGCTAGCCTTGCTCCTACTTTTTAATAGTGGTCTGTAAAATGCTCTTGTGGTTTGCATCCATTTGGACAGAAATTCTGCTGTATTTAAAAAAGCAAAACAGAACAGATAAACATACATAAAAAAATAATAATCATAATTTGTGGCTTTTCCCTCAAACTTGACTAGAAATCTCTGACAAATAGATAGTGGGAGTGTTTGGAGCACTTTCTGCTATTGAAAGAGCCCCTGAATTGCACTATCTCCTTAGTAAAACAGCTTCATCTTTGACCTGCCTTTTGAAGAAGTAGGTGAATTTCTAAGTTCTCAGCTGTGCTGGACCCTCAGAGGCGGTGGTGGCTTCCAGGGTAGGGATGTTTCTCCATAACTTTGAATTCCAATTTCCCAAAGCAGAAGGCAGTCAGAATGAAGCACATTCAAAACTCCCCACGTCCCCTACTTCTCACCCTTCCCACACATTCTCACCCTATATCCTTATTCTGACCTAGTGCATCTTAAAAATGACATATTAAATAAAGTTCTTTCCAGGTAACCTTTCCTTCTTAATGAAGTTTGGTTTTTGTTTTGTTTTTTTCAGTACCGGGGATCAAACTCAGGACCTTGCGCTCGTAAGGCAGGCTCAGTGCCACTGAGCTACATACCCACCCAAAGTTTGGCGTTTTGTAGGGTGTATGTGTGTACATCTCCTTTATTCTCAAAACAAAAACTTGCTAAAAGGTCACCCAAGCAAATCTTTAAGTCGGTGACTCCCTATAACCTCATTTCAATTTTACATGTAATTTCATTTGGTGACTTTTAAAATTTTTTTTAAAATGTATTTTCAGCATGTCTTTTCCAGACTTCTTAGGATTTGGGAAGAAAATGAAATCAAAGTAAACTGAGTGAAAATAAGAGCCAAAATACATCATGTAAACGTTCAAGTTTCCAATGATGAATGTAAATGTATCATATACCTAAAATGTACCAATAAAAAAATTTAAAAGAAAAAAAAAGTAAACTGAGTGATCTGAAATGAACTGATGTCAACAAAGATTTCCCCAATTCAGCTCACAACCCTTCCCCAGTTCATCTCCCAACGAAAACACAGGCAAAGGCTCTAGTCAGCCCTGATAAAGTGAAAATTCAAAGCAACCACTTTTCCAAGACCATCTGCCTTCCCAGAGTTTATTTACCTCAGGAAGCTGAAAATCCCTGTTTACACTCAGGACTTTCTGTTCAGCTGTAACAAGACAGAGCATACTCTTGGCAACAAAGGAGGAACCCTGTCCCTACACAGGCCCAAGACGGGTCTCAAGAAACATCTTTCTTTTGGTTTTTTGGGGGGGGGGGGTAGCGGGGAATCGAACTCTGGTCCTTGCGCTTGCTTGCGCAGCAGGCAGCAAAACCACTGAGCTAAATCCCAGAGCCCCTCAAGAAGAAAGCTTCTCTTTCTGGTTCCCCCACCTCACTACAGGCCCAAACTCTGCTGAGGCCACTCCGTGCTCCCTAGGCAGGAGGAAGCAAGCTCAGACCCCACAACCTGGGGCTTTACGTCTGGTACAGTAGGGGAGGGCTGAGGGGACCAAGGTACACAAATTCAGAAAGTGATTCTTGTTTACTTTATCATTAAGGGAACTCTTCTATCAGCATCCTTTTCCCTTCTCTCTTCAGAGAGAGAGAGAGAGAGAGAGAGAGAGAGAGAGAGAGGGAGGGAGGGAGGGAGGGAGGGAGGGAGGGAGGGAGGGAGAGAGAGAGAGAGAGAGAGAATGAGAATGAATGCTGAGGTCCCTCAAAGGGACTCCAGGTGGAAGGAGACAGGGCGAAAGACTGCTGGTCGCTCCTCTTGACCCTGCCCAATGCGCAGGCCTGCGCGCGTCCTGCCTCTGCCGGCCTAGATCTAGCAGCCCGGGATCTTACTCCGCAGCGCCCACAGGGGCCAGCCTCCCTGAAGAGGTTTCGGGGCTTAAAGCCTAGGTGCCTCCTCCACGCCTCCCATTGCCCGCCTCCCAGCCCGGATAAACGTCCTCGGTGACCTTAAAAGTATCTGTTTTTAATCAGCAGTGTCATTTTTGAGAGGCAAACCGGCCCGCTTTCCGAATTGGCAAGGGTCTGGGTTCTCCCCCCACACAGCCCTGGCCTCCGAGCCAGGAGAGCGCTTCCGTCCGCGCTCTGGGCCAAACACGCTCTCCCGCGGCGGAGCAGCGTTCCCGGAGCCTGACAGTGGCCCTGGCCTTGCCTAACGAGGACCCGGCGCCTTCCTCGTGGCCCACACTCGTTCCCGACAAGAGCAGCCCTCTGGGCCAGGAACACTAGCAGACTCGGAATTGGGAAGCGCTAGCTACGGCCCGGGCGCTGGAGCCTGGGCGGCTGGCCCTGCGCTTGCGCGACGCGCCCGAGTTCGCTCCCCTCCCCTCCCGCGGCCGGCGAGGGCGAGCAGCAGCCGGCCGCTAGGGGCCGCCACAGAGAGCTGAGCCGAGGGCCTCCCGCTGTCCCCCCGGGTTCTTGGCGGCACCTCGGGAAGCTGCTGCACCATGGAAGAGAGCCATAGAATTAAAAGCACAGACTCTTTTAGAGGGCATCTGCTTAGTGCCTCCCTTTTACATCAGAGGAGGCTGAGCCCCCAAAAAGTGATAGGAAAAGCCCAAAGCCGCGACTCTGGATAGCTGGGGACCACATTCAGCTCTTATTAGCAAGGTTTAGGGATACTATATACTCAAAGTCTGTGTGTCTGCTGAAGATAACCGCAGATCCACCAGAATCAGTGTAGCCATGGCCGCCCTGCACTTGGGCATAGAATAGGATGGACCTGGGTTTGATGGCCTTGGTGATGCCGCTTACCTCTCTACGCCCTAGTTTCCTGGTCTGCAAAACGAAGAAAAAGATAGGGCTCCTCACCAGGGTCCTATGATTTAAATGAGTCAAAGCATCCATTGCTTAGCACCGTGTTTGCAGAGGGAAGGTATCCCAGTAGTTACTGTATTCGTGCAACATTTTGAAAAGAAAGTACTAGGTGCATAAGCAATCAGGAGACAGTCATGGTACCAGTTTCAAAACAGAAGTCATGCGGAACAAGAGGGAAGGTACTTTCCCGTGTGCAGCACTTAGGGAGACTCACACAGCATTACAGGATCTAGCAGAACAGGGAAAAGAGGAAATGACCTCGGTTCATCTTTCCTCCAGCTGTTCCCACCCTTCCCCCTCCCTCTTCCCTTCCTCCCCTTCCAACTCTCGGTGTGACTCATACTGGCTGCAGAGACTTGGGCACCTCTTATCAGCTTAAAATGTGTCAGGCAAGGTGATTTAAACTATGTTTTTAAGTCCTGATTTATTTCAGGGGCCTCTTCCTTCTTTTCTTGGGAGGGACAGGCCATAAGAAAGAAGAATGGGTTAAGGGGATAAGAAGGCACGGTAATCACTTAAAGTGCCAGATGGGAGTAGGCTGGAACCACAGATCATCAAAGCTGAAGATCATTCTTGAGAACTTCCCCATGGTAATGAAACAGGAGTGAACAACTGTGAAGATGGTTTTGATATCAGGTAAAATGAAACTAAGCTTTAGTCTAAAGTTAGAGCCCTGGTGCTCTGAATCCCTACAGTTCATTCATCCACTCTCACATACTACTTTGGGTAGATACCTTATATACTGCCAGATGCAAGGTTCACTAGGCAGGGAATGATGAAATGAAAGTGATAATCAAGAAGGATCCTGTGGTTCTGGCTTGTGCATGCTGTCATAGAGAGTAGAGGGATAGAAACTGGTCTGAGAGGAAGAGGGCATGTTTTGAATATGTTTTGGATATGCCTGTGACATCCAGATGAAGACCTCCCAGAGGGAACATGGGTGCCACATGTGGGAGGGCAGCCGAGAGATGCCCACTGGGAAAAGTCAATATAAAGGTGGTCACTGAAGCAGGGGCAGGATTGACATGGTACAGAAGGGTAGGAAGAATGAGGGACAACATGAACTCATGAGAACTGAACCCTGACAACCCAGCTTCAAATGATCAAATAAGAGATTCTAAAAAGGACATGGAAAAGTGAGAAGAAAACCAGAAAATGTGGCATCAAGCAATCCACATCAAAATATTCTCCAGGTCTAGGAAGTGGTAAGCCATGGGAAATGCCAACAGTGTCGAGCAAATGAGCACTGGAACATATCCACTCAATATGGCAGTGGGGAGGTCATCGATGACTTGTGTCATGCTGGTTTCAGTGGGATGTGAGAGCAGAAATAAGTCACAATGGGTTAGAAACAAATGGATTCAAGGAAGAGGAAGAGCAGGGCTAGTTGCTACAAATCACTGTTTCAGGAGAGTTGGATGGTCAAGGAAAGGAAAATTATACCTGGAAGAGAAGGATAGATGAGTTTCTCCCATTGTTTTCCGTACACTGGGAAATTGGAACACGCTTATAGGGGAGAAGCAGGAGAGGTCAGCAAGGAGGAGAGTTTAGGCTCAGCACAGTCCCTAGCTCTACTGCAGGGTAAATAAAAGGAGAGGAATTTCAGCCCCAGATAATCCAAAGGAAGGGTTCCTCTTCTTTGGTTCTCTTCTTTCTATCATGTAAAAGGAAGAAATGCATTTGGAAGGTTTAGGAATGAACTTGGAGAACTCTTTAAGACAAGCTTTAGCTGTGTCAGGATGTAGCCATGGCAGCAATCTTATCAAATGCATTAATCAGCCCTGTTTACATACAGAGCTGTAACCAATGCTATAAAAATAACATGAAAATTGATACTGTTATTACCATGTCAGTCAGGACCACGAGTAGCAAGTGACCAAACTAGCTAAACCGAAAATGAGATGGACTGGTTTTCTAAGCTAGGTAAACTGGCTTTAGGCCTGGTTAAATTTCAGGTGCTTAAAAAGGTACCAGGTATAATAAAGATAATGATTTAAAATTATCAATGTGCTTTTTTCCTTTGCCTTTTAGGGCACAGGAAATTAGTCTACTCAAGGCACTCATCTGTCTGGGAAAAGATGAAGATGCTTTCCAAAAGGTAGGCAAAGAGAAAGAAAAGTAACACTCAGCTTCTGACATTCAAAACTATAGTTTTGTAGCAGAGAAACCACCATGTAATTCAAGCTGTTATCTTGAGAAAATATCCTATGGTCATTATCTTCTTCTTTGGAGGGTTGGGAGCTGTTTGGTTTTATGTATGGAAGGTCTAGACAGAAGAAAGATTTTATGGGAGAACAGAAGCAGCAGAATAAGACAAGAGGATTGAGAGGAGAAATTGTGTTGGAAAAGTAATGATTAACCATTAAAGCAGAGAAGAACCTTATCCCCACCACCACCACTACCTCTCCAAAATTGAGAAGAAGAGCCCAAGGTTGGTCAGGCAGAGGAAAGGGCTACTGTGGACTTCCCATGCCCCTACTATGTTAGTCCCCCAAGTAGCCTAGACTCTACCCAGATGTACCCCAAGTCTGTGGCCAAGTAGCCAGAGGTGGTCACTATTGCGAGGTGACAGTGGTGTGGGCTCCCAAGTAGACCCCTGGTTATCAAATAAGGTGGGAACTAGCAGAGTTTTCCAGGTTCTTATTTGTCCCACTCAATGAATTGGTTGGGACAATTGGTGGATGTGAAAGATTACCATTCATTTTAGGGAAGAAATAAGAAAATGAAGAGAAGCACAAAAGAAGTGCTCAGAGAGAAAAGGGCTCTTGGATGGAAAAAGAAAAGGTATGTCCTCCAAGCAGAAGGGACCACTGCAAGAACAAGAGGGCAGTGGCAGCAAAGTCAATTGCTGCTGTCCTTATATGCCTTCTCTGTTAGTTGATCCAGGTGATCCCACTTGATCTCGTGCTAGATGATTGATATCAGGCACCAGGTTTGGCATGTTCTCCTATCAAAAGACTGGTATAGGGTGCAGGACTTGGGTTGATCCTGTGTCAGGCTCAGTGCTGCATTCTGTGCCCATGGTTAATAAGTCTCCTCAGCTGGTAGATCGTGCCCAACTGCTGCAGCCACGTTGCCATGCCCTAGCCTCCTACTACAGTCGAAAGTCAGAACCAGAAGACAAGGAGTCTGTGGAGCCAGAAGAACAGAGAGCAGGGCCCAGGATTTAGCTCAGTGGTTCCACCGCCTCCCTCGAAAGTGAAAGGTCCTGAGTTTGATCCCCAGAACCGAAAAAAAAAAAAAAAAAAAAGAACAGAAAGGAGGCTGAGCCAACCAGGGAGCATCTTTGGGAAAACTGCATCAAACTGGTGGGCAGATCAGCAGGAGATTGCCATCTACAGACTTCCCCATCAGAGACTGACTGCATCCAGGACAGGGAAAACCTGGACGTCACCCTGAGATCAGAACACACAGGGCAGCTACACCCAGGGATCAGTTCAAGGCCAGGAGTCCCTTTCCTTTTAACACCATGAGGACACAGAAGCTACACACTGTCCTACCACCCCCACACCTGCGTATCTTTCAGGGATGGTGATCAAAAAATTTAGAAACCCTTAAACTGGGGATTTAGCTCAGTGGTTCCTCTGCCTGCCTCGCAAGCGCAAAGTCCCAAGTTCGATCCCTGGTACCAAAAAAATAAATAAATCATGGTCACTAAAACCCCTTACAGGTTTAAAAAGGCATATGGCATATGGTACAGGCACAAGCCTGTAAATCCCACCACATGGGAAGCTGAGGCAGGAAGATCACCACAAATTTGAGACCAGCCCAGGCTACATAGTAAATTCAGAAGCAGCTTTAACTATGTAAGGAGACCCTGTCTCAAAACAACACCATCAACAAAAAGTTGTTATACTATATTGTTTAGGAAATAATGACAAGAAAAATGTCTGTACTGTTCATTTCAGTACAGATGAAAATTTTAAAGCATTTTCAGTTGGTGACTAATTAAATATACAAATTCAGGGCCTTCAGATACAGAGACCCAACCCTACCTTGTGGCTGAAATGAATTGGCACATTAATTCTTCTTTGTACAACTACCAGTGTAGATAACTAATTTTGAAAATCATATAGCAGAAATTGCCACTGTGGCTGCTGCTTCACTGCCTTCTGCCTTCTGCCTGCCGCGCTGTGAACTGTTTCTCCTCTGACATGTCCCTGTGCCATGATGCCCTGCCTTGGAGTCAGCTGACTATGGACTGAAATCTCTACAAACTAATCCCAAGGACTGCAGCAAAGCCAAGAAGCTGGTGTGTAACATCAACAAAGGCTGTGGCTATGGCTGTCAACTCCATCATGTGGTCTATTGCTTTATGATTGCATATGGCACCCAGCGAACACTCATCTTGGAATCTCAGAACTGGCGCTATGCTACTGTGGATGGGAGACAGTGTTTAGACCTGTGAGTGAGATGTGCACAGACAGATCTGGCATCTCCAGTGGACACTGGTCAGGTGAAGTGAAGGACAAAAATGTTCAAGTGGTTGAGCTTCCCATTGTAGACAGTCTTCAACCCCATCCTCCTTATTTACCCTTGGCTGTGCCAGAAGATCTCCCAGCTCAACTCCTAAGAGTCCATGGTGATCCTGCAGTGTGGTGGGTGTCTCAGTTTGTCAAATATTTGATCCGCCCACAACCTTGGCTGGAAAAGGAAACAGAAGAGACCACCAAGAAGCTTGGCTTCAAGCATCCAGTTATTGGAGTCCATGTCAGACGCACAGACAAAGTGGGAACAGAAGCAGCCTTCCATCCCATTGAGGAGTACAAGGTGTATGTTGAAGAACACTTTCAGCTTCTTGCATGTAGAATGCAAGTGGATAAAAAAAGAGCGTATTTGGCCAGGGATGACCCTTCTTTATTAAAGGAGGCAAAAACAAAGTACCCCAATTATGAATTTATTAGTGATAACTCTATCTCTTGGTCAGCTGGACTGCATAATCAGTACACAGAAAATTCCCTTCGGGGTGTGATCCTGGATATACATTTTCTGTCCCAGGCAGAGTTCCTTATTGTGTACTTTTTTATCCCAGGTCTGTCAAGTTGCTTATGAAATCATGCAAACACTGCGTCCTGATGCCTCTGCAAATTTGCATTCTTTAGATGACATCTACTATTTTGGGGGCCAAAATGCCCACAACCAGACTGCTATTTATCCTCACCAACTTCGAACTGAAGAGGAAATCCCCATGGAACCTGGAGATATCATTGGTGTGGCTGGAAATCATTGGGATGGCTATTCTAAAGGTGTCATCAAAAAACTGGGAAGAACAGGTTTATATCCCTTCTACAAAGTCCAAGAGAAAATAGAAACTGAAGTACCCCACATACCCTGAGGCTGAGAAATAAAACTCAGGTGTAAGAGATGGACAACCAAACTCAGCTTGAACCACTTCAGTCAGCCAGCAGATGAAGAAGGCCCTGACCTAACAGTGAGCAACTGGGAACTGACAGGTACTTTCTTGGTGGAGTTACTCTTTAACAAGGGCTTCAATGCCCTCAAACCCATGCACAATACAGTGATATACTCACACGTAACATGCAAGCAGATTGTTTTCTACTTTGCCCTTTAAATATTATGTCCCCATGAACCAAACACTGCCACATTGTGTAATTTAAGTGACACAAACATTTTGTGTGAGACTTCAAACATGGTGCCTATATCTGAGAGATCTATATGACTTCAGAAGACCCGAACCAGTTCCCTGCTGTGGGGAAGTTGATTCTTAGCCAGTGGTGGTGTTGTGGCCACTGAATTCACTCCAATCAACAGATTCAGAATGAGAATGATTTTTTTTTCCTTTATAGGATTGTCTGGATTTTTTTTTAAGTAATTGGATCAGTTCATCCACCTCATCATTAATAAGTGAAGGATTGGGCCAGGGATTTAGCTCAGTGGTTCCGGTGCCTGCCTTGCAAGCACAAGGTCCCAAGTTCGATCCCTGGTACCAAAAAAAAAAGAAAGAAAGAAACTAAAGAATAAGTGAAGGATACATTAGAAAATAAGATAATTCACTCTCCACTAGGAACTTTTGTAAAACAATGCCATGAACAAATTCTTTAGTACTTAATGTTTCTGGACGTTCTCTTTGATAACAAAAAATAAATTTTAAAAAGGAAAAAAAAACCCTTAAACTTTATAACCATGCTGATCAATTTACATAATGATAGTTGGGAAATACAATCAGCTAAATACCTAGTATGATAAAGTTTAGTCCAACCTATAAATACTTCCACTGAGAAAATGTTCAGTTTCTCCCTCTACTGATGGGAAGACAACTGCTTACTTTTTCTCTGTGTATTATTTCCCTTTAAAAAAAAATCACTCTCTCCCAAATCCAAAAATTTGGGTACTTACTTCCTATAAAAGAGAAGGCTTTGAAATGAATAGAAAGTTTAATTATTCTGAGCACACAGAGATGGTAAAAACAGCATCATCTTTTCTTCAGATTTTATTTTCAATACCATAAAACACTTCCATGTTTTTAAGCAGCCCTAAGTAAAAGGAGATATTGATGGTCTAGGGGAAAAAATAATCAATTTTACTCAAAAACCAATGCTGTGTCTTTTGGAAAGGGCACTATTACATATGGAATATTTTGAAATTTATAATACATAAAACTTAAATCTCAGCATGAAAGATTCTTTGGGGAAAAAGTCATTAATCACAATAAGAGGAAATAAACTCATCATGCCATGGCATCTGAGTCACTAAATTAATCCAGAAGGAGCTAGCTTTCTCTACATGTGGAATCCCAGGTATTCATTTATTCATTAAATTTTTGTCACACCCTTCATAGCTTTTCTGCACTGTGCTGGGCACTGCGGATGTAAGGATGAGTAAGACAGACTCATTTTTGGGAAGTGGGGGAACAGGCCAGTGTGCCACCACGTGCCAGGGGTGTAAAGGCCCACTGAGGCCTTGCAGGTGGAAGTCAAGTCTTCAGCAGGCTCACAGGCCAGCCAGGAGAATAAACTGCCTGAGGACTTTGCATTCCCCACGTTGCCCAGTGCAGTGCTGGGAGTGTTCTTTAGACAGTTTATTCCTGTGGCTAAGGTAGTGGAGGTTTGGAAATCCTCTTTGGCAGCCCTGAGGGAGATGGGCACTGTGACAGCTGAAAAACCAGAATTCCTGGTCTTCTCAATACCTCAGTGTGTGTGTTCTGGCACTAACATGTCCATGGGCATTGCAGTCATCCATTCAACAGATATTTGTTCTGTACCAACCACGGGTCAAGCACTGCTCAAGCAAAACAAGCACTTATGTTTAGAGGTGGGGAGGGCGGCAGATAGTATATCAATATGGCGATTAGTGCTATGGAGAAAAAGGAAGCAAAGGGTGGGAGAACAGGGAATTGGGGTAGGGGTCATGTGATATGAAAAGGTCTTTAAGAAATCCACATTGAAGGTTCAGATCCCCCAAGAACCTGAGAACCTGAGAACTGTAGGGCTAGTGGTGCATTTGAAGACCTACAAAGAAAATGGACATCCATCTGATCCCAGAGTTACTGGGAAATGGCCAGCTCAGGCCAAAACAGGGTAATGTGTATCCTCCTCTGTCCTCAAAGAGTTGTTTTATCTGATGTGTGGATCTGGTACAACCAGAGTCTGGGACAGTCAGGAAATCATGCTGGGAAGGAAGTACGTAGATACCAGGTCACTGGAATAGGCTGGGAGGGGTAGGTACATGGAAGCAGATGCCTCAGACCCAGAAAGCATCAGGCTACAACTGGGGAGAGAGTAAAGAGAACTCAAGGTCAGGTGTAGACCTTTAGGCGGAGCAAAAGGGTTGGTATACAGTGATTAGGTTATAGAAGCTTTGAGGACCAAGTTAAGGAATGAGCTTTTTCAGTTGTGCTTTTTTTTTTTCTTTTTTCCAGCAAAGGTTACTCTATTCTGTAACCCAGATGTTCCTATTCTGCTATTTGTATAAGAACCATGTTTTGTTTTGTTGTTTTTAGCTATGAGTCAAGTAACACTAAAACAAATTACAAGTCCATTGGGAGGGCAGCTGGGGATGGAAAGAAAGGTGAAATAGCAAGAAATCCCATTTTTCATGCCCAAAATATAATTCTCAAGCAGAAAGAGATTTAACAAGCCCACGGGGAAGAGAAAAGTCTGTACAGTGCACAGTGACCAGCACTGTGTGCCTTCCTATATGAACAGCAGGAGCAGGACAACATGTCATGCTGAACCAGAAAGAACATGGGATTAGGACTTTGCCCTGAGTTTGACTTTTGACTCTGCCATCTGTGGGCTGTGTGATTCTGAGTACGTTACTGAACCTTTGAGCCTTTGTTTCTTTAGCATAGTGAGATGGTGTGATCCAGAGTCTGCACTAGGATTCAGTCACATCTGGTGAGG
Source organism: Heterocephalus glaber (assembly GCF_000247695.1). The sequence continues at coordinate 34,704,932 of NW_004624730.1, forward strand.
TGGGGAATCTCCCTCTCTGGAGGAGCTGCAAGGAGTGAAGTACAGTGGGTTCACTAAGTGGCAAAGGGTCTGCGATGGAGGATGGATAATTTTGAGAACACTATGGGAACAGTGGTTGGAATCCATCCTACCCCATACTGGACCCATATCTGGTTTCTGGGCAGAGCTGTCACTAAAAGCTAAAAGGATTGTATGCTAGCACTCTGTAAGACATAGGGTACAGGGTCACTGTGGTGTGACCCCCAAGACAAGTGTGACAGGAGAGAAAGTTGTCTTCTCCTCTTGTCATTCCACAGGGAATCTTTGCCCCAGCAAGATGGAAAAGCAGGGAAAGGGACAGTGCCTGGCACCTGAACATTAATTTGCTGGTGATGCTCTAACCCAAGGACTCCCCGAAAGTACAGGACGGAAAGTGCTTTGGTAGGAGCTAGATTCTACATGCAAAATGGTGGCAATAAACCACAATTTTGGGCCAGGGATTTAGCTCAGTGTTTCTGCCACCTGCCTCACAAGTGCAAGGTCCTGAGTTCGATTTCCAGTACCAAAAAAAAAAGACATTATGGAGGGGGAGAAGTCCCATGACATGCCATCTGCAAACTGGAGAGCCAGGGAAGCCAAGGTTGTAATTCAGTCTAAAGGCCAGAGAACCAGAAACTGCTCTGATGCCCGAGGGCAGGAGAAGACAGAGGTCTCAGCTCAAGAAGAGATAATTCATCCCACTTTGGTGATTATGTTCTATCTGGGTGGGCCCTCATCAGATGGGGGGGGGTGTTTGCCCACACCAAGTCAGGATGGATCTTCTTACCTGGTCTACAATTCAAATGCTAATCTCTTCCACAAATATGCTCACAGAGACACCCAGAAATAATATTCTACCAGCTGTCTGGGTGTTTCCTAACCCAGTCAAGTTGATGCATAAAATTAACCATTACATTTGGTCAAGGTCACTTGGTTAACACCCTCTGCATGGGGATCCAATGAGACCTTCCCAAGCATGAACCTGGAAATGGCAAACACATAGTAAATGTCATATTCCCTCAGAAACCATCCAGCGAATCCACTATATCCTTTAAAGTATGCTCAAGACATCCCATGGTGTTTTGAAGGGATTCATCAGCATTTCCATGACAAAACTTTTCAGTTAAAAAGTAACATATCTTTGAGCACTTACTATGTGCCAGTAAGATAAACATGCTAAGAAGGGGTTGGGATCATCTTGTTCCTCCTCAGCACTTCACAGTTTGCAAAATAATTTGATGTGAATTTTACTCACACCAGTGCTCCCAGCAGGACAGATACATGGATCAGAAGATTGCACAAAGAGATGAAGTAGTTTTCCATAATAACCCAAGAAATCTGGAGAGGGTACAGACTCAAGCCCAGTCTCTTTCCAGTAAAGTGGCAGGAAACTAAGACCAAAACAGGTGGGAATAATGAGAGGTGAAAAATAGTTAACATGAAAACCTTTGATTCTGATTCAAAGTTTTGGATAGAAAGATCCCTCTGTGTCTGGACCCCAGACAAGGTTGGCAAAGCTTGAGACTGACCTTATAAGTTAGGGTCTGCTGAGGAAAGGATGCTTAGAAGAAGGCAGTAGATGGGATGAGCAGGTTCAGGGAGGTCTCACTGGGTGCTCTGGAGCTCGTACCTGGCTTTTCACGTCATCAAAAATTTCTATGCACTTTCCAGAAGGAAACTGCAGCTCTCTGCCCACAGGTCTCTGAAAGCCAGAGACTGCTCCTGTAATATTGTATTGCACCCTATAACACTGGATGTCTCTTGACTTTGGCCACTGCTGGTCTTAGGGTCTTCATCTCAGATCATTTCTACTTCTTCCTAGAGAATTACTTATGATGTTCTAAAAGTATGTAAAGCTATGTACTAGAATGCTAGTTAGCCAGAAATTATGCTTATTTCACATTACAGGAGGGGAAATGACCCATCAGTCCCAATCATTATCTCTTATTTTACTCCTGTAATTTGGAATATGACATCATTCCCACTTTGACAGTTAAGGAAATGGACATTGAGAGAGACAACAAAGTAACTTGGCTAAGGTCACAGAGCCAATAAGCAACAAACCTAGGATTTTAATCTCTGTCTGATTTTAGGATATTTTCTAATATACCACAACTTATGGCCTGCAGAATTCGAGTGAAAAATGAGAAGACCAGTAAACACAGTTTAATTGAGAGTAAAATTCCTGACCCTACTTTTTTATTAATTCAAGTTTACAATCAGGCCAAGGATTACAATCAGTGCCATCTCAGTGGCACTGCACTTGGCTCAAAAGCACAAGGCCCTGAGTTTGATCCCCGGTACTGGGGGAAAAAAAAATTGGGCAGTACAAACAATGTGATCTCCAAATTACCAGCCTCAGAAGAGTTCTTAAATCAAAGCACTCAGGATTTATGGAATCCCAACAATCAGAACATGACTCCAAGGGAGATGCCACCAGAGGACAAATGTGGCACGGAGTGACTCTGCAAGTTGACTTCCATGATTCATTCAGTCAAAACCGTTGCTTAACTTGCGCTGATCTGAGGGCAAAGAGGAGAGTTGCAGTCGAGCCTGCCTGGTTCCTCTACTCTGTTTAATACAATTGCCACAGTTTGACACATCCTAACCACGCTGCTTTCTTTGACAACTCCAGCTTTGACGAGAGAGCAAGGATGTCTCCTTTTTGACAGGAACAGTGTGTGAAATGAAAGACTTCAGGTGAAGTACCAGCTCCTGACAGTTCAGAAGAAAGCACCTCCCACCTGCTCTCTGCTGTGCCAGTGCAGGTGAGTCACCTCATCGCCAGCCAGGCAAGTATTTTAAGAAACGAGAAGTCAAAAGCTGGAACCAGTAGAGAAAGATGAGGGATGGAGTATTGCCATTAGCTTCCAGGGTGTCTTGTTGTCATGGTGCTAGGAAAATCACTTCCATTTGAATCCCACTCACCAGCTGTTTTGCTGGAATTTTTACATGAGAGGCTGGTGGCCATCATAACACAGGCATGGGACATGGTGTACACACGCATAGACCTGCAGCAGACACCCACTCCACAGAGTTCACACTGGTTGCCTGACGTAGTTGAAATGCTGTGCTCATGCAGATGACAGCTCTGTTCCCCCATATCAGCTTGCAGACAGCCTGAATGACTCTGCTGGTTACCCATACCATGTGATATCACCGGAAGCTTCTTTGGAGCAGAGCTGCCGGAACTGCATGAACCCACCTCAACCTCTGCTCCCTGGTCCAGCACTTGGCTCTGGACAATGCCTCCCTGTTGCCTGTTTCTTAAACATTAGTTGAAGGATCAGGTCTCACACCATTCTGAGAGGTGGGGTCAGCCCTTGTGGAGCAGTGGGATGGGGAAATGACCTATCACTTCCATGCTGGGGCAGGCATTCCATACCCTGGTGTTGCTGGGCAGATGACCACCCCCCTGCCCAACCCAACCTTGCCTGGCATCAACACTGTTCCTTGTATCTTCCCTGAAGGGGCAAGGACAGGCATTTGTCAAGCCCAGGAAGCTAGTTCTGAACAAGAAAATTAGTGGGTGATGGTGCTGGAAGCCCCTGAGGATGAACTGCGCTCCCCACTCAGACCTCACACAGGGCTGGCTGGCTTGCTCTGGCTCTTCCCTCAGCTGCCCTTACCTGGGGACAACAGGGGCGGTGTAGGCAGGGGGCTGCCTTGCTTCCTGGCTTTTCCTGAATCCCCTTAGTAAAACTAAACTTTCCTATGAACGTAAAAAACAAGCAAGCTCCATAGCAGGGCCTCGTGGACCCCTCCCCCAAATTCTGGCTCAGGTTTGGAGCAGGCTGATTTTTACTAAGGGCTCAAGAGATTTGATTGCAGGTGGTCCTAGACCACACTTTGAAAAACTCTGGGGCAGAGACAAGTCAGCAGGCACATGGGATACATCTGGTAGGAGTGGCAATTGACTTAGTTTCTAAAAATAGTGTTACAAGCTAAATTGTGCCCCCTACCAAATTCCCATATTGAAGCCTTAACTCCCAGTTCCTACATATGTGACTGTATTTGGAGATTGGGCCTTGAAAGGTGTAATTAAATTAAAGTGAGGTCATTACAGTAGGCCCTAATCTAATATCACTGGTGTCATTAAAAGAAGAGTTGATTACAACACAGACACACATAAAGGGAATGTTACAGGTACCTAGAAGCCAGGCCTGCAGAAGCCCAAAGGGTAAATAAAAGTAGGATAAAAGCTTGGTGTTTCTGACTTCATCTTATATATGTCTCCTTTATTACCTCAAAACTTTGGGTCAGATCCCTGATCAGCTCTGCACATAGCCCTGTTAATCACTTAAAGAGTGTCTGTATCAATACAATTTATTAGCCCTAAATTTGCCTAGCCTATCTCATCCCCCTTCAGGATTGAAGACACCAAGATAAAAGCACCAAAGTGATTTTCAGGATTTGTAGGGACATCTAATTGCTAGATAGAATATCCAGTTCCAGACCTATCCTGGAGGGATGTCTAGAAGTCTTAAGTCATTGTCATAAACCTGCAGCCACCTCAGATTCCAGGAAAAGCAGAACCCTGAAGATAAATCCATGATGATGTCATCCACCAAGTGGAGCAGTTCCCCCATGACAGGAACCGAGGCTATCCCCAAAGCAGGAGCCATCATCTCATGATAAACTGCCCCCTCAAGCCATGCTGGCTTCTCTGGAACCTCGAAGAACCAGTCCTGAGACACAGACTCACCAGACCAGGACCTGACTAGCATTATTTGTGCTATGCAAATCCCCAGCCCTTGCCTTTGTTCCCCTTTTCTATAAAACCCCAAATTTCTATCATCCTCTCAAATACAGATAGATCTTGAACCTCTCTGTGCTTCCCAGCACGACCATGCTGGTTAAAGCTCCTTTTCTGCCTTTCCCTGCTGCCCATCTCCTGGATTGGTCTGAGAGGACAGATGGCAACCAAGTCCCTCTGTTAGGACCCTGGAGATGGGTCTATTGTCCTAAAATTCCGACAGGAAGACCACGTTAGAACAGAGGGAGGAGATGACCATCTGCAAGCCAAGGAGAGGAGGCTTCAAAAGAAACTAACCCTATTAACGCCTTGATCTTAGACTACTAGCTCCAGATCGTCAAAAAAATACATTTCTGTTATTTAGCCATGCAGTCTGTAATATTTTATTATGGCAGCCAGAGCAGAGGAATACAAATTCAGAACCTGATTTCAGTCAATAATCATCTCAGAAGGTAGAGATTCCTTCAATATAGTGGACAATAAGGTACATTTATAGACCAATGGATGTGAGCCCCAGGCCTGGAGTCATAGAGGTAACACAGTCTACACAGAAAGTGTCCAGTGGCATCTGATGTCAGATATTCCTGTGTCAAAGACCAGACAGGGTCTTCTTCCCTGACCTTAGACAGCATTTATTATTTTATTTAACATGGATATAATGCTTATTATGTGCCATGTAATATTCTAAGCACTATACACATATTAACTCATTAATCCTCATTACTGCCCTGTAATATATATGGTGAAGGTCCATAATCCCTTACTAAAGCCCTGGAGGCCAGCAATGTTTGGCAGGTCAGAATGTCATACAATGCACACTGTGGCATCTGCAACAGAATCCTATAGTCAAACATGCTACTTTGTCTATAAATGTATATGGTGCATAAAAACTGTGAGTAGCCTTGTATCAGTTTAAAAATTTTGCCAGGCATGGTGATACATGCCTGTAATTCTAGCTACTCAGGAGGGCAAGTCAGGAGGATCAAAAGTTAAAGGCCATATAGAGGTACAAGAGCCCAATGGTGAATGTAACTGTATTATATACCTAAAATATACCAATATACTTAATGGGGAAAAAAAGTTAAAGGCCAACCTGAGAAATTTAACAAGACCCTATCTCAAAATAAAAAATAAAAAGGACTGGGAATCCAGCCTCTCAGTGATAGAGTGCTTGCCTAACATGTGTAAGCCCCTTGGTTCAATTCCTAGTACTACAGGGAGTAGGGAGGAGTGGTCCAGAGACAGGATTTTGTATAAATTGTGGTTATTCGTATTTCAGGCCAGGTTTTGCTGTTGGATGAATTACACATTCAATTTTTGGTATTCAGAGCTTTTAAGATTTTGAAATTGTGGAGCACACATCATCCCTATCTTAGAGCTAAAAAAACAGGGGCACAGGGAGTGTAAACGAATTATCACATTTGTGAACTCACTGGAGATGAGGCTGGGCTCCCTCCAGGCCATGTGGCCCTAGAGTCCATGTTGCTTATGCCCACCTGGCTGGGCACCTCTAGGCTGCCTGCCTTGCAGAGCCTGACCCACCAGGAAAATGCAGATCATGCCCTGCTGTGAGGATCAGATACATTGTAGGTTGACTTCTGTTATGGGTTGAATTGTGTCCTCCAAAATTTATATGTTGAAGATCCCAAGCACAGTATTTCAGAATAAAACTTTATATAGAAATAACATCTCTGAGAATATAAATAGCAAAGATGAGGTCAATAGAATTGACCCCAATCCAATACAGCTGGAGTCCTTATAACAGGGAGAAATTCAGACGGAGAATTCAGTCATGCACTCAGGGCGAAGGCAGAGACCGGTGCTTGTACAATTAAGGAAAGCCAAACATCACTGGCTCTCTCTAGGAGCTAGGACAGACAGGCGTGGAACATATCCTTCCTCTAAGTCTTCAAAAGGAGGTGACCCTTCCAGTCCATTGGTCATGGTCTTCTAGCCTCCAAGACTGTGGGACAATAAAATTCTGTTATCTAAGCCACATGGTTTGTGGAACTTTGTTTCAAGAGCCCTCCAAACTAATTCAAGATCCTTACCCACCACTGGATTCTCAGAGCAAGGTCAATAAATGGTAGCTAATCATACTTATTAGGCCTGAGGCCCTGAGTTTTAACTATTTATTTGTTTGTTTGTTTGTTTATTTTGTGATGCCAAGGATCAAACCCAGGGTCTTGTTCATGCTAGGCAAGTGCTCTACCACTGTGCTCTACAAGTGCTCTATCCCCAGCCCCTTGAACCCTTGAACTCTTCATTGAAGAAAAAGTCAGTGAATTAAATTATTGTTAATCCTCTTCCAAGTTCCAAGTGTCTCTCTCTCTCTCTATATATATATAGTGCGTGTGTGTGTGTGTGTGTGTGTGTGTGTGTGTGTGTGTGTGCTGGGGATTGAACTTGGGACCTTGCACCTGCAAGGCAGGCGGTGAAACCACTGAGCTAAATCCCTGGCCCTATTTTCTACATTTTTAACATGAGGATAATTCAATTCCACCTGTGCCAATGGTCTGGCTCTTATGGAATTCTTTGTTGCTTTTTTTTTTTTGGTACCGGGGATCGAACTCGGGTCCTTGCGCTTGCACAGCAGGCGGCTAAACCACTGAGCCAAATCCCCGGCCCCTCTTTGTTGCTGTTTTAAGGATGGACTCATGTAAAGGTAATCTTCAAAAGCAGAACAACTTCTTTCTCTCTGCTATGGCTCATGGCTGTGGCTCTGCTTTGCCACATTAAAACTAAACTGTGTGAGACTTAATTTGTCTTCCAATGCCCCTGCTTGTATTAAGAATTCACTGGGCCCTGGGCCTTTCTGAATCTCTTCTGCTTGGGTCTACAGGGTCATGGAGTTAAACCCTCACATAAGTTTGGGGTACAAATACTTCAGAGGACAGAAGAAACCTAAGTTACAGCTGGTTTTCTGTGAGTTAAAAGTGTGTAGCCTGGAAAATTTAGGCCCTTCTTGTGGAAAATTGACCCCTCTCTGCGTGATAAAAGATGCTTTAAGAAAGTTCAAAAGGCCTTCGAATATTTTTCTGTCCAAAGAACCAGGCATGATTGGGCCTGTCTAGGAAAGAGGTAAAATGCTACAAAGCTTTTCTCAGGCTGTAGTGGCAGGAATCCCTCTTATTGAGCTAGTTTGGAGCTTTAAGCCTCTTCTTCCCTTAAGAGTCAACCATATCAATTCAGAAAATGACTCTCTGTGGTGAGGGATGACCCCAAACTCCCCATCTGTGGAACCAGGACTTTAATCGGTATGTGTGTTCAAAGGATGGCCCTCAGGCCTGGCCATACAGTGTGTTCTCAAGCCACCTCCCTAGCTCCCTGGCAGCCCCTCAGCCTCTGTCCACCATTCCCAGAACCTTTCCTGGAAGCACTTCTGCACCATACCATGAGGTCTTTCTAGTCTCCCCACAGGCCCATCCCACAGCCAGCATACACTTAAAGCTTTTCATCTCTGCTCCCTGTTCCTGCAAAAGCAGAACTGTGTTTTCTCCTATGTCACCCACAGATTCTGTAGGGTTACAAAAATGGTTGAAGGGTAGAGGGTGTCACTTTTGAGGATCTCATGTTGATGATTTTTTTTTTTCTGGATACCGGGATCGAACTCAGGACCTTACGCTTGTAAGGCAGGCATGGTGCCACTGAGCTACATTCCCGGTCCCTTATGTTGATGATTCTATTCCTTGCTCACATGGGAGATTTAATTAAATTAGAGGAAATGTCTAATAGATTGAGCTGCTTGAGAGTGGAGATGATATCTTGTTCCTTTTTGAGTCCTCTGTGCTTAGCTCCAAACCTGGCACAGAGTAGGTGCTCAATAAAATTACTTCTTGAATGAATGAACTTTTACTTTTCTTTGTTCTTCAGAGAGGTGCTCTGACAAGTATTAAGTCCAGGCATCCTGACCACAGACAAGGTTGTAAGATGCTTCTGCTTCCTAACAGCTCTCATAAGCCACATCCGATAAAAAGGTCCTGGCATCAAAAGGCAGATAATGCAAAGTCTAGGGCTGGCTGGACCATTACTCAAGTGCCCAATTAGTGACCATTACTCAATCTTCCCATGGCTCCATCTCCTCCACTTCAACATGGAAGTAGCAATGTCTGCTTTGCATACCTTCCTGGATGGTTATGAGAACATGACAAAAGAACAGCTGGGGGTGTTGCTCAGCAGTAGAACACTTGCCTAGCTATACAAGAGGCCCTGAGTTCAATCCTCAGCACTGCAAAATATTTAAAATGATAAAAGAACAAATATGAAAGTACCCTAGAAGTTTCAAAGACCACATATTACTTTTATTATTGTTAATAATATTACAGATAATTGTAGAGCTGAGCTGCTCATAATTACTTTTTACTACCTCAGTCTCCTTTCTTCAAGGACCAATGCCAAGTTTACCTCCTACTCCACTGCAGGGACATCTAATTGCTCACAGAAATATCCATCCTGGAGAGGCCAGGCATGCCAATTACTTGCCCTGTGGACCTTAATCATCTGCCTGGTCAGCAAACATTCTGCATCACAGGTGGCAAGTACAACGTTAAGTCACAGAAGACTGGCTGAAGGATGGCTGCTTCCTGATGGAGTTTCTGTGCCATGGCCATCCAGAGTGGAAGCAGAGGGCTGTGCTCTGCAACATCCTTGAACCAGCTGCAGAGTCCTTGGCCTCACAATATGTGCAGAGGGTGAAGTGATTTGGAAGGGGGGGCGGGCAGCAGCCAATGGCCAGCAGAGTACAAGCAGTAGCCCAGGCCTCCTGATTCCAGGCCGGCTCTTCCTGTAGGCTTGTCACCTCTCCCTGGGGGTAGTGATAGGTGGTGCCCCGCTTCCTCTTGGACCCTGGCACAGATGCTGTTGCTAAGGTAGCTGCTGATGAGAAAACAAAAGCAGCCCATGGAGTCCTGCTACTTCACTTGTGTGTCCACACAGTTCCTGTCTCTGGAGGAGAGATGCAGTCAGGCTTATCGATCTGGGCTGAGGAGTGTGCTGTGCCCTGCAGAGAAATGTCTGACTTGTGTGGCCACCCATGTTCCCCAAGCACTCTCCCTGGGCATGTTTCTGGACAAGAAGTTACAACTGGGGGCAGATGCTGAGGGACTGAAATTACTACTCGGTGCCAGTTGTCAGGATGTGGCATGACTGAATTCATCCACAGCCCTGATTCTAGCTGAATGTCCTTGGTTCACTTGGAACATCTGTAAAACAAGAGGGCTGGAGGCATGAACTCAGCTCTGAGTTCTGTGTCTCTGGCTTCCCTGTTTTCTCCTGAGATGGTCCCTCCCCGCAAAGCTTTCAGAAAAGGATTATATTCAAGGAGCTATGTGATTCCAGGTGGTTGATTTTCACTTGCTCCTAGGATGTGCTGGCTAATGAGCCCATCATTCAGGGCTGTCGAGAGCCATTCTACATAAATTTGGAGGGGAAATCATTTCATAATTAAAGTACAGCTATAGCGAAGGCCCAATGTCACCTTGCCTGTGAGCCAGCTATGGCATGCGGAAACAATTCCGTTTTGCCTCTGGTCACAAGTTGAGGCCTCAAAGGTCCCCTGATACTGTGATGCTCAAGGGCAAGAGTACATCAGTTGAGGACCCTGCTGGTTAAAAGAGAAAGGTTTCACCTGGGGGAAGAATAACTTCTTTATTAGCCTGCTATCTCCTTCTACCTATTGTAAGAATCCTTTCCTTACTGCCCTCATCAACATAAGATCCTCAGTGACCTAAGATCCTCATCAACATAAAATCCTCATCAACATAGGGTTACCACCACCTCCTAAGTCACCTGATACTTCCTCCAATTGTTGTGTGTACCCAATAAAGAATGGTTAGCTCGGAGTGTCTTTGTCTTTGCCCCCTCTGAGGCACTGACCTCTCAGCCCCCATGTACTATGAAATCACACAAGTCTCTATTGTCTTTTTGTTTAGCCCTCGACATCCTCCTTTGACTGCCACCCTCCGATACAGGGCTGTCCTCCATCCTCACCTCTTGTTCTTAACCTCCCTTAGTAGACCCACCACAGTTAGTCCAGAAGGAGAGAGAAGAGGAGGCATTTAGTGAACACTGACAGCTCAGAGGAGCTCAGAGGAGGATCAGATCATGGAGAAAGGCTAAAATCTAGTGTAAGCGGTAGAAAAGGAATAGAAAGGGTGAAAGGCCTGCACTCCTGACCTCTAGCCATCCCTGGAAGAGAGCACCTCTGTTTCTAAGGTTGGATTTCATTTAGGCACTCTGGTTTAGGACCTTACTTTCCTTGGAGTGTATGTTGGAGGAAGTAGATCAATTCTAGAAGCTTGTGAGAGCTGTGGGCTCACAGAGTCTGGGAGAAGCATGAGCTACTGAAGGGGGATCAAGACTCAAACCTCAAAGTCTGAATCCTGGCCCTCGCTCACTGAGTTTCTGCCAAAAAAGAAAGAGGGTTAAGGAGGTCTTTATACCATGGCTTTACAAAGCAAACTGACTGCAAATCAACCAGTAGAAAAGCACCCAGGAAATAACTGGCTATAAAAGGTGTTCATAAGGGGGCAACCTCTACTGGACAGGGGAAGAAACCTCATCATTACAGGCCTGGTATTGTGGCACTCAAGAAATTATACCTTATTAGAAGTTCAATGAACTGATTCCCAACCACGCTTTTCTGTGTGTGGTGCAAGAAATTGCTCAGAACTTCAGATTTGTGCTTCCAGAGTGTAGCTACTGCTGCTTTGTGATTGGCAAATGAGGCCTATTTGGTTGGTCATTTTGAAGATACAACCTGTGTGTTATCCAGGCCAAACATGTAACAATTATGCCAAAATATATCCAACTAGCATGCTGCATACATGGAGAACATGTTTAAGAATCCACTCTGATGAGCTGGGTATGGTGGCTCACACCTGTAATCCCAGCACTTGGGAGGCTGAGGCAGGAGGATTGCCATGAGATTGAGGCCAGTCTGGGCTACATAGTGAGTTCAAGCCCAGACTGAACTACATAATGAGACCCTATATTAAAAAACAAAACAAAACAAAATAAAATCAGTACGATGGAAAACATTTTATTCTAAAAAATATTTTTTTCTGTTCTTCCTGGTATTTGGCAGTTCTGAATGTAAAAATTTTCTCTCCATGGAGTCAAAATTTACCCAAGTATATGACTGTCAAGCAGAAAAATAGGGGACAGAAATCAAGTATTGGCAGTTTTTCCATTTTCATCCATGTGTGAAATTTTAATAAAACGTGGGGATGTGAAGCATTAATGCAAGTGAAAATTTTTTGATGAACAAGTTTCAGCAGTTCAACCTTACAACATTATAAATAAACCTGTTTGTGCCGGGGATTTAGCTCAGTGGTTTTGCTGCCTTGTGTGCAAGTGCAAGGACCCGAGTTCGATCCCCGGTACCAAAAAAATAAATAAATAAATAAACCTGTTAAATTTTTCCAGACAAGGCCAGCATTTGGATTTTTATTTTATTTCATTTCATTTTATTTTATTTTTGGGTTACCGGGGATCAAACTCAGGACCTTGCGCTTGTGAGGCAGGCAGTGGCTCCACTGAGCTAAATTCCTGGCCCTGGATTTTTAAAAGGAAGTAAATTTCTTATTGATGGCCAAAAAAAGCTGAACGCTGCACCCTCTCCAGCTGAGCACTCGTATTAACCCAATCCACATTCCATAACTCCCTCTACCCAAAACATACAACCCGGCTCTCTGCATACAGCCTCTGCTTTTCTCCCTCTGTCATTATTCACTTTTCCACAGCTATATTCAAAAGAGTACATTGGCTGGACATGGAGGCTCATGCCTGTAATCCCAGCTACTCAGGAGGCTAAGGCGGGAGGGCTACAAGTTCAAGGCCAGCCTGGGCAACTTAGCAAGTCCCTGTCTGAAAATAAATTTTAAAAATAAAGGGGCTGGGCCGGGGATTTAGCTCAGTGTTTCTGCTGCCTGCCTTGCAACTGCAAGGACCTGAGTTCGATCTCCGGTACCAAAAATAAATAAATAAATAAATAAATAAATAAATAAAGGGGATGGGCCAGTTGCTTCAGCATCTCAGAGCTGCTATGTTGCAGATCCCATGGGTTGCTTAGCCAAGATGCTGGGGAGACTCACCCAGGACCAGCTCATGGAGGAGGAGGAGGAGGAGGAGGTAGAGACATTCACCTTCCAGGCAGAAATTGCCCAGTTGATGTCACTGATCAACAACACTTTCTACTCAAAGAGATCTTCCTGAGGGATTGATTCCAAATTCGTCAGATGCTCTGGACAAAATTAGGTATGAAAGCCTGACAGATCCCAGTAAATTAGATTCCAGCAAGGAGCTGCACATTTATCTTATTCCAAACAAGCAAGATCGAACCCTCACCATCGTGGATACTGGGATCGGAATGACCAGGGTTAACTTGATGGATGACTTCAGCACCATCACCAAGTTGGAGACCAAGGCCTTCATGGAGGCTTTGCAGGTTGGCACTGACAACTCCATGACTGGCCGGTCAGGTGTGGGTTTCCACTTGGTTGCTGAGAGAGTGACTGTGACCACCAAGCAAAGCGATGATGAGCAGTATGCCTGGAACCTTCAGCAGGCAGGTCCTTCAATGAGGACTGACAAGGTGAACTCCGTGGCAGAGGAGCAAAGGTTATCCTGCATCTGAAAGCAGACCAAACTAAGTACGTGGAAGAAAGAAAAATAAAAGAGATTTGAAGAAATATTCTCAGTTTGTTGGCTGTCCCATTACTCCCTTTGTGGAGAAGGAATGAGATAAAGAAGTGGGTGATGATGAGACTGAAGAAATGAAAGATAAAGGGCCAGGGATTTAGCTCAGTGGTTTAGCCGCCTGCTGTGAAAGCACAAGGACCTGATTTCGATCCCTAGTACAAAAAAAAAAAGAAATGGAAAATAAAAAGGAAGACAAAGACAAAGAAGAAAAGGAGGCTGATGACAAACTTGAAATAGAAGATGTTGGTTCTAATGAAGAAAAGAAGGATGGTGACAAGGAAAGAAGAAGATTAAGGAAAAGTATATTGATCAAGAAGAACTGAACAAAACTAAGCCCATTTGGACCAGAACCCCTGATATTACTAACGAGGAGTATGGAGAGTTAGTTCTGGAAGAGCTTGATCGATGACTGGGATTTCCTGGTGGTGAAGCATTTTTCCATTGAAGGACAGTTGGAATTCAGAGCTCTTCTTTTTGTCCACTTCTTTTTGTCCTTTTGACCTATTTGAAAATAGAAAGAATGGATAACTATGAGGAGCAGATCCCTGAACACCCGAATTTCATTAGACAGGTGGACTCTGAGGATCTCCCTTTCAATATTTCCTGGGGAGTGTTGCAACAAAGCAACATTTAGAAAGTCATCAGAAAGAATTTAGTCAAAAAGTGCTTAGAATTGTTTGTTGAACTGAAATACAAGAAGTTCTATAAGCAGTTTTCTAAGAATATAAAGCTTGGAATACATGAAGACTCTCAGAATCAGAAGCTTTCAGAGCTGTTACTGTACTACACATCTGCTTCTGGGGACGAGATGGTTTCTCTCAAGGACTATTGCACTAGGATGAAGGAGCACCAGAAGCACATCTATTATATCACAAGTGAAACCAGGGGCCAAGTAGCTAACTCGGCTTTTGTGGAATGGCTTCAGAAGCATGGCTTAGAAGTGATCTATAGGATCGAGCCCATCGACAAGTGTCCAACAAAGAATATTAAAAGGATATTTAAAAGGAATATAAACAAGGAATATTTGTGTCCAACAACTGAAGGAGTTTGAGTGGAAAACTTTAGTGTCAGTTACCACAGAGAGCTTAGAACTTCCAGAAGATGAAGAGGAGAAAAAGAAACTGGAGAGAAAAAGACAAAACCTCTGCAAAGATCATGAAAGACATCTTGGAAAAAAAGGTTGAAAAGGTGATTGTGTCACACCAATTGGTGACGTCCCCATGCTGTATTGTCACAGGCCCATGCAGCTAGACAGCAAACATAGAAAGGAATCAGAGTGACTCAATGATGGGTTACATGGCAGCAAAGAAGCACCTGGAATTCAACCCTGACCACTCCATTATTGAGACCTTGAGGCAAAAGGCCGAGGCTGACGAGAATGACGAGACTGTAAAGGAGCTGGTCATCTTGCTTTAGGAAACTCCACTCTTGTCCTCTGGCTTGTCTCGAAGACCCCCACACCCATGTGAACAGGATTTACAGGATGATCAAGCTGGGTCTCCGTATCGCTGAGGAGACCACACTCTGCTGATTACACCACTGCCGCTGTCACTGAAGAGATGCCGCCCCTTGAAGGAGATGACAACAACATGTCACGCATGGAAGAAATGGACTAAGTTCTGCTGAAGAATCAGGCAGAGCTTAGTCCATTTCTTAGGTAATATATATTTTCAAGGGTTTTTTTGTTAACATTTAAATCTGTATGTCCTGATAACTGCTTAAGGGGAAGATAAGATTTCTTTCTACTTTTAAGAGATGCTGTGATACTTTAGGCACTAAAGCAGAGCTAGCAATGAATTTTTTGGTTTCATCTTGGTTTATTTTAACAGGTTGAGATGTTTGTGGTAAGATGTAACTTGCTGTTAATTTTGTGAGGTCTAAAGTGTTTAGTTATCAAACCAGATTCCTTAGTAGAACAAATCTTTTGTCTCTGAAGTGTTGAGACATGTTGATGTTTAAAGGAATATTTGTTAAAATAGCTTGAGTTTTCATTTGTAGGATCTACTTTTCTAAAACTCTACCCTGTAGTTTCAGTTCTGTGTGTATTAGGCGTCTAGAAATAAGCATGTTAAACTCAAGTAACTTGATGGCAGAAACTCCACGGGGCTTGTTTTCCAAAGAAAAGTATTGTTTAGAGGAATAAACTAAACTTCTAGGTAAAAAATACATAAATAAATGGGATGGTGTGTAGTTCATTGATGAAGCCATTGCCTACCACATCCAAGCAAGGCCCTAGGTTTAGTCCCCAGTACTACAAAAAACAGGGGACAGGGGTGTGTACAATGGCTGCAAGTTCAGAACACCGCTCTTATGAGCCAGGGTGAACGGGAATGTAGCTGAGATTCCAGACCAACTGGAGTCAGGCTCAGATTCTACCACTTTCCTGCTCTCATCTCTTGTCTCCTTTTCTCTCCAGTTGCCCACTTCATTCTCTCTTGTGTCATGCTGGTTTCCTCCATGTTGCAGGAAAAACTGTGCATACACACCCTTCCACACAGCCAAGCAAGAATTTAAAATTTAAGAATTTAAATTTAAAGAATTTAAATCTTTAAATTCTTACACCAGAAAGCCCCAACTAAGGATCAACATGGCTGTGCTTGGTCAGGTGTCACTACAGTGCAAAGAGAAGTGAAGACAAGGTCAAAGTAGTTGGCTCTTTGTAGGATACAAAAAGAGATTTCCAGGCTACAGCTACAGTACTCTGAACTAGGCCTGGTTAGTACTTGGATGGGGGAGAGGAGGTTTTCAGAAAAGATGAGAGAAGTGGTGAGCTGACAATTCCATGGCTACTTCACTAGGCCTCACTCCAACTTCCGGGCCTGACTCAATAGTGACCTTCTCCAAAAGCCCTTCCAGTCCCATATGGGCTGGAGATAACACTCCCCCTCTCCACCTTCCCAGAATTTCCATCTGTGGCTCCCTGTGCACTTAGCACCTGTTCATCAGGTACTCGCCTTTCGAATAACTTTTAAAAAATGCAAATATGTGCTCATTAAAGGAAAATTTAGAAACATAGATAAACAAAAATTAAAAAACTAAAATTACTCATAGATCTCCCACCTAGAAATAAATACTCATTCAGCATTTGGGGGTGGGAGAAGTATTTCAATCTGTGTCTTTGTTCTCTGCCTGCATCCAGCTCTTGAAAGGCCACATCCAAATCTCACCTCCTCTCTGTGTACCCTGAAAGCCACCACATGCTTGCTTTGTAACAGGGGTTCCACTTGTGTATTTTTAACAAGAAGATGCATAAAGAAAGGAATAAACAAATGGATGAGTTAACAAGTCAGAGAAAAAAAATTCTAAAAGGTGCCCCAGAGGAGGCACTGAGAAAGGAAAAAAAAGGCATGAAGTCTCAGAGGGCATTTGCAGCCCATCCTCCCTGTCCCTTCCCCAGCCTGCTATGCCCATACTAGGGCAGAATCAGTGTCAGGAAGTGAGTGGCACAGAGCAAACAGGTGGGACCTAGCCAGTGACCATTAGTGGAAATGTAGAAACTGAAGCCCTATCCCACAGTGTGACTTGGAAATGTCAGCTATGGCTTAAGGGAAAAGAGGATTCATGGAAACAACCAAGTCAGGGTCACCACATGCATGTAACATTTTAGGCTCAGCAGGCAGTCTGGCAAATTTAAAGCCTCTTGTGAATGGGTTCGAGGAAATCTGATTTTAGCAGTCCTATTGACACAGGAGTGTCTGCATGATGTGCCCCTCACTGAGTTGAAGATTATCATTGATTTATCTGGAACAGAAACAGCAGGATTCCACATCACATCTTGGAAGGAAGCCTGGGCAAAGGCAGAGAATTAGCAGATATTTATTATTAATTCCAATACCACAACTCCCCATGGGACTGTACAGTAAATCACAGGCTCTCTTAATGGGAGTTTCTCCATGGTTAAGCAGAGCTAATGTTTTTATACAGAGCAAGTCCTCATTCTCAAGTATAAAGGCAACCTCAAAAATCACAAATATTCATTAATCATACCCAAGTCCAGAATATGGTACATGCGGCCGGGGATTTAGCTGAGTGGTTTTGCCGCCTGCTGCGCAAGTGCAAAGACCTGAGTTCAATCCCTGGTACCAAAAAGAAAAAAGAAACACACCTAATTCAAAAAGATATTCATAGACTGAAAGTAAAAGGATAGAAAACAGTTCTCCATGCCACAGGAACCTGGAAAAAAAGCAGAATATGGTACATGCGAAAGAAAAAAAAAAAAGAAGAATATGGTACATGCTACAGAGGATATAAAAGAAGTAGGATGATCCCTATATTTCATGTATTTCAACACCATACATTTATTCAGGCCCTTCTATGTGCCAAATGTATGCTACACACTGGACTTTATAGCATATTACAGTTAATATCCTTTTTTAAAGTGAAAATATGAAGTTCAGAAGGTTAAATAACTTGCTCAACTTACTCACAGTCTCTTACACAGTATTAGAAAAAGGGAAAGAATCTAACATGTATTATCATTTTAGTGCTATTAGAAATACTCAGCCAAGCTTGTCATGGTGGTGCGTGCCTGTAATATTGGCATTCTGGGAGGCTGAGGCAGGAGAGTCATAAGTTCTAGTCCAGCCTGGGCAACTTAGTAACCTATCAAGACCTTGTCTCAAAATAAAGCCAGGGATATAGCTCAGTGGCACCGTGCCTGCCTGGCAATCGCAAGGTCCTGAATTCGATCCCCAGTACCAAAAAAGAAAAAAAAATATGGCTGCTGTTTTAAAATAAATAAATAAATAAAAAGGGCTGGGGATGTAGCTCACTGTAAAGGCCTTGAGTTCAATCCCTAGTATTGGAAAACAACAACAACAATAGCTTAGCCAATATTTGCAAAAACCTCTGTCTCTTTAACCAAACTACGCACAGTTCATGCCAAGGGAGTAAGAAAGATGTGTGTACAATTTACTCTGTTATGGCTTGTGTTTAGATGTCCCCCTAAAGCCTCATTCGGTCATAGGTGGGGTTTTTTCAGAGGTGGCTGGATCTACAGTGGATGATTGATTCATGGTGCAATGCTAGGATTAAGGGTGCTAGTATTTTTTTATAAATCAATTGTACACAATTTATTTATTTATTTATTTATTATTTATTTATTTATTTTTGAGGTACTGGGGATCGAACTCGAGTCCTTGTGCTTGAAAGGCAAGCGGTGGAACCACTGAGCTAAATCCTCAGCCCTAAGGGTGCTAGGATTACGGATAAGTGCTTACTAAATCAGTCCACTGATTGGTTTGGCCCTATCCTAATCCCAGAAGTCTAGATAGAATATAAAAGGGGCAGAAAAAAGCTGCTAAGGTCCTTTGCTTGTTTTGCTACCTTCTGCCTACCATAAACTGCTTCTCCTCTATAATGCTATCTGCATCCCAACCTGCCCAGGAGCCAGTCAACTATGGACTGAAACCTCAACGAACTGTGAGCCAAATAAACCTTTCTTCCTTTAACTTTGGGTATTTTGTCTCACCAATGAGAAAAGTAACTGCCACCAGTGAGCCTCCCAGAAGAGGCTGATATGTGCAAAACCAAGTGTCCATTGGTCCCTGCCCTAGACTTTTCACAGTGGTCTGTGGATGCCTGCCCTTTTACGTGGTACTCGGAGAAGGCACTGGTGCAGGGGCTGAACACAGGCTCACAATCACCAGAGATGAGCAGGAGAGGAGCAAGTCTTGGTTTCCTAGCAGTGCTTTGCTTCTGACCTTAGTGTTTTTCCTTCTCAACTTGGAAGCAGCATCTGGTGCTAAAGGAAAGGAGCTTCAGCTCTGCAGTCTTGCAAACCAGGATTTAAATCCCAGCTCAGCCTCTTGGAAGTTGTATGAGCCTGAACACAATTCTCAGCCT
This sequence comes from Heterocephalus glaber, assembly GCF_000247695.1. Next base: position 34,724,250 of record NW_004624730.1, read on the forward strand.
GAGACTTCATTTTCTCCCCCACCAAATGGAGGCAATCCCTACCCTGCAGAGAGGTTTAATGGAGGCAATGCCTACCCTGCAGAGAGGTTCAATTAGGTAGAGTATGCACGATGTCTGCTGCTCAGCAGTTAATCAATAGTACCCATGATTATGGTCCAAACCAAATTTCACCCAAGAAATGATGTCATGATTGTTTTTAAGCCATGAACTAGCAAGAATTTATTAAAGATCTATTTTTCTAAACAAGAAGATTGATGAAGGTTGTGAGAAAGCCTCCCACTCCCTCCAGGAGTGAGAGGTCTAGACAGGGAGTAAATAAACCCATGGCGATGCACAACTCTCCAGCAACTCAAGCATCTGAGATACAGGAAGCAAGAGATAAAATTCCCCTCCATGCCTGCCACTTTGGAGATAAAGGCAATGAGTGTGGGCGGAAGGCAGCCGAGGTGGTCCCTGGCTGAGACTCCCAGTGTTGCGTTCCAGGTAGCCCCTCCCAGGCCTATTTTCCACTCCCTGTTCCTTACTTCTTCCCTAGAGTTTGCTTTTCCACTCATGTGGGTATTTTCCTTCTAGGGAGCCTGCAAAGGACCCAGAGCATCCTCAGGTTATCTTTCCCAGGGCCGGGCTGGCTGCTTGCTGGGTTCCGACCTTACCTCTGGCGACAGCCTTATCAGGTGTGGACAGAATCGGCTCCCCTGCTCTGGGAGCTCCCCATATCCAGGACCCTTCTTCTATGGCCAGACACCTCCGGGACCTGATGCAGTGGTCATCTGCCAAATCAGGAGTGACCACAGGGATCTGCAGCAAAGCCATGAGGCCCAGAACCAGGGAGGAAGGGTGAGGTTTGTGTAAGTGTTGACAAAAACCAATGCAGATGCTAAGCTCTGCCAGACAGGAGACAGGGAGGGGCTGGTGGGGAACAGCAACTCTCCCCAGCCTAGGTCCTCATGGGGACACTAGCAGAGGGCAGCAGGTAATGATGGGGCCTTAGTCTCCCTTGGAAATTTTCCTTCCAGGGAGCATGGAGATCCAGCTGAGCCCAGTCTTCAGAGAAGTGGATCTTGGGGTGACTGAAATAGAAAATAAGAGCTCACTGGGAACCAGAGAGGCAGACATGAATCCATTTCTCCTTGGTACCTGGGCACTGACACCAGCTGCTCTATGTCAATCCATGTTCCATAATTTGAAAGGACATTTCATTTATATTTCAGCACCGATTTGTTTAGGTTTGTCTGTGTGGGTCTTTGTGGGGTTAATGGCCAGGGGTGTAGTGGGGTGAGGGAGCATTTAATTAGAATTCATTCCATGGTGACCCCTTTGTCCTCCTGGGTCAGCTCTAGTCACTTGTTTGTTTGCACTGGGCCTCTTGCCTTTATTGGATTTGGTAGCCTCTGTCAGTAAATGATAACTTATTTGAACAAGCTCCAGAATCACAGTTGTGTAGTTCTCAGAAGTTTCACGCCTTGGTGTTTTCACAATGGAGGGCTTGCTGACCAGGGGTCAGACCACCCCTCACTGAGGGGACTGGAAGCCAAAGGGCATAGAGTGGCCAGGTCTCATCCTGGGATGGAAGAAGGACAGACACTCAGTGGCCCAACTGTGCTAATCCCATGAGCTGCAGCTAGGAATGCACCCTTCAGAAATGTGCACGTGTAGTCAGGCATGATGGTGCCTGTAATTCCAGCCCTCTGGGAGCCCAGCCTGGGCAACTTAGCTACAAGTGAGATCCTGTTTCAAAATGAAAAATATAAGAAAAAAAAACAAATTAAAAATATAAGTAAGGCTAAGGATACAGCTCCATGTAAAGAGCCTGGGTTCAATGACCAGTACTGCAGAAAAAATAAAAGAGAGAGAGAGAGAGTCACAAATGTGCAAAATGATGGATTACAAGGGTGTTCCTTGCAGCACAAGACTGGAAACAATCTAAATCCCCAGCAATAGAAGGTTGATTGAATAATGTATAGTTTCTGTATTCAGTAGCCTACATAGGCACCTCACAGAGTGATGGGAGATGATCTTCAAAATACATTGCCACCTATACTCAGAATTGTGTATTATCATTTGTGTAAAAAAAAGCAGTATGGGGGCTGCATGTGGAAAAAGGAGGATAAAATATATTTATGTATTTCCTTCTGCAAAATCTATTTGCTATTTGCTATTTGTTTTTCAGTAACACATTCTTAAATGTCTACAGATGAAATGTTGGGATGTCTTTGGATTCTCTTTGAAAATAGTCCAGAGTTGGGGGAAGGTACAGATTAAACAAGGCAAGCCCACGAGTTGATAATTATTGAAAGCTGGATAATGTTAACGGAAGGGTCCTCTCTCTCTTTCTCCCTCTCTCTCGGTTCCTCCCTATCTCATATTTCAAATTTCCATGATAAAACATTAAAAGCAATCATTAGGAGACCCCAGTTTTCCCTCACCCAGTGACTCTGAAGTGTGAATGAAGAACAAAAGGGGTCAAATAAAAATGTCTCTTTGGTATATTACTTGGTAATTAAGAATCTGTGAGTCTAAAAAAGCTTCTGCACAGCAAGAGAAACCACCAGCAGTGTGAAGAGACAACCCACAGTGTGGAAAAAAATTTTCACCTGCTGTTCCTCAGATAAAGGTCTACTATCTTGAATCTATAAAGAACTTAAAAAGATCAGACCTCCCAAATTTAAAGACCCAATCCAAAAATGGGCATCTGAAATGAACAGCCATTTTGCACACAAAGAAGTAGAAATGGCAAATAAATACATGAAAAAATGTTCAACATCACTGGTCATTTGAGAGATGCAAATGAAAACAACATTGAGATTCCACCTCACTCCAGAAAGAATGGCTGCTATCATGAAATCAACCAATAACAAATGCTGGCGGGGCTGTGGGGAAAGAAGAACACTGCTCCACTGCTGGTGGGAGTGTAGACTGGTGCAACCACTGTGGAAATCAATACGGAGAAACCTCAAAGAACTAGGACTGGAAGTCCCATTTGACCCAGCTTTTCCCCGATGGGTATATTCTTCCCCAAAGAATTAAAAGAATCATACCACAGTGATATATGTGTGCCCATGTTCATAGCAGCACAATTTGTAATAGCTAAATCTTGGAAACACCCCCAATGCCCATCAACTGGAGACTGGATAAAGAAAATGTGTTTTTTTTAATAAAATGGAGTACTACTCAGCCATCAAAAATGAGAAATTAGAGACATTTATTGCTAAATGGATGCACATTGAGGTGATATTCTTAAATGAAATAAATAGGACACACGTAAATACTGAATAGTTTCTCTAGTGTGAGAAACTGAAAGTGTAAATAAGGACTAAAAGGTGCAATAGATAATATGAAATAGGAAGAAAAGGGGCAAAGGGGAAGGGGAAGTGGGAGGGGTAGGGGAAAGGAAAGAAGGGAATGGAATTAATATGAGAAAATGAAAAAAAGGAAACAAAGTCTTTGTAAATAGGGAGGGATGGATGGGTTGAAGGGAGGGCAGGGGAAGGGGAAAAAAATAAGAACCAGTAGAGTATGTAAAGGTGCAAATTTCCAATGATGAATGTCATTATATTGTACACCTAAAATGTACCAACAAAAGGATATACAAAAAAAAAGTGCAAGGTCCTGAGTTTGAATCTCCGGTACCAAAAAAAAAAAAAAGAATCTGTGAGTCTAATGGATTCAACATGTAAATAATTTATCTTTTTAAAGTGAGTTTTCAGGGCTGGGGATTTAGCTCAGTGGTTCTGACGCCTGCCTTGCAAGCACGAGGACCCAAGTTTGATCCCCAGTACCAAAAAAAAAAGAGTTTTCATGTGCCTCTCTCCTCTGTGTTGCTGACAGCTCCTTGCAGGTGCTGGGTTTTATTCACATCTGTATCCTGATGCTTAGCACACAGCCTGCCACACAGCAAGTGCTCATATGCATTTCCTGAGCAAATGGAATCTTGAATCTTACACCATACCCTACAATTGGTGTAATAGAGCACTGAAGTGTCACAGACCCCCATAACTGCTTCATAATGTACAGTGATGGTCAGTGCCACTGATTTTTTTAAAACAGTTGAACCCTGGGCCCAGGGATTTAGCTCAGTGGCACTGTGGCTGCTTCACAAATGCAAAGTCCTGAGTTCAATCCCCGGTGCCAAAGAAAAAAGAAAGATAAAGTAGTAGATAGATAAAGTATTCCAAACAATAAGTTGCTTCTAAATATCAGAACTGAGGGACTTAAAGGTCACTTTGTGCAACTTTCTTATACAATGAATGAGGAAAACAAGTTTCAGAGAAGTAAGAGAGTTTTGCAAGGTCACACAGCTGGTAGGAACAGAGCCCAAACTAGAACTTAGCCTCCTTCACCCAATTTGGGTTTTACTTCTCATACCATTCAGCTCCCTGACTGTTTTTTGGGTTTTTTTGGTACCAGGAATCGAACTCGGGTCCTTGCACTTGCGCAGCAGGCAGCGAAACCACTGAGCTAAATCCCCAGCCCTATGTCCCTTACTTTTAAGAAAACTTAAAATTCAAGAACCTTAATTTCCAAAACAATCAGATGTGTGATTATTCTCATTAGAAAGGGTTTTGATTTAGCTCAGTGGTTCTGGCGCCTGCCTCGCAAGTGCAAGGTCCCAAGTTCTATCCCTGGTACCAAAAAAAAAAACAAACCACAAATAGGATTTTGGTCCATACTTTTTTAAAAGACATGAATTCTCTAAAGTTTCTTTGGATTATGAGTGAATTTTTTAAACTCACCTCAGCATCTAGCTTGTTAGAACAAGAGCAACTGTATAAAATCTGATGCTGCCCGAGCCATGGCCTCGGTCCTGTCATGTCAGATGTCACAGGGTGCTTTCAACGTGCCAAGTCAAAAAATAAACAAATCAATCAAAGATAATACACCAAGACTGTAAATAAATGGGGGGAAGGGGCGTGGATTTCAAGCATTTTATAAGATTACACCTTCTGGGTGGTTCTGCCACCTGCCTCACAAGTGCAAGGTCCCCGAGTTCAATCCCTGGTACCGAAAAAATAAAAAAATTATACCCTCTAAAAATCACATTGAGAAGAAAAATTTTTAAATTAAAAACGTCAGGGTAAGCCGGGCTTGTAGTTTAATTTTGTTGGCTTTCCAAGCAGTATATATAACTACAGTGGTCTTTTGTGTTGTTCATGTTCTGGGCTTTTCCATTGCAAAGAATTTTGTAGCTTTGTCCAGCACTTCTTTCAAACATCTTGCAACACTTCCATCCCCCCACAGAAGGAGGTGGCTGGATTTCTTTGCTGTTAAGAGGATTACTCAGCTGATCTCCTTTGTATAATTCAGAAGACTCTGAGTAACAGAAAAAAGCAAAAAACAACTCCAACAAGCGAGATGTCAAGGAGAGAGGGTATAGGCAGGTGCTGCACTCCAGAGATGCTCACTAAGCAGGGAAGGCCAAAGGATCTTCTCACACAGATAAAGCTGGAGTGGCAGAAGTGGTGTGCTGGGCACCATTTTCAGAGGCAAGCAGAAGGGTTCAGAGACTGAAGAGAAATAATATGCTAAGATACAGAAAATTAAATTTCAACTCCCCCCATTTCTCTGTGACTGTCATCCCTTAAATGTTCCCATTTATTCCTTGCATGAGTCACTTGGGCTGAACTTACAAAAACTGGTCCCTAGTTACTCCTCAAATGTAGGATGCATCTCTTCTAGTGAAATTGCAAGACACTTCCGGAAAAGCCAGGACTTTATAATTTAGCCTGTATCCAACCTTCAAGGGTTAAGCTGTAAGCCTGAGAACTTTGGGTGAGTCAGGGCCAGAGTCTGGCTAAGAAATGAGACACCTTATCTCTAATCAGCACTGCCTCAAAATAGCCGTCATCCCTCAGGCAGAGACTTGTCATCCCAGCACAGCACAGTGCACAGAGGTGCTGAGTTCTACTTAATCAGAAAGTCAATGAGGGTGCCTTATTCATCATTCACAAAAAATTAGATCTCTCTGGATGGAGCAGTGCATAATTTAGCAATCTTTAAGATGCCTAGAATCAGGATGTTCCAACCAGAAAGGACCTTACAATTTACCTGGGCCAACTATTCATTTTACAGATGGGTGAACTGAGACCCAGGGAGACAAATGATTGCATGAGAACACGAAGGGAATCAGTGGCTGCACTGAGGACTTGGATTAGAGCAGGCATTCTCTTTCTCTTGGCAAAGCTGTTCTTCTCATCTGAAAAATGAAACACTCATGCCCCTGGTCAATTTTCCTTCTGTTAAGGAAATCATTTCCAATGCTTTAAGAGTTTCCAAATCAACTTTTACAGCCAGCCCTTTTAAAATTATTTCATTGTGAGTCTCTCAAACTTCCTCTTCTATCTTCATGATCCACAAAGTTTTACTTCTGAAGTTCTATATATGGGCTGCCACTGTTGTTTCTTTTGCTGCTGCTAGAAGAGAATGTTATAAATGGCAAATTGAAGTACTTTGTGAGTTGTTCTTAGGATGGGGTTAGACAAAAATGCCTATTAGTCTCATCACTGCTCACCTCTGCCAAAGGAAGTGACTCACAGTTCAGAACGTGCCCTCCCAGAGTTCATCAGTGAGGCTCAGCTCAAACATTCCTGCTGCCACACTGCCTAATCACCATTTGCATACTGTGCCCCCTTTGTGCATCCTCCACACAGTATGGGCTCTATCCCAAACTGCCTGAGGCACACAAGGTCCAAAGAGGGGTGGGGAAATGCCTGAAGCTTGGGAAAAGCTGCCGGAAACTGGACAGAGTGGTGGGGATTTAGAGCATGGACAGTTCAAGGGCTGGAATGTGCTGGTAGGAAAATGTGTTGCTCTGTGTATCTTAAAACAGTTTTGTTTCAGGTTATTACTATCTAGAACTTCGTGTCAGAAACTGAAGAGAAATAATGTGTTAAGAGACAGAAAATTAAATTTCAACTCCCTCCATTTCTCTGTGACTGTCATCCCTTAAATGTTCCCATTTATTCCTTGCATGAGTCACTTGGGCTGAACTTATCACAGCTGTTAGGTAAAAACTGGTCCCTAGTTACTCCTCAAATGTAGGATGCATCTCTTCTAGTGAAACTGCAAGACACTTCCGGAAAAGCCAGGACTTTATAATTCCCACAAGGTTTCTTACTGAGGACTGAAGAAACAGCAGGTGCTTAATGAATATTTAATGACCATATTCTTTTGGATCAGCATCACAGTTCTAGACTCATTTTGTGCTAAAGTCAGGTCATCCCATATAGGCTCTTACATTCACCAGACGGTAAAAGGGTGAAAGAACCATCACCCAAGGTTTAGACCCAGTGAATGACAGAGCTAGGTTTCAATCACAGGGCCTCTGAAACTAAATCCAACTTTCTCTAATTCTTCTATCACAGGGTAGAGACAGAAAATATTATGGTACAGATCTTTAGGTTCAAGTCAATGAAAACTGAAGTAATGTTAGTTCATAGGGGAGAGGGTCTTACAATTTTCATGTTCTTTCAAAAGGGCAATTTAACTGATATATATCCTTAACATTATACAAGTTGCACAAACATTTCTTACAATTATATAATTGTAAAAAATCTTTTTTCTAACAGTTCAATCATAATTGTTTTACCAGAATAAAAAACAGGTTCCTTTATAGCTGAAGAACTAAAAATTGGAGGCAAATTAATGCCTAATAAGTGAGATAAATTTCTATAAGGTAATGCTTTATTTTCCTGATTAATATCAACTCAACAATAGAGTTAGAACTTTCTCAGAAACATGCATATTCATGTTCCAAGATTATGCTATGAAAAGCATCAACAGGCATTTATTAAATGCCTTCTGGTTACGCAGCATGGTTTGGCTGGCTTTCTAGTTTTGCCCTCAGCAAGCTATGGAATTACTGTTAGACCCAATATTTTTGAATGCCAATCATGGGACAGGAACCTTGGAAGACACATTAGATCTTATTAAATGTAATCCTCACATCAAACTGACGATTAACAAATGAGAGCTGAGGAGCAAAGAGATTAATTAACTCAAAATCACACTGCCAATAAATAGCAAAGGTGGGATCAGAACCAGATATTGAGGACTATAAGGCCTATATTTTTCCAACTGTACCAGAGCTTCTCAACCCTAATTCATATTAAGGTCACCTAAGGAGATTTTTTGTAACACTGATGTTTGAGTCTTACCTCAGACTACATATATCAGAATATCTGAGGATAGAGCCTGGATTTTTAAAAACCTGCATTAATTATAGCAGTGAAGGTTATAAACCACCATACTAGTTTGGCTGAGCTTCAGTTTTTCAACTGTGAAGTGAGGGTCTTAGATGGACATCTCTAAGACTCTTTAGTCAGCTCTGTAGTTGTAAGAACGGTGATGACCCTGGGTCAATTAGTGCTTCAGTAGCCCCACTTTGCACTCGGAGGAAGCAGTAGTCACTCCTACTGCCAGATACTCTCCCAGACTTTTATTTGAAGAGACTGAGTGAAGCTGCATCCAAATATGAGATCCAAATATCCAAAACTGAGACTCTAAAGTATATAATTATGTCACGTGTAAATATTGTAATAATACTAATATAACAATCATTATATAGTATAAAAATCAGAACAAGGCCCTAAAACTCTAAAAGATTCCCCTGCCACACTTCTATCTTCCTTTTCAGATATTGATCATACCTGTTTGTTGAGATCTCTAATGATCCAAACTATTTTAATGCTACCCCTTCTACCATCATCAATTGAAGTTTTTGGAAATGTTTATACACTCTGACCCAGAATTCCTATCTTAGATATCTACTAAGTAGGTAAAGCAAAAGCAGACCCAGCTTTAAGAGGAAAGATTTCCATTGTACTAATTATATAATATAGTGGAAACTGGACATAACTCGTATTTCTAACAGCTTTTGTAGTTCTTTGGCTTTTGCAGAGGATAATTTAGTAAAATATGATGTAGGCTATTAAACAGAAAAATGTTCATTATGAATGGCATTTACATACAAGCTTTCAGATGATATGAAAAATAACACAGTATTAAATGAAAAATGTAGGTTACAGTATAACAAAAAGTTAATGTAGGAGTTAAATTACATAGAGTTGAATAATCTCAATTATATACTGATTTTTATTTATAAAAAAGATAAATAATATTATGCAAAGGTTAAAGTACCTGAAGTTATTTTCACCAATGACCCAATGCTAAGTGTTTTCAGATCAGAATATACAGGCCGTATCTAGATCTGGATTCTAAGTCTGTATACATACAGCAGGTCTTAGAAACCACAGAGCAGAAACGTGCAAGCACAGGCAAACATGTCTTTTTTAAGATGTAGGAAGTAAAGATGAATTTAAAATACAGAAAAAACGAATCAAGATAAGGGAAAGGTAATTAAGAAAACCCAATGGGCCAGGTCAGTTCTACGTTCCTATGAAAGACTCAGGATAGAAAGAAATAAGGTTTCCAAATGAGTTAATAACCAAGGTTGCCATCTTCCAAGTACTTTCCTTGTCATTGTAAGACAGGCTCCTCAAAACCCTCCAGGTGGGTAGGAAGGTTCCTATTGATGTCAGTCCTGATTTAAAGAAGAGAACAGCCTCAAGAAGGTGAGGGGGCTTGCTAGTGACATGGTGGCACCTTACGCAGGAACTTGTGTGAGGTATATTGAAGATAGGTAAGTTAATTAGCTATCTTGTAGGCAGTTAGATAGGGCCGGCCTTTAAGGAACCAACATGGAGGACAGTTGAGAAGCCAACAGGAAAGACAATCAAGACACAAAGAAGGCCAGCATTGTAAAAGAAGAGGAAACTACCACACCCACATGCTTTCCCTAAGGATGAATAGCAGTGATTGATATTCTAAATAGGTATCAATCACCTGGGTGGGGGACCAGGATCTTCCAAGAAAAATCCCTGACCCACCCCTTACCACTGAAAAACCTTGGTCATTTCTTGTACACTTGCTACGTGACTTGTGTCCCCATTGGATCCCCATTTAATCAATATTACCTAAGTGACTATACTTATCATAATCTTATTGGTTGTTCATAGTTTTGTCCACCTTGTGATTTGTCATTGGATCAGTATTACCCAAGCAACTGTACTTGCAATCTTACTAGTTGACTATAGTTTTGTCCCACCTTGAACCCGGCTCACCTAGTGGCTTTGTCCCATAAAACACCTTTGAGAAGTTGGGTGAGGGGGCAACTCACTTTCTGGTACCCCTTCTGTCTCTCTTAGAAGCTTTCCTTCTCTTAAGAAATTTTTCCTACTTTTAATGTCCATTGTTCCTAGAATTCATTCTTCGATTTTAGAGAACATGAACTTGAGTTTCAGATACCTAGCAGGTTTGGAAGTTACATCTATTCCCTCTACATCAGGTAAATGGTGACAGCTTTGTGCTCAGTGCCCACGGGTGCGTTCAGACGTCAGCCAGGCACAGACAAGGTGGTGTCCAGGAGTCTCATGGGGAATCGCTCGGGAATGTGGCAGCAACTGGCCACAGGATGCAAGGCGGGCTGTCAGGGAGACATCCATGGTTAGCTTGCGCACCGAGTCCTTCCAGAGGCACAGCACTAGCAAGGCATGGGATGAGAGGTGTACCGTCCTCGGTCCCCGCCTCTCCATCCCTTGTGACCAGGACCCACCCTAGCTCGACCTCAGCCACAGCCACAAGGGTCTCCTCAAAGTTCCTGTGCCCCACCCCACCCAGCTGATGCTGTTCTTCTGTGTTTAGTTTTTCCTGTTGGACGCACCGAGCTTTGTACTTTTGCCAATAGCAAGTGTTTGCTCAGCAATTCAAGTACTACCTGGAGATTGCAGGTGGTGAGCTCCATGTTCTATATTCCAGGATGATGTGGGTTGGAGGGACAGTCAAGGGCCTGATTTTCAGAGGTGTGCAGTGGCTAGGGCCAAATCCCAGAATTCTGCTATCTTAGTTACTTTTCTCATTGCTGAGACAAAATACCCAACACCCAAAGTTAAAGGAGAAAAGGTTTATTTAGCTCACAGTCTGTAGAGGTTTCAGTCCATAATCAGCTAGCATCAAGGAAGGTGGGGTGGCAGACAGGCCCTGCAGAGGAGAAACAGGTCATGGTGGCCAGAAGATACTGAAAGCAACAAAAGGACCTTAACAGCATCCTTCTGCCCCTTATGTCTTATTCAGACCTCATAGGGTGGGTAGCACTCACATCCTTAATCCTAGTGCCCTTGAGCCTAGCGTTGCACCATGAATCAATTCCAGTGTCACACACTCTAGATCCAGCCACCTCAGTAAAAGCCCCACCTATAGCTGTGTGAGGCTTTGTGGGGACATTTAAACACAACCATAACACCTGCCCTTGACTCTGAGGGGAACTCACTGGGTGGTTCTATAATAAAGAGTAACCTGGGACACACTTCTGTTGACACCCTTAAAAGGACTAGTTAAAAAAAAAAGACTAGTTCACTCAGGGATGATGATGGTAACAAACAGGAATGAGATGGTGCTCCTTTCATTCTTGTGTCACACTCTGCTCCTTTTTAAAGACAAAATAGGTCCCATTTTTGCTATTAAATAGGATTTTCAAATTTCAGAAACCACAGTAAACTATTTTAGCTTTTTAAAAATTTCAAAGTAAAACTTAATCCACACTTGGGTTTTTTTTTTCTAGATTTGAAAATCTATTTGAAATTTGCACAAATGCCTTTCATCTCAGTCCCTTTTATCCAAATAGAGGTATAAAATCGTATTTGCCTTTCCTTCCACAGAATGCATTTCAGATATCTCTCATACACATCAACTGGCTCACTTTAAATATAGTCTTATTAAATGGTGCTCCCAATGCTTATCATTGTGAGGGGGTTTGTTGTTGTTGGTGGTGGTGGGGGGGTTTTTTTGACAGAGTCTGGTCATTACCTAAGCTGGCCTTGAACTCACAACCCTCCTACCTCAATCTCCTGAGTGCTAGAATTGCAGGTGTGTACCAGCATTCCCAGTTTATCTTTGCCTTTTAAAAAGGAGTTTGTCAGGTAAAAGGGCTGAAGACCAAGACCAGACCAGGCCACAACAAACCTTTATTAGGGGAATAGATCTGCCGGGCTGCCTCTGAACAAAGGAGATACAAAAGCAACATGGCCGGGGCAGGGAGAGTCTTTTATAGAGACAGGGGTGGCGTTTGTAGGGGCTGAGGCGGGGTTGAGTGAGGTAGTGATCAAGGAGTGGAGGAGCCGGTGACGTTACTAGGTGGTAGGAGGTGAGCGAGTATTAGGTTACTCTCTAGGTGGGACCAGGGGCATGCTGGGAAGAAGGGTTTGTTCTTTGGTGGGAGCAAACATCTTGGCATGACGTCACACAGGGGAGGGGGCAAGGCACCATAGGAAGAGGGCAGCTACTATACATAATGGCTGCTGAGGTAGTGGAAGACCTATCAGAGTTTTATGTTGCCAACAACATCAGCAATGATAACAGATTGAGTACAATACTTTGCAATTTAAAATTTTTTCCTTCCTGAAATCAAAATGGTCTCTGTCTGGATTAGACTGCTCTAGTACTTAACAGAGATGCTTTCTCAGATCATTTAACATTATACCCCTAGACAGGCATGGTGGTGCATGCCTTTAACCCCAGTACTCAGGAGGCTGAGGCAGGAGAATTGTCGAGTTTGAGGCCAGCCTGGGCTATGTAGTGAGTTAAAGGCCAGTGAACTACATGGAAAGACCCTGTCTCAAAAAAAAAACCAAACCAACAAACAAAAATAAACAACTTTTTTTTTTTAAAGAAGTGGAAGTATATAAAAATTAGTTATCCTAGGCTGGGGATTTAGCTCAGTGGAGCCGTGGCTGCCTCGAAAGCACAAGATCCTGAGTTTGATTTAAAAAAATCCTGAGTTTGATGACAAAAAAAATTAGTCATCCTGGAGTCTCTGAAAATGTTCTTCCAATTTGCTTTAAACAGCACACGAAATCTTGTGTGAGAAACCCAAAGGGTAAGTCAGGAGCAAAACAGAAGATACATATCAGGAAGTAGGAAGAACATGTTCAAATGGGAAGGGGAACAGGGAGGGGGAAGAGGGAAGAGGAGGAAGGGAAAATGGATTTTAAAAATGGAGAATGGAAGGGAAACAATGGAAACAAAACTTTGTAAATGGAGAGGGGAAGTAGAGTTGAAGGGAGGGGAGGGGAATGAGAAAAAAATTGAATTAAGACATAATTATGTACAGGTACAAATTCTGTATGATTATGTGATCATTATGTATGACAAATAAAAATAAAAATACTGTAATGAAAGAAATATAGAAACAAATTTATATATATATATATATCTATATATATATATATCTATATATATATATATCTCCCACTCTGTAGTATTCTGTTACAAAGCACAAAATGAACTGACAATAGTGATGCAACTTGAATAAGTACTTTAGCCCTTTGAGCCTATTTTCTTATCTGGAAAATGGGCATAAATGTGCCTACCTCAGAGGCCTGAAGGGAAACTAAAAGAAATTTGCTGAGCACAAGGTCTAGTGTTTAGCACTCAGCCAAGATTCAGCAAAAATGTATTCTCTTCCTCTTCTTCATTAGCCTTTCCTCTAAGGGTCTTCAGAACCCAAGAGAGTTTTTCAGGCTTGTTGTTTTTTGAGACAGAGTCTTGCTATGTAGTTCAGACTGGTCTTGAACTAACTATGTAGCCCAGGCTGGCTTCAAACTCATAGCAATCCCCACAAAAATCCACCTGGCACAGGCTCCTGCGTGCTGGGATTACAGGAGTGTGCTACCACACCTAGTTCCCATTTGCTTTCACACACGTTTAAATATCTCAGAACTTTTTGGAGTTCTGGTTTGGTGGTTATGAATTTCTTCAGGTGTTCCTTACCATGAAAGTATCTTATTTCTCCATTAATTTTGAAAGACAATTTTGTGAAGTACATCAATCTGGGTTGAAGATTATTTTCTTTTAGGGCTTGAACAAAAGAAATTTGTTTTTTGTGGTTCTAATTTCTACAATGTTCAAGATCAAGGCACCAGTGGGTTTGGTGTCTGCTAAGGGCACATCTGTGTTTCAAAGATGGTGCCCTGGATGCTGCATCTTCCAGAGGGAGGAACTCTGTTTCTCACAAGAAGGAAGAGCAAAAGAAAGAGAACTCACTCCTACAGCCCTGCCCTCATGACCTGAACAGCTCCCATTAGCCTTACCTCTCAACTCTGGCTTTGGGGATTAAGTTTCAACTTGAGTTTTGAAGGGGAGAAAAACATTCAAACCATTGCAATTGTAAAGTGGGGAATCCTGGATTTTAGCCCAGTTTAATAGATGATCAAGCCTATTCCATTTTTCCCCATAAAAACTGCCCACAGAGAATAAGACTGTCAGTCTGTCTCCACATACTGGGTGATACAGCCCTATGGTGCAGACCACAGGCAAGGCCTCTGAGGCCACCTCTGTGTTCAAATCTCAGCCTTCTCACTCATGCAAGAGCGTGGACAAACTAACTTCAGGGGTACCTGCTTCATGACTTATACAATGAGGATAATTACTGGAAGGAACAAATTAGTTCATCCTGGCACAGGATTATAAGCATTCAACAGGTGTTAGCTGTCATTATACAATTATACCTCATTATTATTTAATTGCAGGATAGAAAATGATGCCTTCTTGTCCAGACGGTGTTTTGTTTTTTTTAAATCACCTATCATGTGGAAATTATCCATTTGGAATAGTAGACATGATAGTGGGGAAATCTTTGGAATCACTCAGAGAGTTATAAAAAATATTGATGTCTGTGTCCCACCCCTAGGGATTCTGATTCACTTCATCCACAGAGTGCCCTGGGCATGGATGAAAAGTGAGTTGTTGGAAGGTGTTAAATGATCCTAGTGGTTCTCAAAGTGTGTCCCTAGACCTACAACCTTGTGTTACCATGAAACTTGCCTGTCAGCCCACCTAAACCTACTGAAACAGTAATCATAGTCCAGCAAGAAAGACCCTTTAGGTGCTCTGCTGTCCATGAGAGTCTGAGGATGTAGTTCAGACTGGTCTTGAACTCCTCACTATGTAGCCCAGGCTGGCCTCAAACTCACAGCAATCACCATAAATTAGGAACCAAAGCTTTCTGTTTCTGCTCTCCAATCATCGTGGAGCAAGTCATATCATCTCTGGGCCTCATCAGCATCTGACTATACTTCCTCCAAAGCCCCTTCTAGAACTAATTTGAGGTTATCAAACAAGACAAATCATCCTAAGTCCTTTCCAATTCTGGAGGGCAGTTGTTTTCTCTGAGTTTCATTGCACCGGGGCTGGTTCAGCTGGGGAAAGCCATGGCTTGCACTCACCATGGCTGCCCTCTTAGGAAGGTGCTGAATCCACAGCCTCAGGAATGTCCAGGCAATCTGCCAGGGGCTCCTTTCCTCCCTGTCCAATCCTGTGGAGGTCAGGGGTGGGACTGTGGCAACCAGAAACTGAACTATGCCTCCTGCTCCAAAACCACATGACAGGTCTGTCATTCCTCCCCCGTCTGGGCCTGCCTAGCGGAGACCAGCACTGGGTCACGCTGTGTGCATGGGAAGGATTCCTGCCTACTCAGTTCTGAGGACAAAACTGCCAGGGGGTGGATGTCACCTCTGCCCCTGGAGCAGGGTCAGGAACACCCAGGGGCCCCGCCAACCCATTGTAATCACCCAGGCCTCTGGGTGAGGCACCTCCCCCTGTCTCGGGCCTGGTCCACTGGGCCAAGGACTGCTTATTCCTGGAACTTTTTTGGCTCCTTCTGACAAACCACCCCAGGTTGCCTCTTGCAACATCCATTTCAGAGTCCCTGGAAAAATGTACAATCTTTTATTTCTTGTTCAGAAGGAAATTCTTATCTTTTACATGAGTGTACGCAGCCCCTTTACCTTTTCAGAAGGAATTTGAATGCAAGTACTGTGTTGTCAACTGGCCTCACATACTCTCTGGGCCGGGCTCGGACTTCGCCTTCCTGAGAGGGGCTCCTTTCTCCTGGGTGTGTGCTCAGCTGCGGGAGAAAGAAAGGCCTATTGTTTCCCATGTGCCTGCCCACTCTGCCTGACTGCACGCTGGGTGTTCCTCCCAGGAGGTGGAAACTGCCTCCCTGAGAGTGGATTATTTTATGCCTGGTGTTTTGTTTGGTTTTGTGTCTGGACTTTCCTGCTTTGCTATACTTCCTTGCTCAAGCACTCAGAGCCCGTGCAGCTTTTATTTCCCTGTATACACTCTGTACAGTGAATTTGCCTTTTGCATGCCTTTGAGTGACTGCTCTGCTCCCAAGGGAGGGCTGAGACTGTCTCCTACCCATAAGGCTTATGCGTGTGGCTGGGGAGAGAGTGAACAAAGGCGTGCTTGGTCCCGAGGGAGGCTTGGAATGCAGCGTTTCTTTTCCTTCTGCCTGAATGTGGACGGTGGAGCTGTGCTTTGAGGCCCACAGGGCTGCTCTTCCCCAGCAATGGTTCAGGGGTTGGATGTGGTAGGGGGTGAGCTGGTCTGGCCTTGAGATCCCAGTCCCTCAGAACTCAGATTACCTAGTGGGTCCAAGGCACTGAGGGAGGAGTGTAGCAGGAGAAGTCAGGAGATTCTAGGGGGCTCCACCTCTGCCACTTTGTGGCCCTGTATGACAGACAGTCCCAGGGTAAGTAAGCTCCCTACCCAGGCCCTTGACGACCAGTCCTGCCCCACCCACCAGCTTTCTGGGTACTGACGTGAGAAGCAAACACAGCACTCTCTTAGGAAACACTGTGAGAAGCAAAAGCCTTTTGTGAGTCAGAGGTGGAGTTGCTGTCTTTCCACCCTCCCTTTGCCCCACCTCCCATGTGCCTACAGTGACCTCATGCTGCCCTCTCGTGACCAAACTGTTCCTCATAAGTCCTTTCTATGAGCATCATAGGAAAATTTAAATTCATAATAATAACAATGAATACATAGTAATTCACCCTGCCTAGATTCATTTTTACACTTGTGCAGTCATAAAATACAATGTTTTCTTTTTTTTGAGACAAGATCTCACTCTGTAGTCCAGGATGACCTTGAACTCACAATATTCCTGCCTTAGCCTCCTGAGTGCTGAGATTATAGTTATATACTACTATGCCCAGCTTATGTTCAATATCTTTTGATGGGGGAAATGGTCCACAACAGTAAAGGTGCATAGTGCAGACCTAAAGTGGAGGCAGGTCAGAGCACATCCTTCCCCAGCCTGCCCGGATGCTGGCTGCTCCTCTAGGCTCTGTGTGGGGCCCGCAGTGGTCCTTTGCTACAACTCCCTCAGAAGAGCCCACATTTCCCCAAGATAATGAGGTCAGGATGAAGAAACAGGGAAGAAATCAAAGCATGTGATTACTCTTCCTCAGCCTTTAAGACTTTTTCAAATCCCTCAGTGTCACAAAACACTTTGTTTAAAAAGCAATCTATTCTTTTTTTTTTGGTACTGGGGATCGAACCCAGGATCTTGTGCTTGCAAGGCAGGCAGTGGAACCACTGAGCTAAATCCCTGGCCCTAGCAACCTATTCTTTACTGATACTGAGACAGCATGACCTGTGACTGCTGTGCTCCCTCTCAATGAGGCGGTGCCTCAGATGTGATCTCACTGACTGCTCACCACAGCCCTGAGGTGGGACCATCCAGATGTTCACATGAGGAACTTGAGGCCCAACAGGTCACATGCTGGGGAGACAGGAACAGCAGCTTGAACTCAGGTATCCCTACTCCCAACCCTTCACTCTCTTTGCTACATTGGGTGGCCCCTAGCCCACAGGATGAGAACAGTTTGCAGGGTGGGGAAGAAACGCTGCAAAAAAATTAAAAAGCCTTTACCCTCCATACCTGTGGAATAAAGAATCAGTCACAGTCATCCAGGAGTCATGATGAATAATTGGCTAAACACTCATGCCTTTTGACCTGGAAAGAGCTTTCCTTTTCCCTTCTCTCCTGGAAGATTCTTTCAGCCTTTGTCTCTTTGATCACTGAAACCCATCTTTGGAGGAGCTTCCTTTTAGACTTTGGTTCCGGGCCTTGGAACTGGGATGGCAGCTGCCCTCCATACCCTTTAGCCCTGTACCCTCTTCTCTCCTAGGCAGGTAGGATAATGGGCTTCTAGAGACTCATGGCAGAATGAAGAAGTTTGTTAGCTTGGTGCCAAGTATTGTCTGGCTGTGATGAAACCAGTGGGCACAACACTGAAAAGCTTGAAAGGGCCTGATGGGGAGAGGCAGGTGGACAGGCCCAGAGGCTAAGGGCCCTGGAGGGAGCTGGACAAGATGCTGATTCTGGGATGGAGTCTCCTGAGAAGGGGTCCAATATTCATGGCTCAAGGAAGGGAGACACAGGCTCACATCTTTACCAATGTGAGGTATGAAGTACATACCTCAGAAAGCCTTGTTCTAGATTGTCCTTTTATGGGGTAGCACTACATGAAACCACACTTGCATTCTTGTGGGGTCTAGAAAAACTCACAAATCAAAAACATCTCCTGTGGGCCAGGCCCTGGCCTTTGAACATATGTCTTCTCATTATCTTTAGGAAAACTTTGGGAGATAAGGATTATTTGCCCTGTTTTACATATTTGTAAATCGAGGTTCAGAGAGCTTAAGAGACTTGCCTAAGATCATAAATGAGGATAGTATTGATTTGGGCTATGATGTGAGTTCCAGAAAATGTTCCTCCCTGGAAGCATTATGCCTGACCAAGAACACCTTGGGACAGTTTCCTGCTTTGGGTCCAAAGGGAGTCCCTTGTAGCATGTTAGGTAAGAGCATGTGACCTTTCCATTGACTGGATTTACAAATTGAGTGATCAGATAACTTAGCTCTGTATAGGTATGACTATACCCAGAATTTTCCTATGTCCCAGTTTCCTGTCCTCTTCCTTGCATACAAAGGCCAAGTCTCAATGGTGTCAACCTTTGTGGCCTCCTTTGTCTGTCTGGCACGGATGTCTGGGCAGCTGTGGGGGAACTGACGAACATCAGACTAGAGGGAACATGGCATTTGAAGCCAGGAAGATGTGGGTTTAAATTCCACCTCCTGTTTTCATACAGTTCTACCCAGACTGTAGGAGGGGGACAGGTACAAGGAGAGGTGGAGAGGAAGTCAGTGTTGGCCATGTGGTCTCAACTTGGCTTGGAGGAGGCAGGTTCCAGGTCCATTGTCCTATGCCACCAGCCCTCTCCAAAATAGTTGGGGGCCCACTGTTAGTTGTTGGCAAACCTCAGTTCAGAGGTCCAAAGACAACTCAGATAATTCCCCAAATTCTCTTCTGCACACTGGTCAAAAATTCTCTTAAGTTTCTGGCCACACACTGAATATAACCATCCCCAAGAGGGGACAGTACTTTACAACATTAGATGAAAGGAGGCTCGAAGAATTCAGACTCTACACATGGGTGCTGAGGCTCTGTTCTCTTGTCCCTAATATGTAGTAGCCAATAATATGATAATAATCTAACTCTTCTGTAGAGCTGTTCTACACAGTTTACATGTTAACTCATTTAATGTTCATAGTAGCTCGCTTCCCATTTTCTGGCATAGTGGGCACATCCATGGTCACAGAAATGAGAAGCAAAGCTGGACCTTGAAGTCAGGCATCAGCATCCTGCCTTTAACTTCCATGTCTTTCTGGCACTTATCAGAATAATGAGGGCTTCTTTGTAGGGGGGAGGGCAGGATTAAATGAGATCATGCTCCTAAACTTCCAGCACAGAGCAAGGATTTAATCAATGCTCATTTCCTTCCCCAGCCTTTTCCATTTGTGAGGGAATAGCTATGCCTACATATCAGCAAAGATCTGTCTCACACATATAAGTTCTCAGTCAATACCTGAGGAATGAAGGAAAGGAAGCTGTTGCTAAGGAGAGTGACAGGAGACGAGGAGAGCACTAGCACAAGAGGTGTGCATGGGAGACCAAGGTCAGAGGGCCAAAGCTTGCCCTGAATACTGTGGCGCACACCACACTCTTGGTAGCTCTGAGTCCATGAAATGGGTCTCAACTCCTAGCCATCCACATATCATGGTGGGAGCCTCAGAGTTCACCCAAAGGCCTGAGGGCCCAAATGAAGACTGCTCAGCCAGGTACGTGTGTGTCACTAGGCACCGTGTAAGAGTGGGAAGAAGGCACTATCCCAACAGCCCCTCTACTGCTGAGCAAGGTTTGAACCACTCGTCATCGGTGGTGCCAGTGCTGCAGGGGTGAGGGGTGGGGGAGGAAACAGGGCTGTTCTGTCCCAGGCCTAAGATAGCCCAGGCCCACACTGAAGCAGTGGCCATCCCACCCCTGCCTTGGCCTGAGACAAGCACTGGCAAATGGAAAGTGTTTCTTGGATCCCAGGAAGAAGTCTCTGTGGAGCTACACATAGCCCAGGTCCCTGATGGAAAGTCTCCAAGCTACACTTGAGCCAGAACCCAGCTCTTCCAACACAGGCTCCATGGGTAATGGTGACTGAGGTGCATTCATTTCTGTTTATCAAGATTACATGGGCTCAGGCCAGGTGCACCTGGGCCAAAACAAGCAGACCTTGATCAGGCAACACACGAGTACATTTGTTTCACCGTGTTCTCTGTGAAGGTCCCTTGGCTCATCTTGGTTGGGATGGTTTAGGATGACTGAGATGAACTGCCATGCCCTGTTCCAACTTTAACTATTTCTGTTTATAGGCAAAGCCTTCATATCCAGTACAAAGTGAAATGAGGACATTTTTTTCCACAAAGTGGAAATGCTGAATCTCAAATGCTTGGATGTTTTGGGAGTGGTTGTTTAAAAATCCTCCCCACTGCTTTGGTTTCCTCTGCTCTTTGTAAGTACAGTCACAGCCCCAGACTCCAGGAGAGATTAATCCGGTGTCCTTGTTCTACTTTGTTCCATGTGACCAGCTGAACTGGGCCTTTCTTGTTAAAGATTTGCAAAGGATAGTCAAGACCCTGCTTCAATCACTGGCATTTCAAAGGGGTTCTTGAAATGACAAAATGGTTCCTTTGCACTGTTGACATTTTCATCATCAATGAATATTTATGAAGTGCCCCCAACTGCGGTTGCTTGCCAATTCTGAACCAAGATAAGAGGGAAGGTTCTTTATTCTATTGCAGAGGGAGATTTAGTCAATAAACTGCATTTCTTTTAACTTCTGAAAGCCTTCCTTTTCCTGGAAAAAAAAAGGAGTGATTTTTGTTTTTCCAAATGAGAAAATAAAACTTTCACTAATGCATGGTTATTTCTTCAATGACTTTGGTTTCCAAAAGCACTTGTTTTCTGAAACCCTCAAATTATCTTATTTCTTTGCACTAAAAATACTTAAGAGTCAGTTGAACATTCGTGGAACTCATGACTTGTGGCAACTGGTGAATTCAACAGATGGTTTCATTTTTTCTGACCCATTTTCTGCCCTTTGCTCTGCTCCACCCAAGAACAAATCATTCAGATACTGTATTGCTAGTGACTCACAAGGGGAACTCCATCGCCGACTGCAATGGTCTTTGGTCTTATACTGACCCCTTGTGGTGAGGAGAGCAACAGGCTGTCTTCCTTGTTCAGCAGCTCTTACCTTTGATGGGCACAGGGCTGCTGGGCTGATCTTAAGGAGCCCTGGTAGGAAAAGCTTGGTGAGGTCCTAGATGGTCCTGCACTCCCTGCTAAGTGCCATGTTATGTACTCTCCAGCATGAAGTGGCTCTAGGCTGTGAATGTGACTTTTGCTTCCTGTTTGGGACACAGTAAACCAGATTGCCTCAACAAAGAAAGTAATTTTTTAGGAGTTTGATGCTTAGAAACGTATATTCACTATTTCAGGCCTTTGCAGACATTTTTAGCCACAGTGAGACTTGCTTAGTGAAGGGTTAAGTTTCTTTCATTTCAGGATTCTCAGAATCTGGCCAATTGTCGGACACATAGTAAATACACCATAAGAACTTGTAAACTGATTTCAATTAATCTCTATCCTCAACAGATATTTAATGAACATGGAACTGTTTGCAGCCCTGGTAAAGGGATATGAAGAGGTACAAAGAGATCTGACTGGAGTCTAGTTAGACAACCAGGCCAGGCACAAGAAATGACACTGTCAAATAGAGCTATGTGTTTTAATTGTGCAAAAAATAACACAGGCAGTAAGAGACATTAGCTTTAAAGAAAAAGAAACCCACTTATGACATGACATCAGGGGCAGCTTTACTGAATGCTGGGAAATAAACTGTGCCTTTAAGAAAATGACGGAAGTAAAAATGTATCAATACCTCCTACCCTGTGCTAGTGTCTCTAAGTACACTACTAATTCTCATCGTTACAAAAGGGAAATATTATAGCCAACCCACAGATTAGGAAACTCCGGCTCAGAAGAGTTAAGCAATTGTGCCTAAGGCCGCACAACCACCGAGGAGGAGGAACAGACTTGTAATGCAGGCCAGTCTAACTTTAGAGCCCACACCCTTTCTTCATCAGGGTACCTTGGGGCTCAATGTAAAGCAGCTTCCTAAATAAGTCGATACTGCTTCTAGAAAGCAATGGCCACACAGAGAAAAGCTACTGGCCTCAGTTGCTCTAAGCCCAGGACTGCATGGATGGTAGGCAGAACTACACGGCCAACAGGGTTGATCTTTGGACTGGCCACAGAAGGCAGATTGGGCTAAGGTGTGGGCATCTGCGTCACTCTGCCCAGGAACACACAACTGGTAAGCAGCACCCACTGCCAAGCTGTAAAAGACCTCTGCTGATTTCAAATCTTTCCATGAGGATGCTTTATAAAGAGGCCTGAGCCCAGGCTCGGATACGAAAGATTAGACTAAAATGGGACTCTAGTGAAGCCATACAGGCTGCTACATAGTATAGTGGCTTAGTGTACGAACTCTGGAACACGCTAGGTTTACATCCTGGTTCAACCACTTACTAGCTGTGTGAAATCATAACCTCATGGATTTCTCTCCTACAATAGAATTTTTTTTTTTTTTTTTTTGGTACCAGGGATCAAACTCAGGACCTTGAGCTTTTGAGGCAGGCAGCAGAAGCACTGAGCTAACTCCCCGGCCCATCATAGAATTTTTGAAAGATGTTAAATGAGTTAGTACATGTGAAATAGAATAGCATCTGGCATATTGCTTATGTAAATAAGGGTTGATATTTTATTTTATTTTTTTTAAATAGGGTCTCATTACTATGTAGGCCAGGCTGGCCTTAAATTTTTGATTCTCCTGCCTCAGTCTCCCAAGTGCTGGGATTATAGTCATGTGCCACTATGCCCAGTTGTTATCTTTATTCTGCTAGATTTTAGCAAAAGTGTGTATCTTTAGAGTTATCAAGTGTTCAAGTCAGGACTAAGGGCCTTAATATGGCTTAAGTAGTTATATCTAAAGGCACTGGTGTGACTTTGGAAATAGACGCATTCCTGTGGAAACTTGGAGAGATGGTCCATTCCATACAGCCAAACGGTGACATCTAGTGGCACAAGTACTGTGCTTTTTATTGACTTGTACCCAAACCAAAGGGCACTGCAGGGAAAGAACAGAGTGGAGTACAGGAACTGATTGTGTGTGGGAAAGGTTGTCCTAGACAAAAAGGATAGTTGTTCTGGAAAGAGCAGCCATGAGAAGCCCTACACATTGGCAGTGGAGTTATCTTGACCTTTAAAGTCACTTCATCCCCGCTAGTCAATGTTCCCAGGGGCTTCTGGTTATACCCACACATCTAGAAAAAGCACAGATGGTACGAATCTTTTAAAGTTAAACATGTCTTTAAAATGTTCATCATAAAGGAAACAGGAACCATTCTAAAGGGAATAAAATATCTGGAATAATTTGAGCAACAAGATAGTAATAAATTATAACTTTAAGGAATGAGTTCATACTGATTAAATGTAGAAACAAACGGAATAAAAGAGGGAGCTGGATAAACTCTTACACTGAGATTGCAACCAATAAATGCAGAGGGAATGCTGCAATTAAATATTTCAATAATTGTTTCAGACAAAAGACATCAATGGATGTTAAAATTGATAGGTAGAAGTAGGATTTTAAGATGTGCATATGATTTTAAAGTATCTCCTCATAAAAATACTTGTTAATTACAAGGGAAAAATAGTAGCATTTTCATATGAATACTGTCAGCACCTTAGCCAGTGACTGAAGTAAACATCATTAGTTAATAGGACAAATTGACATCATGGCCTTCCTAATATTATGCACTGGTAAAGAAACTACCTTCTTCTGTTGTGTTCCTTCGAAAACCACAAAACTCAAATCTAAACACAAGAAAACACTGCACAAACCCAAATTAAGGGACATTTTACGAAATCATTGCTTTAGTCCTCAAAAATACCAAGATATTGGCCTGGGGATTTAGCTCAGTGGTTCTGCTGCCTGCCTCACAAGTGCAAGGTCCTGAGTTTGATCCCTGGTACCAAAAAAAATTTTTGTTAAATAAAAAACACCAAGATATTGAGGTGACAGATAAGCCATTTACTCTGATCTGATCATTGCACATTGCAAACAGGCACTGAAATGTCACACTGACCCCCATAAATATGTACAATCACTATTTGTCAATTAAAAATAAAACTCTATAGCCAGATATGGTTGTCCTTGTCTGTGATCCCAGCTACTCCAAACACCAAGGACAGAGAAATGCAAGTTTGAGGCCATCCAGGGAGACTTAGTGAGTTGGCAAGATGACCCTGTCTCCAAATAAAAAAACAGAAAAAGAAATGGGGATGTAGCTCAGTGTGAAAGCTGTGGGTTCCATTCCAGTACTACAACAACAACGATAATGAAAATAATAACAACAACAATAATAATAATAGGCTGGGGATGGAGCTCAGTTCTCCCTGGGTTAAAAATTTATTTTTAAAATTTAAGATGCCAAAGTCATGAAAGCAAAGTCAGACTGAGGGTTAGTCCAGATGAAAGGAGACTAAAGAGAGACGATGAATACAGACAATGTATGATTCCAAGTTGGACCCTGGACCAGAAAATGGGGTACTGGCAGAAAAATTGGCAATAGCTGAATAAAGTCAATAGACTGCAGTATTGGTCCACATCTTAGTATCTGGATCCTGATAATTACATGGTGTATATGAAGAAAATGTCCTTGTTTTTAAGGAATAACACTGAAGTGCTTATAGACAAAGGGACATCATGAAGCAGTTCACGAACAACAAAATAAATAATAAAGATATTACATACAGTGAAAACTTAAGCGTGGTAAAATGTTAATATTTGGAGAATCTGGTTGAAGGACATACAGGTCTTTGGTATTTTCGGCTTTTTGTTAAGTCTAAAATAATTTTTAAATTAAATGCTCACTTCCCTTCCTTTGAACATTAGTACCACAGTGGGCTCCAAACTCATGTCCACCTAGAACCTGAATGTGACCTTATTTGGATGTAGCATCTACAGATACAGTCAGTACAAGATCCTATTGGATTAGGCTAGACCAGTGATGGCAAACTGAGGGCCAAACTCCAACCCAAAACCCACTTATTAGCACAAAGTGCCAACACTGCAATTAAACCCAAATACAGTACTGAGGTCTTAGTTTAGAAAAAACTCTACCGTTAGTTAACATTTTTTGTCTTAAAAGAAAAACACGGTAACACTTGTGCCATAGGTTCATCACCACTGTGCCAGACCCTGAAATCCTTACAAGACCATGTGAAGATGGGCAAAAATGGATGATGTAGCTACAAGTCAAAGAACATCATGATTTCCAGAAACCACCACAATAAGTTAAGGAGCTTTCAGAAAGAGCATCGTTTTGCTATCACCTTGATTTCAGACTTCCAAGACTCCAGAGCTGTCAGAGAATATTTGTTGCTTTATGCTACTAAGTTTGTGGTAGTTTGCTAGGCAGCAGCCACAGAAAACTAATATAACCTCCTACCTGCTTAAAACAGTAACACCTTCAGCTGGTATCCAAACCTCTAATGATGTTAGTAATTCTGGTAAAATTCAATGAACCTCACACCTAACACTGTAGAGTGCATTATACACATTTCCTTTAATTCTCATAATACCTGAATATAGTAGGTTCAATTGCTAACCTTTAGAATGACTAAGTGTAAAGATTACACAGATGGGCCGGGGATTTAGCTCAGTGATTCCGTCGCCTGCTTCTCAAGCATAAGGTCCCGAGTTCGATCCCCAGTACCAAAAAAAAAAAAAAGAAAAGAAAAGATTACACAGCTAGTAAGTACTGACTTAAGCACTGTACCCAGGAAATGACTCCATAATCCATACTGTTTCCACTCCAATATTCTAGTTCCCATACAAGCTTCACTGCTGAACTAAACAGGCATTTACTTTCTGGCTGCTAGTTCATTTAAAACAAAACATACCAAGCAAAAATACATGTGCAGGCCAAGGTTTGGCCCAGGTCCCATCAGTCTGATATCACCAGCTGCTAAGGCTGTGAGCTCCAAGAACCTATGGTTACCTTTAGAAAAGGAACATACACATTTGGAAAGGCAGCTGGATAAAGAATAAATGCTTAAGTTTGAAAGACAAGAGAGCATGAATGAATGACAACAGAGTTTAAGTGTCACAGAATCAGTGGTATGTAAATTCATTCACCTTCCTTCCATGTCATAGATGGTTCATGTCAAACTGTGGCTTCCAGTCTCCCAAAATGCAGGTATACAGGGGTTCAAGGCCCACACAATGACGCCACTCCCGATTTTCACAAGGGGGGAAGTGGTTTTCCTTATCAAACTGTGTGCATTCTCTGTCTCCAGCTAAACTAAGCCCTGTAGTATGCCATGCTTTAAAATTAATTTTTAAAAATCTGGTATTTAGCTCAGTGGTGCCACCGCCTGCCTTGCAAGCGCAAGGTCCTGAATTCAATCCCTGGTGCCAAAATTTTTAAAAATCTGGTATTTTTTAAAAAAACTTTACTGCCTGACGTGGTAGTACACACCCGTGACCCTAGCACTATAGGAGGCTGGGGCAGGAGGATTACAAGTTTGAGGCCTGGACAATTTAGCAAGACCTTGTCTCAGAAAAAAAAGAGCTGGGGATGTAGTTTTGTGTGCCTGTGTAGCATGCATAAGGCCCCAGGTACCATTTTTAGGCCAAATAAATATTATGAAATTACTTTGCTTTTGGAAACTTTCAGAAAATCTTAATGTTTAAATTAAGAAAGATTTTTTGATAATATAGAAAGGTATTAAAGCAAAACTTAGGACTTCAGTGAAGAGAGACAGATTGAATATCCCTTACTGAAATGGTTGGAACCAGAAGACTTTCAGTATTTCTAGATTCTGGAATATGTACATATACACAATGAAACATCTTTGGATTGGGACCCAAGTCTAAACATGAAATTCATTTGTATTTCATGTACATTATACACAAAGCCTGCAATTTTATATATTTTTAGTAATTTTGTGTGTGTGACATTTGTGTACATTGAACCATCAGACTTGCAATATTACATCAGTCCTCAAAAAGTTGGGAGATTTTTAAATCGTTTCAAATTTTAGACTAGGGGTTCTCAACCTACAGACATTTTATGTTCAGTTTTAAAATGGAAAAGTAGTTAAGAATGTTACTGGTCTTTTAGAGCTAAGATAAAAATTACAAAAGATGATTAATATTCCATAACAAGAAAGGACTTCTATGACAAACTGGAATTATTAGGACAAGTTGTTTACATTAAGTTGATTTAATGGCTGCAGTGGGGAAATGGAGGAGGTAAGACAGAAGAGACACACACACACACAGGAAACATACACCAAGGCTGTTGAGATGTAAGCACCAATAAATTAAGAATTGGGGATTCAAGGCAGGAGGATACTGCACATTCAAGGCCAGTCTGGGCTATATAGTATAAGTTCAAGCCCAGCCTAAACTACACAGTGAGACTCTGCCTCAAAATAAATAAATAAAAATAAATAAATTTTTAAAAAAGAATCAGGAATTCAAAGTTGGGTGTGGTGGCACACAGCTATAATCCCAGCTATTTGAGAGCTGAGGCAGGAAGATTTCAAATTTGAAGTCATCCTGGGCAACTCAGTGAGACTATGTCTCAAAAATGGATGAGGATGTAGCTCAGTGGTGGGGTGCTTATCTACCTAGTATGAACAACATCCTGGGTTAAATCCTGAGTACAACAACAAAAAAATTAGAATTGGGAACTCAGTGTAATACCATGTCAATGAGGCAAAAACCTAGTGCTATTTCTACAATCACACACAGCCTATGACTCTTTACAGACTTCTGAATTTCAGACCAATTTTTTAAAGAGGTGGGCCCCACATAGGTATGTAGCTTAGATTTTAATAGAGGACTTGCCTAACATGCGAGAGGACTTGGGTTCAATTTCTAACACCAAGGGGGAAAAAATCAAGGGTCTTCAAACCTGAATCTGAACAAGCCTCAAAAGTTGTCAGTTTATAAGAAAAACAGTACAGAAAAATGTTATACCATAAGGTTACAATGTAAACCTAGAATATGGAAAATTCCTTTGGATCTGACCCAGTTTCTTCAAATAAATTATACATAAAAAATATGGAGAAATCTTTGATTAAAGCCAGCACAGCAAGTATGAACCTAATTTGAATAAACCAATTATAAAAACAAAGGATTAGAAATAGGTAAACCTAGATACCTAGTATTAAGGCATTATTGACTTTGTAACAGAAATACTGTGGTTATGTTTTAAGAGTCCGCACATTTTGGATTGAAATAATGAGGAATGAAATCATCTGTCTGCAATTTTCTTCCAAATAAAAGTGAGTAGTGATAAACTCATAGGTTATAAAGAAGGCCGGCTGACCGTGAATTAATGGATTCATTACTTTTGATTTTGTTTGATACATCCTAGATTATTACGTTTGAAAATGTAGGGTTTTATTATTGCTTGTGGTCCTGGGCATGGAACCCCAGGGCCTTGTGCATGCCAGACAAGCCCTCTACCACTGGGCTATATCAGCCTGAATACTGTTAAGTAAATGTTTCAAAATAGAGATAGAACCCAGGCATGGTAGTGCACACCCCTAACCCCAGCATTTAGGAGATTGAGGCTGCAAGATCACTGCACAGATGGAGACACAGTCTCAAAAAACAAAAGGATGTTGGAAAATGGGAAGTGTTCAAAAGGGAAGGGGAACAAGGGAGGAGATTGGAAGGAGAAAGGGACAAGACAAAAACTCAAACTAGAAAGAAAAAATGGAAATAAAGCTTTTGTACACAGGGAAGGGAGGGGGCTTTGAGGGGAGATGGGATAAACTAAAAATTAACAAAATAACCCCCAAAGCAAACAAGTAGAATAGCATAAGGCTGTGAATCTCTTGACAAG
This sequence comes from Heterocephalus glaber, assembly GCF_000247695.1. The sequence goes on from NW_004624730.1 coordinate 34,753,470, forward strand.
ACCCTAGAAAACTGACTAAGCAACAACAAAAATTAGAACCCTGAAAGACATAATTGTCTAGACTGCAAAACCACCTCTTAAACATCTTTGTTTTGGTACCAAGGATCGAACTTGGGTCCTTCCACTTGCGCAGCAGGCGACGAAACCACTGAGCTTAATCCCCAGCCCTTAAACATCTTTTAACATACAAATCTCATCCTACATGCAGGTCTACCCTCCACAACTTCCCTTCTTCAAAAACAACTCTCACCCAGTTCTGTAAGCAAGGATAAGGCACATAACAATTTAGACATTAAGCATCCACGATTATTTTGCTAACAGGGACTCAGGTGACTTATGCCTTCCTTCATAGCCTGTCTTCTAAAATAAAGTTTAATTTCTAGAAGCAATTTAAGTTCGTCAGAAGTATCAATTTGTAGCTCAGATATATCTAAAACCATGTTCAGTACAAAAATCATTTTCTAAAACACATGTATATGTTCATGTATGAATGTTAAAGTAACACAGAAATAAGTCCTAATGAATTATCTACCCTCTTTCAAGTTAACAGGAGTTACAAACTCAAGCTAGGTCAGTTTTTTGACAAAAGGTCTCACCAATTCTCTAAATTGCCCAGGCTAGTCTCAAACTTAAGATCCTCCTGCCTCAGCTTTCCAGAGTGGAAAGATCATAGGCATGCACATTAGTTTTTAGTTAGAAATGTAACTGATTTAAGTAGCACACCAGACACTCCTATCTAAATGAGTCTTAACTCCTTCAAAGAAATTGCTTTGTAGAGATACACCTTTCTCCAGACCCACTGCCTGCCACAGGTGAAAATTTCATAAGTCATCTTTGGAATCCTCTGCAGCTTTCTTTTTTTTTTTGGTACTGGGGATCAATCTCAGGTCCTTGTGCTTGCGAGGCAGGTGTGGTGCCACTGAGCTAAATCCCAGGCTCTGCAGCTTTCATTTCTTAAGCAACTTTATGGCAATAAATTCTGTGGATATGTTTGATATTTTGAAACACCAAATCATTTGGAGCCAAGTCTAATGGATAAGGTAAATAATCAAAGTGGGCAAAAAACCCCCCCGAAAATTTAATCTTACTATAATCAAAAATTTTTAAATACCTAAATTTATCTCCAGTATGCCGGGGGAAACACCTTTGCATGTAACCTGAGAGAGGCTCACTTGGGTATGAGCCCTGGTTTTTTCATTTCTTCCTGCAGGTTTTCCTGCATCACCCATGCGGGCTCAGGGACCTCACTTGATTATTGAACTCTTGCAGCCCAGATAAAATCACTGAGTATCTAAATCATACAAAAAAATGTTGAAAGATCAATGATTAGGTCTTACTTGCAGTCACGCTGACAATTTTAGTTTAACAGAGCAGTTTATTTTAGAAATAGTAATGTAAGCCTAACAAATTACCTTCTGGTACCATTCAAGTGCAAATTGTCTTTAAAGTTTTAGTTCAAGGTCAATTTTTAACTTTTTTTTTGATACCGGGGATCAAACTCGGGTCCTTGCGCAGCAGGCAGTGAAACCACTGAGCTAAATCCCCGGCCTTCAAGGTTAATTTTTAATAGTACATTAGTGGACCACTCTCACTTGCTTTTCCCCATGTGTAGTGAAGGCTGTTAATAGCTCAAAATACAGACAAGACTTTTTTTGGAGTATTGGGAATTGAAAACAATACTTGGCCCATGCTAGGCAAGTCCTCTATCACTAAGCTACTTCCTGGGCCTTTTTACTGAGACAGGGTCTCAACTAAACTTCCTAAGCTTTAAACTCTCCTGCCTCAGCTTGGATTACTTGTAACTAACTTGGATTACTTGTACCTAACTAAGAATTACTTTAATAACTCCAAACTACAACAGAGGAAAAGAAAAATAGGCTTTGTCAGGAAATCAGTACAGCCATTTTACTAGTAAAATTTTGCTTTTTAATAATTTAAAGCAGATATTTGAAGCCGTTTAGAAAAACAAGATTTGTATTTTATTTCCTTGTAAAAATCTTTACACATGCAGACAAACCAGTGTTAGGAAAGTATTCACTGTCATTTAAACAAATAACCGCTTAAATAGAACAATGTCTGCAATTTTTATCTGTGTAAAAATAAGATACATTTTTACAGAATTCACGCTCCAGTTTGTATAGCAATAAACAATACACAACTATAATAAAGTACAATTGAACCTGACCATGGTTTTCAATTAAGATACTGCTAGGGCATTTCAATGTGCAAAAAAAATTTAACATAGTTCTTTCCAAAAGAAAATGTCCTCAGTGTTTCTAGAGACCTAGAGGGTTTTAAGAAATCAAATCCTAATCAGTTTGCTTTTAATGGTTTGAGTCCATACATCATATTGTAGATAGGTAAAAACCAGGAAGTGATGCAGGCTCAGAGGAAGAAAGTCAGCGTCTGTGCCTGCCATGTCCTGAGCGACTGCCACCATGGTGCTTGCCTTTGTGGGATCTCTCAAAGGAGCGAGATCTTTCACGCCTGTCCCTATGATGTCCCCTTTCATGCCTGTGTTTCTTGGCAGCATCTGAGTGATCCCGAGACTTGCTCTGAGATCGAGAACGGGATTTTTTCCTTTTATGACCATGTCTATTTGAACTTTTTAAATCATCTCTGGCATGCTTGGCCTTAAGGTGAGGAGAACCATGATTATGATGTCTTCGAGGGCTTTCACTGTGACTGCGGGACCTGCTTCTTGATCTTGAGCTGTATGTTCCAGATCGACTCCGCCTATTATTATAACTTAGATAATAAAAATTTGAGGTTTAGATTCAGTTTCTACAGGGAACAGATTTAAATTTGTTAATGAATAACAACTGATTATAAATACTTAGCTAAATCAATGACTAGCCAGAAACTAAAAACTTTTCTAAATCTTCCCATCCTTCAATTGTCTCACTGAAGCCTAATAACATTAGCAAGGTACTCTACTTTCAAAGAAGGGGAGCAATTAGCAATTTTTACAAAGTATCCTAGAGCCTTCATTATCTTCACATGGTTGAAGAGCCACAACACAAGGAATCTGCCATCTAATTACAAAGCTAACTAGGGAAGACTTTCGTTTTCATTAACCTTATTGGTTATTAAGACATTACAAAACAGTGACATTTTGTAACTGAAACTGAATGGAAAGACACTGTTTTCACATTATAAACAAGACATTATATATTTTCACAGTAATTTGTGGGCAGTCTCTACACTTCTCAAAAAAACTCCAAGAACAGACAGAATGTCATTAAGGTATGCTACACACAAACAAAACATTACACACATCTAGAATACATCCGCAAGCTTATTTTTCTGCTAATTTACTTCATGTTTAAAAGCCTAACCTGGGCCAGGGATTTAGCTTAGCGGTTCCAGCGCCTGCCCTGCAAGCGCAAGTTTCCAAGTTCAATTCCCAGTACGGGGGTGGGGGGAAGCACTTAACCCTAGCCTAATTGTCAAAACAGGCCATGTCCAATCTTTTCATAAGAGCAATAATCTTTAAAGACTCCAAATAAGAATGCTTTCCCTAAGGAATCATTTACTTACTGTCTTCTTGGAGTATGTGATCTAGAACGTGATCGGGTTCTTGACCTTGATCGACTTACACTTCTGCTATTTCTACTTGTCTTGCTGTCTTTTCTTACACTTCAAAAAGCAAGATTATTTTAGTTAATACTTAAATAAAACCAAAAGATTCCTCAAATAAGTTTTCTAATTCAAGTATACTTACCCATTGTAAGGGCTTTTGGAAGCCTGCTGTCTATCCTCAGGTTCTTTTTTGACTGTCTTCACATTAATGCAGACTGGAGACTTCTCTTCAGTCTTTACTTCTCTTGGTGATGCTTTTGAAGACATAACAATTTGTTAACCATTGGACTTAAGGGCTAAAAGTTTCTAAATGCAACTCAAAGTACTACACTTCCAACTATATCACCTTTAGGCGATGGCTAGCTTAACACAACTGTTTCTAGGAAACGGATACATGGTGAGCTTTTCTAATAAAGATAATCTCTCAGTGGCCCCAAGTAATTTCAATTCTGAATTTCTCTTACATGGTTTAGAGGCTGGAGAAAATCCACCAAGTGTTGAAAGGGCAGGAGTTCCATCAGGATTTAATCCCTTTGCTTTTAATTTGGCTTCCTGCAAGGCTACTTTTCTTTTTTCTACTTCTTTTTCCAGCAATTCATAATTAGGCTGTTGAAGAAAAATTATGTTAGTATTTCCCCTTTAGCAGTGTATAGCTTCTTGGCACTGACAATATTAGTACTAATGAGTAAAAACAGTACCTTTTTTCTGGTATAAAGCCTAAGCGTCTCTATACAGATTTCTTGGATCTCCTCTTCTGTAGTACCAAAAAGGAGGAACCAATGGGGCCTAGTTGGCAATGGAATCTAAGCCAAGGAAAGAGAATATTTCAATTGTTGGTTTTTATTGGAAAGTCTAGTAACTCTTAGGATTTAACCCACAGAATAAAACAGGCTACTTAAACCTACCTGAAGTGCTCTAGCTGCAAGGTAGATGCAAGCACATGCTATAGTCTCTGGTTGAAAGCGAACAAAAACATTGGTTCGAAGACTGTCATTCATATAATTCCTGAAAAATATTTCAACTATAAGCTTTGTACATAAACAAACCAGTTCTTCTAAAGCTTATATAATTTGGAGACTCAATCTACTTTATTCTTTTTTCTTCTCTTATATTCATATCTTCATATTCTAGCATATAACAATTCTAAAATCAAAAAAATTAGTAAAATTAAGAATGTAATATCAGAATCATTCTTTACTGTCCTCTGTGACCAAAGCCCCTTTAAATAATTCAGCTTTACTATCCATATTACCCGTTAATGTATTTCTGTAATAAGAAATAATGCTTTAGTAAGTCAATTCTGACATGACTATTTTCAGAAATGACAAACCACTCCAACAATACTTCAAGCCATTAATTACTGACCATCTCTCCTTTATCCACAATGAAAAGCAGTGCCAACCAAGTTCTTTGAAAACTTAAAATAACTGTGACAGGGGTAAAAAGACATTTTTGGTAAGTTATACTCTTAAGAAAACTAAACTACTTGAGAAAAATCTAGGTAGGGAAGTGAAGAGCAATAAATATACATAACCACCTTGTTTACATACCTTTTTTTGCAGTATAAATAACAGGAATAAACTATTTCAATTAACAAACTGCTGGAATTTCTAGTGAGCCTTCCCCACAACTAAACTAAAAATCTACAAATTATTTAGGCTGAAACTAAATGAATTATTTCTTAAAAATCCTTACCCATAAAAACTACTAAAACCTGTTTTGTAGAACACATCAAAGCCATGCATTTTATAAAAGGAATAAGACTTCTGTGTTATTACTAAATATTTATGGAGTCCAAAAGATGTATGGCAGTCATAAAAAAGACATTTTGCTGGAAAAATCCAGAACATAAAAATTAAAATAATTAAGTCACATCAACAGCTTATGAAGTTGAGTTGTGGCTGAGCCACAATCTCCTTGCTTGACCTTAGCCAGCACTCCAAAATATACATCTGCATCTCAAAGGTCCAAGTTCAAAAGCATTTAAGTCATATTAACTTCTTAAAAATGAAGTACTTATTGCAATATCACTGCTTGAAATAGCACAGCAACTGCAAATTAACCCAGCATGAGAACTGGTGCCCATTTAAAGATGCAGGTTGTCACTTCTTTGGCATAATTCATGCTATACACACGATATATGGAAATTTAGCCAAACTCCTCTAACTTTAAAAAAATCATTTAATTAATAATGGCTGGACAACAAATTTATCAAAAATGAACTATTCATTTTGATAGTTACAGGTATACATTAAATACATAGGCATGTTGAATAGTTACTTCTAGAAGCAAATATACAAATCCTTTTGACACCCCGACAGAACTAGAAGATGCTGCCAGATGGATATGGACCACTTCAGTGAATCTCGGATGAGAGCTTGCACTGGATTGGCTGGAGAGCAGGGCAGCCAATCAGGCCATCCTGAGGTCATGGGCTGAAGTGCAGAGGGCAGAGTTCTATGACTTACCATCATGGACTACCCTTTAATTAAAGAGTAGAAAAAAGAACAAAGTTAAATTGAGTTCTCCATTAAAAGTAATAAGTCAAACCAAGAAAACAGGAAGCAGAAATAAGCATTATTGACCTTTTGGTTAAATAACAACAACAACAACAACAACAACAAAAAACCCAAAACTTATCTCGTTATTTTGGAAAAAGAAAATGAAACTTACTTTATTTCTGCTTCTGTTTTCCTGGCTAGAAATGAAATGTAAAAAAAAGGAACTTACCAGGCAGTTTGAACCAGGGTTTGATTACGTTCACATTCTAAGACTTGTAAATACATAACAATGATCTGAAGGATAAGGGAAAAAAAACTCAATTCAGCATAATGGTGCTTCTTTCTCACAGACTCCAATAAACTAAAAATGTTAGGTACAAGTTCTATTTCTTCTATAAACTGCACAGATAATACATACCAACCTACAAAGCACTCGGGATCCAATGTGGGTTATTATGTTACTAGATTCAATAAAAATTATGTTTAAAAGTATGTCCCAAAATTGTAGAGAAAATAATGCACAATCTGCTCAATAGTAAACAAAAAAATTTGGGCTGTGGATGTAGCTCAATGGTAGAACACGTGCCCAGCATGTATCAGGACCTGGGTTTAATCCCCAGTACAGAATAAATAAAACTTTACAGAGACTCTACTCTGTTATGGGCACTGTGATAGATTATTTCATTTAATTTATCAAGACATATTTTACATCCCCTAAAAACCCTATAGACACAGTTTTTAGAGTTACAATAGCTATGACACATTGTTATGTTAAGCCCAAATATTATAGTAAATAAACTGCAACGAAGCTTACCACACTGACATCACAGTAAATAATTTTATCTCAGTATCTTTCCCATTCTACAATTTTAATAGTGAAAATAGAGAAAGAGACAGCTGCCAATATCATACTGTTAACAGAGGCAATTTTTTGGGGGGGGGGGGTGCCAAGGATTGAACTCAGGATCTTGCACTTGAGGAACCACTGAGCTAAATCCCCGGCCCAACAGAGGCAAATTTTTATCCCCAACTGTCTCGGATCTAAGCATCCAACTCTAGTAACTACTGAGCTATTGTTTATATTGATAATATGAAAACCAAGAAACCCTGGAGAAAACCTATCAACTTTTTAATAATGGTAAGAATAAGCAGCAACTGTGGTTTGAACACTAGTATTCTGGCAGTGTGCCAGGTCTTCTGCAGCCACATATTTATTCCTCAGAATGAAGTATTCTACCAGCTAGTATTTCAGGTGGGAAAACTGGGATTTAACCACAGAAAAATAAAAAGAAATTTTTAAATTAAACAATTAAGAGCAAATATTTGAACCTGTTTTGACCTTCATTTTTCTGATTATGCTCAGTGTCCAAAAGAATGCTTTTTATTTTTTATTAGGTTTTGGGACAGAGTCTCACTATGTAGTTCAAGCAGGCTTTGAACTCACGGCCATCCTCCTGCCTCAGCCTCCAGAGTGCTGGGATTACAGGCATGCACTACCATGTCTGGTTAAGAATATTTCAAAACCAACATCAATTCTCAAATACATATATATATATGGACACACACACACACACACACAAATAAAATATAAAATCAAGTAACATAAAATTTTAGGAAAAGCCCTAATACTTACAAAATATAATTTTGTATATTCTACAACTCACCTTATGAGGATGCTTGACATGAACACAAAATCCCAACTCCTTTAGCACCCTCCTCTCTGCCTTGATAACTTGGTTTTTGGTGTTAATGTAGTTCTGATCAAGAATCAAGGGGCTTGGAGTCCTAGTTTGTAAGAAATAAAATCAAAACTGTTTTGCACATCCAAAAAATTTTATGTGTGGAATCTCCGTTTTCCCTTCCAACCAACTATAGGCAACAGAAACCAGCTTTTTTAAACTCCTGCAAACAAGTTAAAGCATTCATCTTGTGCTGTCCAAGTTATGCTATTTAAATACACACATCCAGACTTAAGTTCCTAATGGAACTAACAATTCTAAAGCAGAAGTCACCCAAATAGTCTTAATTTATCCTTGATTTCTGAACTTTGACTAGTATATTTAACTTTAACATGATTCATCATCACAAACTTCAATAGGTTCCAGAGACTTTCCAATGACAAAATTAATGTGCTCCAAAAAGGGGCAATTTGTTTAACCCAACTGTTCTAATCTCTGCTCAAACAAAACCAACCAAACTGAAACCTAAAGAAACCAATTGCCAAATGAAATGTTACAAATCTGTTTCAAAACCCATACTGATCTATGAGATCCACACCTAAATTTGGTCAGAGGTGTAATCACAGGCAACTTAGTGTACAACCAAAAGAGAATGAAAGATCATATTGAAAGAAACAGACTTCCAGCATCTGCCTCCCAAGCGCAAAGTACTGAGTTCAATCCCCGGTACCAAAAATAAAAGAACCAGGCAGAACATATTCAAGGTCCCTGAGCCACAGTAAATTCTGGTAACTTCAAGTTTTTCTACTACATAAGTATGAAAACAGCACACAGAAACAGTGTTGTTCCTGTGATTTGTTTTCTGATAGAAAAAAACCTTACCATTTACAGTAAGACGTCTTCACAATTTGACATTAGTTTTTATAAGGAAATGTTAAGAAATGGGGACTTTCAAGTCTATGAAACGTACCATGTTTCTTTGATACATTCTTGGATCCAACCAACAAAAACTACATTTTTATCAAAACATTGACTATATGGTTAGGGTATGGGTAGAACATTCAAGTATTTTCTCCCATAGTCATTTTTAGCAAATAGATTTAAGAATTTTTTGCTCTGGGCAGAATACAACTTTTTATAAGATACATAGTCATTCTGAATATTTAACCCAATGTAACACTTGTTCCAGAAAATGTAACTTCATATTTTTACAAACAAAAATCTTTTTAAATACATACACTTGACGGTTAAGAAAAATATGACACATTATCCCCTGTGGTGACATAAGGCCAACCCCCTCAAAACAAAAACCACCTATCAAGTATTTTCCTCATTTTTCTCACCTAAATTATAGTAAATATAAATGAGTCTTGCTAGTTATTCTACATCTTTTTCAAATTACATTAAAAGTTCAGGGAGCTAAAAAGATGAAAATTAGCAAGATCAGTTATTACTTAATGCTGAAAAACATCTTTCACTAAATTCAACTGCTATTACATCTATAAAAGACATAAGGGCAGCAACTTGGGGAATAGGCTGCTAACATGAAAATAATGAAGCCAGGCCGGGGATTTATTTAGCTCAGTGGTTCTGCTGCCTGCCTTGGAAGCATAAGGTTCCGAGTTCAATCCCCGGTACCAAAAAATATATAAAAATTAAAATGATGAAGTCATTTTATCAGGACACAGGCTACAAACTGCTTTAAAAAAATTAATTCATATGAGAGCATTCAACACACGTGAAAACATGGCCTTAAGGCTTATGATTTTTCAAGTTTTACCATTATCACAAGAAATATAAAAAAACCCAAAACATCATTTCCACTTCAGACTCTTTGATGACTATTACATAACTGTTACTTATGGTTAAACTGGAACTAAGACCAAAGCTTCATTACAGCTGCACAACACTTAACTCCTAACTCCTGCAATCCAGACAGTAAATGACACCTTTAAAATTCCTATATATGGGCTGGGGATTTTGCTCAGTGATTCCACCGCCTGCTTTGCAAGCACAAGGTGCCGAGTTCAATCCCCGAATCAAAAAAACCAAACCAAAACAAAACAAAAAACCTTATATAATTTTATGAAAGTAAAGATCTGTAATATTTTTCTCCATTATGTTGACCAAAATTATTTGTAGTTTTTACTAAGAAATCCTGCTTTACGAATTGCTTTCAAATGGTGATAAAATTCATTTGTTCTTGGAATTAGGCTGCTAAACACTCGTTTGGCTTATGGCTACTTATCTGGTCTCAAATCAGACCAACTCATCAATTCTGCTTCTATTATTTTCCATCTATTTTGCCTTAATTGGTGCTGTAATTTTTGCACGCCAAAATCTCAATGACTTCAAAACACACAGGAAATAAAACCTAGTATGTTACTATTATTAAAACTACATGTTCAACTTGTTTAGTCCTGCCATGGCCTAGTTTCAATGTTAACTTTGTGGCTATAAAAAATGATGCCATCTCTTTGTTCAGAATTGCTTTTACCTCACAAATCAAAGGCTCAAAGAAAAATTTACAAATGCCTTATAGATTACTGTGTACTAAAGATAGAATACATAAATCTGCACAATGTTAACTTAGGAAAAACATTTAGTAAGTTTTACTTATGTAACAAAGTATCCAGTAGTACTTTTTATAGCAACACATATTCAGTTAAAGCTGGGTAAAATAGAATCTTTTCCCCACTCGGGTAAATGTTGCTTGCCCATACAAGATCTAGAGAGGTGGCAGTTAAAAATCTCTTGTGAGGATTTATTTATTCAGAGAAACTCAATCATGACTAATATTCAAACTACCGAATTCCTTCTCCTCTGCTTCAAGTTTCTATTGTCAGACTTTTCTGATTAACTTATATGAGAACAATTTTTAAATCTTAAGAAATCTTCGTCTTTGGTCATTAAAAACTTATTTAATAGCTACTTTTCTTTAGCACAACCAATCTGATGGAAATATAACTACAATTTAAAAACTCAAAATTAAGGTCCAAACACTGTCACTCTCATTCAAATGTTATAGGCTAGACTCTGGTACTAGTTGTTCGAGAGACTGTATTAAAACCAGATGAGCCATATATAAATAGAATATATAGAAATTTTCAATACCTACTTCAAAGGAAGGAGAAATTCTTTAAGGTGTTTAAACTGAAGGCCATATTTATAGCCACAAAAACAGACTGCAGATAGTAAAACTAGATTAAATATCACTTAAGACCTCTCCAACTCCTACGATCGATAGATACACTGAAAATCCCACAATAAGTCACTAATAACAGCAGTTAAGCCAATCTTTCAGTTTTAAACAAACCTTTAAAGTATAAACCTGGGCTCCTAAAAAACAACAAAAAAATCCTTTACTACTTGGAATACGTTATACAGAAAAATGTAAATTATATCTGGAAACCAGTGAAATTTAAAAAAGCAATCTTTCCTTTAAATTCAGCCACTTATTCTGAACTATAAAAAACTAAAGGGGGACAGACCAACTAACCCAGGTGGAAGCCTAGGCATTGGTACTTTAAAAACGACCCCCTAGTGATTTAAGTATGTAGCCAAGGCTGAAAGACAATGACAAGTTACATACCTCACTAGCATTTTCAAGGTCATACAATAAAGTCATGCACAAATTGGGCTAAAACACATTGAGACTAACTGATATGCTTATCTGAAACAAGTTATAATATCAATGATACTTTCTAACATTAACCTATGCCCCCCCAAAACAAAAAGAAAAACAAACAAAAAAACCCCAAACAAAACTATAGTTCTAATAACTTGGACAGCAAAGACAAAAGCTTATAACAAGAAACAGGAGTTTTTCTAAATGGTTCACCAGTGGCCAACCTGTTAGTCCCCGATTCCAGTGACCTATTCTCAGAGCACTGGCTTCTCCTTGGGGATTTTCGATACTTCACTCACTGTTGCCATGACGACAGCTTCATCTCTATGTACCACTCCACATCACCCAGGCTTTGGTAAATGTAGCTGGTCGCTGTATAGTCGGTTGCAAGGGAAAAAAGAGTTGAAGTTAATAACATATACAAGTTACATGTCTGAGTAAACTTGTAATACGCATAGAAACTTTTACATCCTGCTTTTTTAAAAAAAGAAGGGGCTTCCATGCAATTAAAAAGTCCTTTTAAATTTCATGCTATAATCAGACTTCACAAAATCAATTTCTGTAATGACCAAAAAAAATGCAGTTACATCAGACACAACAGTTAGATAGGGTTATTTTAAATTAGTTCAGAAGACCTTATTCTGACTTGAAGAAAGAAAATTTAGGTCTAGCAGGAAAAGGAAATTTTTTAAAACCACGTGATATTAACAGCTAGCTCAAAAGATTCAAACACTACCAGAAACGTACAGCACTTCCTTTATGCAAACAGAATCTGCTGACTTAAGAGCCCTGTATTAAGTGTCCTTTTGTTTTAAAACACCTTGAAGAACATCAGCCACATATTTAAATAAAACTTAAGCTCAAACCTTGCCGAATACCAAACTGAAATCTTCCCATTTCTCAATGATTCCTCACCAAGACACTAAAGATTATTTTGAAATTAAGTAAAAGATTGTTCCTAACAGAATGCAAAAAGATGGGCAAGAAAAAGGTAAGAAAACTAGAAAATGCTATGAAACAGCATTTAGATAGCAATGTTTCAGACTTTCTGAAGAGGCTAATCATTTTAAAGTTATTTCACTATTTGCTTCTCTTGGTAGTTCCACACGACTGCCAACTTTCAGATACTGCTAAAAGATTACTTAGATAGAATACTAATTCGGCACTAAATACTCAATCCCCAAAGAAGACTTACAATCCTTTTCTAACTCCCTTTCACACTCAGTACAAGTTTGTATACCACCGTCACAGTTCCTTAAAAAGAACACAGAAGCTCATCTACACCATAGATATCCTTCTGCAGCATGTACTAAAAATCACCCACAGACACAGGAAGTCCTGCAACAAACTTTTTGGTACTGCCTCAGATGAACACTTAGATCCACATAAAGTTATCAGGTTATCACAACACCTAAAAAAAAAAAAAACTATTTCTGTTCTTTTTTTTACAAGTTCAAATACACAGGCTAACTCTAAAAACGACTCAATCAATAAACCAATACTATGAGTTATTTTTCTTACTCAGTCACTGACTACATCTGACCAAAACAAAATACCTGTTCAATCCCTCTGACTTCAAACTTTTATCATCCTGCTGTCCTTTCAGATCCAGTATTATGCAATATATTGTACTTCAATGTTGTGAAGTACTCTTAACATAAGCCAACCTCAATTCACAGGATTTAACTGCGACTTCAAGTAGAAAAACAATCTACACAGAACTTTGCCACAATATTAACTTGAACTACAAGTGTTTAAAACATCTAGCCTTCAGTCTTCTAGAGAAGGAAGGGGGATGTAACTTACAGAATACACTCACACTTGAGTCAAATTCCCTTTCTTGTTTAATCTTAAGTCAATGGACTGGCTTCAGAGAACTGTTAAGACTGTCCATAATTGCAACTGCCTCTATAAACTGGATAGATGGTTAATTGGGGTTTTTTCCAAATTAATTTCAGCATCAGCTTTCCCTATATGAATTTTAATGCTTTATTTAAAATGCTTTCTTTTGCATCCACGGTAATTGGAGAGGAAAGATGTTTTGATGACTGGTGTGCAGTACAGCAGTAGTAAAGAGTGTTATGTTTAATAATGCCAATCTTACCTTTTTCCTCTCAACTGGCGGAGGTGGTGAAATACATTAATCACATCTCTTATTCTTCTAGGTGCTTCTTCAATTTTTGATGCAAGATTAATACAGGCCATGGCAACAATCTGAAAGAACCCATAAGTGGACAAAAATAACTGTTATCTCTCTCCACAGTCTAACAATTTATTCTTATCCAAGAACTTCAAAACAACTGGGACGACCCTTGGTGAAATATTAAAATTGACATGCCTATTACCCTCTACTGTTTGCCTCTTAACTCTGGACCCACAATCAACCTAAGCCTCGAGGGAGTTGTACGTTAAGTTGAAAACTAATTCTTTCTAAGAGCTCACGTGGGCTGAGGATCCATTTTCTAGTTTGTGAAACAATTCTGTGGGGCCCCACTTCCTAGCGAACGAGAAGTAAGTACAAAGGCTTAAACTAACCACTCCCTTTCAGGAAAAGCTGGCTGCCGACACTGACCCCCCCCTTCCCATTTCCAGATGAAGAAATCGCATTTCGTCCGCCTCCGCAGTGCTTACCTCGAAACTATGTTTGACGAAAGATTTAGAGTAGAAAAAACGATGAAACAACACCTGCCCCGTTGCCATCGCCACCTGCAGACAAGAGAGGGGAACGGAAGCGCAGGGGTCAGGCGGGCCCGCACCGGGCGCCGCCGCCATTTTGTGCCGCCGCTGTCTTCCCTTCCCCCTCCCGCCGCCGCGCTCAGTCCAGGCCGGCCTCCCTCCCCCTCCCCCTCCCCCTTTGTCAGCCCAATCTCCCGCCAGGGTCCAGCAAGAGCCCGTGGGACTGGGGCACGGGGGTCCTGGATGCCGACGAAGGGCCGCGAGGCAAGGCGGGCCCAGACGACCCGGAACACTAACCTGCGGTAGCCGGAGGAGGATGCCGGCGGCCTGGATGAGCTCGCAACCCAGGATGCGCAAGTCTGTCTCGCTGGGCAAGTCAAGGCCATCCTGCATGGACGGGGTGGGCGACAGCCTCTCCTCCGGAATCAGTGAGTGGTCGATGGTTAGAGAAACTTCCGAGTATAGGCGGTCGCCGATGAGGATCCCTCCGGTTGTAGTCGTCGTGGTGGTCGTCGTACCCGAACTGGAGCCGCCTGCACTCGGAGCGGCCGACGAAGCGGCGGCGGCGGCGGCAGCGGTCGAAGTCGGGTGAGGCCCGGACGCCATAGTGTCTGCGAGCTGTACGCACACCCAACGCAGCCGGAACCCCGAGAGAGACTAACCAGCGTGCTCGGCGCGACGGATATTCCCGTGACCGCCGGGTTCTGAGGCCGCTTCGCGCAGCGTGCACTTCCGCCCTGACGTCACCACGCCGACCGGCGCGCGCCAACTAGTCCCTCCAGACCGCGCCCCGTCCTGTGGGTCCACACCGGCTCATGTCGGCGCCGGCTGTGTCTGCCCGGGTATCCTGAGGCCTGTGGCTGAAACGAGGCCAGGTCGCCAGACTTGGAAAATATTTAGTTACAAGAATAAGAGAATTTTACGAAAATACTTTACCCCCAAGATAGAACTGGCAGAATACTACCCCTGCGCGATTTTAGTAATTTGTCTAAAACCTGCTTCTCTTCGGGTCGTCTGCCTTCCTCTAATAAAAGGTCGCGGTCGCGATTGCGCGGCGCAAAAAGGAGCTCAGGCCCACTTTAGCCCGCACTTGTTGACTCTGGTGTGCGAGGACGAACTTGTAATTTAAAGTGGCCAGTGAGCGGTCCTTCAGTGCTGCTCTAGAATGTTGATCGAAAACAGGAACGCCCGTGTCGTTTCCAGTGAAAAAGTTCGCTCTTGGAGGAAGCCGGGCCTCTCAGTTGCGAAATTCGGACCCTGCCTGTGACAGCGCTATGACTTTCAGTAATCTGGAAAATCCCTAGTTCCAAAAATAATCTTAGGGCGAGAACTTTACAGAGGTGACTTGATTATGCCCGAGAGTCTGTGTATTCCCTACGTGGTTGCTGCAGTTAAGCAGAAAGGGAGAAATCAGCTTCAGGTTTTTTTCTTCTAATAGCAATTCCCAGAATTTTCTCAAATTTGAAATTAAAAATTGTACTGATCCAAAGTACCGTACTAAAAAATTAGACAATTGGTTTGTTCATCTTTTTATCCCATTGTTGGTCTTTGGAGACCTGTCTAGGGTTTAGAAACGTCTTTGCCTTCTATTACATCCTTGAGCGTTATTATTTTAAGGCTAAATGGTTACATTGAGTATCAAAAGTACATAGAAATTTGGATCTATAGAACAAAGGAAATTTGGATGCATTTTATTTATTTTCTGGTTTTTGAGACAAGCTCTAACTATTGAATGTAGCCCAGGCTGGCCTCGAACTCATGTGGGATTACAAGTGTGCGCCACCATGCCCCGCTGGATACGTTTTAACATTTGTCGGTGATGTCACTAAAGTATAATTATTTTAAAACTCACTTTTAAAAAAGATATTATTTCCACTTAGTAAAATCTCTACTCGACCTACCCCCATTCACAGCGCTCGTACTGGGGCTCCAGCCCGGGGATTCTGTATCACTGTACAGTGTCCCCAGCCCTTTGTATTTTTTATTTTGAAACTAGGTCTGTTCAAAGTGGGCTTAAACTTGATCCTTCTGCATTAGCCTCCTAAGTAGCTGGAATTAGAGACATGCACCACCATGCCTGGCAGGGGGAGCTTTTAATACATACTGATGTCTGTTACCTGCAGAGATTGATTTAAGGTGGCTATGTCAGTTTTTTAGTTTTACCCATCCTCTAGTTGGAGTGTACCGTCCAGAGAGTGATCTTCTGGGGCTGGCTAAAGCATTTAACCTCTTTGGATGTCATTTTCTTCTTTCTGACTCAGCTCCTTCCAGGGACTCTTCCCTCCAGTATTCAGGAGCCATTTAAAGGGTTTTAACAAACTTTTAAAGTATCTTCAGTTTCTTTAAAAACGAATTGATGGTATGCCCATTTGCTTGTTTTGATAGTTTGTGTTTATGTGATGTTATCATTGCGGAAAGCTGGGTAAATGGTATATGGGAATGCTGCTACTTTTAAAATATGTCTTGAGTCTTATTTTAAAAATGAAAAATAAAACCCAAAAACTGTGATTGATTATATGCACCATTGAAATATCAGACTTCAGTGAATTCACCACCTGCATTTGTAATGACTTTTAATTTAACTTATTTTAAAGACAATTTTTTTGAGATAGGGTCTCTCTATGTAGCCCAGGCTGGCCTCGAACTCATGGCAATCTTCATGCCTCAACCTCCCAAGTGTTGGGATTGTAGGCATGTGCCACCACACCTAGCTAAAAACAATTTCTTTTCTTTTCTTTTTTTTTTTTGGTACCAGGGATCAAAATTGGGACCTTGTGCTTGTGAGGCAGGCAGCGGAACCAATAAGCTAAATCCCCGGCCCCTAAAAACAATTTCTTGATGAAACCATTCTTCATCAGGTGGAAGAAAGATAAAAGATCCTGGACCATGGGTGCTGCCTCCAGCTTCCAGTCTATGTCATGGGTAAGCTCCTTTCTCTCTTGCTGTTAATGTGATAAATGCTCAGTAAACCAGTGCATTCAGGAAATTGCTCAACTTGACTCTTGGGATCTTTGTGTGCAGATAGAGAGTAACCATTCCTTTCCAATAAACTGGCTGTGTTAGATGTTAACATAGTTTGTATTTTTAACCTCTAGGTCAGTGACGAATCAAAAAAAGTGTGGCAGGCATAGGAGGGAGGGAAGCCCAAGATGGGGAAGGAGGAAGTATTGCTTGCTCTCCCATAGTATACCTTTCCACTTTAAAAATTTCTTTTGAACTGAGGACCTTGTGCATGCTAAGAAGACTCTACCCCTGAATCATACCCACCTCACCTCCCTTTTGAGACAGGGTCTCAATAAATTGTTCATGCTGGACTTCAATTTTTGACCTTGTGATCCTCCTGCCTCAGCCTCATGAGTAGCTAGGATTACAGGTATGTGCCATTGCACCCAACTCCTACCTCTCCACTTTTGATATGTTACCCTAGTTGACCTCCCATCTTCCTATCTCCTGTATCTGGCAGTCATTTTCAGTAGAGCCGAAGTACCCAGAACAGTTCTACAACTTTTCCCCACTCCCTTGTAACTGTACCCCTCTGATGTGAGCAGGACAAAAGCCATCCCATGATTCTGTATGGTTTCAGACTTTGAGTCTAAACTAGCTTGTGAGCAGTGTGATAACCATACAACCTGTGTGCCTGTGTGATAACTTGTGAGGGAGCCATATGGTGTGATAACCACATGGTCTATGTGCCAAACTTATCTTGTGAACCCCTTTAGAGAAACCTATAAAAAATATGTTTTATGAAAATTTTTTACCATAAAGAAAAACATTGTTTGTACCAAACTCCCCATAGCATAAAAGACAAAACAGTCTTCTGGTGCAATGCTTGTGGACTTTGCCTTGGGAACTGCTCTTCACAGAGCTGCCACTGGCTTGAGCTCCGCAACTGTCTGTGACTGCGTCATTCTGCTTGTCTGAGATGCCCCGTTTGACTCCTGGCCTGTACTAGTCTGTGGATCACTGTGAGTCCCAGTGCTCAATCTCCAGATCACTGTGCATTCCAGCAATGCCAGTTCCCTCTCTGCATCCTGCCCCATGCTCTTATGGCGTGGCGACCAGGTAGAGGAAAGATGAAAGATCTTGCACCGTGGGTGCTGCCTCCAGCTTCCAGTCTATGTCATGGGTAAGCTCCTTTCTCTCTTGCTGTTAATGTGATAAATGCTCAATAAACCAGTGCATTCAGGAAATTGCTCAACTTGACTCTTGGGATCTTTGTGTGCAGACACAGAGGCTCCCTTTGGCTCCTCTGAGCCCCAAGGTGGCTTAACTTTTTGGCCTGAAAAGTGGCCCGTGTCCACTTGTGACACCTTAGTATATCCAAAAGATGCGACTGTCTTCATTGTCTCTCTAGCTTCAGCAAAGTTCAAAGAGGTAGGTCAAAATTTTAGTCAGCATTCACTCATCAAGTGGTGGTGTTATTTTAAATTCTAATTTCATTTTTTAATAAATCCATCACTAGGCCAAGTGAGGTTGGTACGTGCCTGTAATCCTAGCTGCTGGGGAGGCTGATTGAGGCAAGAGGGATGCAAATTCAAGGCTAGCCTGGGCAATTTAGAGAGACTTTGTCTCAAAATAAAACTTTAAAAGGGCTCAGTGTAGAATGTAGCTCAGTGTAGAATGCTTGCCTAATGGGGAGGGTTTGGGTTAAATCCTTACTACCATAAAAACACAAAACAAAAACTCTTGCCTAAGCTGGTCCTATAATCCCAGGACTTGGGTGGCTGAGGCTGGAGGATTGCTGTGAGTTGGAGGCCAGCATAGTGAGTTCAGGGCCATCCTGAACTACAAAGTGAGACCTTGTCTCAAAAAACAAACAAGCTTTTGACTAAACCAGAGGATGGAGGGTAGTAGAGCTACTGGCCCTGCTCCACAAGATTGTCTTAAGGAGGACAGTTCTGTCCTATCTATTTCAGGGTCAAATTCTAGACAAATCATAATTTTTTAAAACTGTTACATTGTTTCTAAGTTATTTTGGGGAAAGTTGTCTTTCCATGTTACTATCTACTTTTAAAACATCAACATTAAAGTGTGAAAAGATTAAGAGTTATTTAGAATTCTGGAGGATTCAGAGGTAAGAAAAGTAAAGTACACATTTTATTCATAGAAAAGCACTAGTAGAAATTAATTCAGGAAAGTAAGGCTATTTGTCACCATGAGGAAAAATGGAATGGTAAGTCTGTAATTATACACTGTGTCATCTTTTTCAACAGAGATTTTGTTAGTAGACCCTGAGTTCATCCATTCTGAAAGGAAATCCAGTGATAACGTTATTTGTCTACTGTTTCAATACAGCCAAGCTTCAAATGACAACTGAAGAGAAAAAAACAGAATTACCAATGGCTTCCCTGAGGCTGCTAAAGTATTATATTCCTGAGGTTTAAATTGTTCTCATTCTTAAGCTGGGCATGGTGGTGCACCCCTGTGATCCCAGCATTCTGGAGGCTGAGGCAGGAGGATCACTGTGAATGCAAAGCCAACCTGTGCTACGTAGTGAATTCAAGGCCAGCCTGGACTGCATAGAGAAACCCTGTCTTAAAAAACTTTTTTTCTGTAGCAGAAATCATTGAGTATTTGATTTTATGCATGAAGTGTTTGTATAGTTAAGTGACTGTTTTCCATTTAGTCCTGTGGCAGTTATATGACCATACACATGCTGGTGGGCTACTCTCCTCGCTAGAAAGAGAATCACTCTGAAAATAAGTTATGATTAACAATTAGGCGTATGTTATTTGGTAAATCTGGTAGCACTACCCTGGGTGCTTTGCTGCTGGGCATGCTGAGAATTAGTCCTGAGTGGGCAAATATAATTTTCTCAACAGTAAAAGGTAATCTGCCTGGTCCCCTTGCAGCATCTTGAGATCATAAGGTTTAAAATCCTTTGACTAGTCACCCAAGTATCCCAAAGTTCAGACTCATCTTTGTTGTTAGTATCCTCTTCTTCCTGCTTCCTTAGGCCCCCTAACCCAATCCAGGGCCTTGCACATGCTTCACTACTGAACTATCCATAGACCCTTATTTCTGCTTTATTCTGTTTAAGCACTGAATCCTATTGGTCCTTCTCTGATGGTAAATATTGATTGACAACTCAATTGGCTTGAGAAAGGCCTAGATTAGCAAAACACATGTCTGGGTGAGTTTGGGTGGATCATGGGGACATGACCCTGGGGACTATGTCTGGTCCCTGGCTCCTTCCTCCGAGGCTCTTGCCCTGCTCTCTGCTTCCTGGATGCTATGAGTTGAGAAGCTTTCACCTTCCGTGCCCTCCCACCATGATGTTTCTGCCTTGGAGCCAGCTGAGCATGGACACCTCTAAAACTGTGAGACCAAATAACTTTTTTCCTTTAAATTGTGTGTGTCATATTTAGCGCCAGCAGCAGCAAAACTGACCAATATACCTTTCTTAAAGAAAGGAAATTATACTTGAATCTTCCTGTTCTGTTTGTCTTCACAGCTACCTACTGTATCTGCTGTTACCTGGTACCTGGATCATCACAGTAGCTTCCCAAATGGGAGGCTCCTGCTGTAATTTGACTTGAGAGTAACCTTCAAAGGCCCAGGTATTAAAAGTTTGGCCACCAGGGGCTGGGGATTTAACTCAGTGGTTTTGCTGCCTGCTGCGCAAGTGCAAGGACCCTAGTTCAATCCCCGGTACCCCCCCGCCCCCCCAAAAAAGTTTGGCCACCAGCTTGGCCCTATTGGAAAATGGTGGAAACTTTAAGACCTACTGGGAGGTCTTTGGGTGTTGGTGGTTGCAGTCAGAGACATGCCTTCATAGGAAATTGTGGGGCTCTGGTCTTGGGCTCCCTCTCTTTTGTTGCTTGGCCACAAGTTAAGCAGTTTTGGCTCCACCATTCACTCCTGTCATGATGCCTTGACACAGGCCCAGAAGCAATGGGCTGATGGGTCATGGACTGAAACCTTCAAAACTAGAAGCCAAAATAAAACTTTTCTCTCTACAAGCTGATTATCTCAGGTATTTGATATGCTGATGGTGAGCTACCAAGTGTATCTCCATTTTCTTCCATCCTTTATCCATCTTGAAAAATTTCTAAAGTAGATTTGAAACATTAGGGTGTTTATCTCACTTACTTAAAGAACATTTTGGCATTTGGGCCTTTCCACCAATTTTGTTTTGAGACAGGGTCTCAATATGTAGTCCAGGCTGGCCTTGAACTCACTATGTAGCCTAGGCTGGTCTCAAACTTGTGGCAGTCCTCCTGCCTCAGCCTTCCCAGAACTGGGATTACAGGAGTGCACCACCATGCCTGCCTCCACAATCTAAATTAACCTTGTCACTCATGTCCACATCATCACCTCACCTTATTCCTCATTATGTCTGAACCAAGACCAGCTAGACTTGACTTCTTGCTAACATGTTATTTAGTTTCCCAATTTCACATTTTCCTTCATTCTTTTTCTCAAGCCTACAACATTCTTACTTCTTTCTCCTAATCATATCCTACCTATTGTTGAGGTTTAGATGAAGTTCTACTTCTTGTTAGAAGCCTTCCCTGCCTAATCTAGCTTTTGCTAATTTTCTCTTTTGTTGGACCTCTAAAAGAAAAAAAACTTTCTATACTCTGTAAGTACAGTAACTGAGTCTATATAGATAAACTGACAGTAGACAGATTGACAGAAGAAAAAGCATATAAATTTATAATGTGCATAAGGACATCAGAGGAAAGAAAAAACAAATGAGATCTAGAAGCTTGCATACCCTCTTCATAGAAGAGCAAGGATGGGGTCTTTAGACAGTATTACAGGAGTAAGTGATTTGGGGAGAGTGGACGTGGACCCTCATGGAGTGATAGCCTGTGATGGGTCTGTCTGGGCCACTGTGATTTAAATGTAATCTCTCTGGTTGAAGAGATTCCTTATGAGGGCATGAATGACAGTTGGATCTTTTCTGTATTTAGTTAGATAAGGAAATGTCAAAGAAACCCCCTCCTTCCATTTGGATGAGAAAAAGGGGCAAGAGACAGTACCCCCCCCAAAAGAAAGAAACAAATAACAAATAAACCACAAAAAAACGTTGAAAAAGTTAGTAAGATTATTCTGGATTATCCAGAGTCCCAATCTAACCATGTGAAGTGTATGTGTGTGTGTGTGTGTGGCTTGAGCCTAGGGCATGCTAAGCTACAGCTCTAGCCATTTTTACTTTTTAATTTTGAGTCAAGGTCTTTTTAAACTTCCCAGGCTGTCCTCAAACTTTAATTCCTCTGCCTTAGCTGCCTGAACAGGAGGGATTATAGGCATGTGCTGCTGCGCTCTATCCACTAGAATCTTGAAAAGCAGAAAGCTTTTCCAGCTGTGGTCAGAATCACATGTGGCCTTGAAAGTATGGTCAGAGAGATGCAATGTTGCTGAGTTTGAAGCTGGAAGAAGGAGACATGAGTAAAGGAATGCAGGTTGCATCTAGGAGCAGGAAAAGGCAAAGAAATAGATTGTCTTCTACAGCAACCAGAAAGTAATGGCTACTGTGTCCACACCATGATTTTTATCCCTGTGAGACCTATGTCGACTTCTGTTCTACAGAATGGTAGCAGAATAAATTTTTGTTCCTTTAAACCACTAAATTTGTGGCAATTTCTTACAGTAGCTACTGAAAGCTTATGAAGGATGATATGCCATTTCCTAATGTTCTTTAAACATGCTTCTCAAACTTTAAGATGCGTAAAGTCACTTGAGGATCTTGTTAAACTTCAAATTGTGATTCAGTATGTCTGGGTGGAGCCTAAGATTGTGAGCTTCTAAAACCACTTCCAACATTTCTTAAAACACATCTAGTTGATGCTGACACTGCCAGTCTAAGGACTATATTAACAATGATTTTAAACCTTAGATGATTTTCTCTCTTTTACTATCTTTGTGTGGAAGAACAAACCAGTGGTTGAATACTAGGTCTGGGCTTAACTATTAGGTAAAAAATCCTGTCACTTGATAGCTATATGATGTTAAGCAAATTACTTAATTTGCTTAAGTCATTTAAGCAATTATTTAAGCTCAGTTTTTTTCACCAATAAAATGGTGATAGTAATACTTGCTTAAAGATTATCATCAGGTAAAATCATTACAGATTAATGCAATTGTTTTCCAGTTCTTGGAAATACAAGTTATCTGCCTGGTGTGGCCCAATGTTTGAGGCCTATTATACTCCCAGGGACTTTTGGTTGTCAGCTGTAAACTTTTTGTATTCATTCATTCATTAATTCATCATCCATCCATTTGTTCATCTTTAAACTCTTTATTTATTTATTGACATCTAAGTACCAAGTTGTATTCCAGGCATTAGGAATATGGTGACAATTAAAACAGATTCTCCTTTCAAGGGTGATGCAAATGATACACATTTAAAATGTGATAAATTTGACTAATATTTTCTAAAAAAGTTGGAAGGATCTTTGAGATATATTATTAAATGAACAAAAGAAAGTTCCTGCACAAAATGTATATTGTGATCCTTTTCATATGAAATTAAGAATGTACTGGGGAGAGGGGAGGACAGGGTGGGGTAGTAAAAATGATTAAGATGCAGTATGTATATGTGCCAATTCCTCAAGATGATTATAATCTTATAATTTGTATCACAAACATACATCAATAATAATAATAATAATGATAGAATAAGAGTATGTGTATAGTGTATGGGGCTAGAGGTATGGCTGTGTCATAAGAGCAAGTACTTACCATGCCACAGGTCCTGGAATCCACAGCATAAATAAATACAATAGCTAGGCATGGTGGCACACACCTGAAATCCCAGCACTCCGGAGGTTGATTGAGGCAGGAGGATCACCACAAGTGTGAGGCCAGGCTGGGGTACATAGTGAGTTCAAGGTCTCATAGTGAGACCTTGACTCAGAAAATAAAATAAAATAAAAATTGTATAATTGTATCTATCTGGAAGATACTACCTTTGCAGAAGGTAATAAGGTAGTGTTGGTGAGAGACTGAGGAATAGACACGCAGGTGAGAAACAGGCTTTCATGGTTTACTTTGTGCACTTCTATACTGCAATGCTTTTCCAACTATCTATAGTGAAGGATTCTTGCCATGTAGTGGACAATTATTCTTTTATGAAACCCAATAAAGATGAGTTACTAAAGTGAAATTTCAGAGCCAGGCATGGTAGCACATGCCTATAATCCCATCACCTGGGAGGCTGAAGCAGGAGGATCTCTGCACGTTTCAGGCCAGCCTAGACTGCAGCAGACCAGCTGCAGTTGATGTAGGGTAGGAAGGGGAGATGTCCTGGGCCGGCGATGAGAAAAGAACCTTCACAATCAATGTTCAGGTTCCCTCTGAGAAGTCTCAGGGTCTGATTTATTTTTATATCTTTAAGCAATAGCTGGGAGGCATTGGGCAGAACATGTTTACATTTTAAGTTGCCTTAGCAATTTCTATTGAAGTAAAGGTTATTTTTTGCTAAACAAAGTACAATTTCTCTAAGCTGTTTCATTTCATTGAACATCATGAATACATATTTAAAAATTACAATTGTCCCCTTATTTACCCACACCTAAACAGAACAGAAAGTAACTTAATCAGAATCTTTATATCAGCTGGGGTACAAGCAAGGTTTAATCAACTAAGTGTCAAACTTGGGGTCACCAGCTGGCCCTTGAGAAACTGCACAATGGTTAATATAGTTTGCTATTAGCTCTCTATTTTTCTATACCTCTATTCATCTTAACTAAATGTCACTTGGGTTCATAGTCTATGAGCAGGAGATATTTACAGCACTTTGAGAAATATTGAGTAACTTGCCTCCTTAATGCATTTACCTGTCTTAACTTTCTTTTTCCCATCTTCCACTATTTCTTACATCTAAAGTCTGTCCTTTCAATCTCTTCGTAAGACCCCTTTAGTAAAAAGAATGTCAGCAATAAGAGGGGGAGTCATAGTAGTGGGGGAAACAGAGCGGGTTTTAGGAGAGGTTTCTTTAGGAGTGGATGTGGCAACAGAACTAAGAGAAACTGGAATTTGGGACTTGTGAGCCAGATCAGATTTCAATATATCATTACCAATTTGCCTCATGGAGAGTTTGTTGTTAGTCACAAACACAATGACTCCTGTGATCAGAGTAACAATTATAAACATTATGGCAAGAAAAAATAAAACATGAGGGTATGATGTGTTCCACCCTTTCTTTCCCCCAGCTGGAACTTTGTCAAGCAGCATTGGAGGTCGGTTAGGCTTCGCCACTAGACTACACAGTGATCTTGAGGTGAGCCTGGACTACACAGTGAGACCCTGGCAAAAACCCAAAAACCAGGGCCAAGGATTTAGCTCAGTGGCACCATGCCTGCCTTGCAAGCAAAAGGTCCTGAGTTTGATACTTGGTACTGGGGAAAAAAATTAAAAATAGAAATAGGTACAAGTCATAGAAATGCCTCAAAGACTAATTTTTATGGACAAAGGAGGTAACAAAAAGGGAGTGCCTTAGCCTTTCCATTGCTGGACAAAATACCTGACATCTGTAATGTAAAGGAGAAGTTTATTTGGCTCACAGTTTCAGAGGATTCAGTCCATAGTCAGCTGGCTCCCAGGCAAAAACATCATGGTAGAAGGTGTGGTGGCCCAAAACTGCTTAGTTCATGGCAGCTGGTAAGCAAAGTACAGGGGGAAAGTTCCAAAGAGGAAGGGGCTAGGAACCAGACAGACCCATTGCCACAACCTATGTCAGACATACCCAGAAGCATGCTTTATTAATCTGCTAGGCAGCTCTTAAATCTAGTCAAATTAGCAATTAAGGTTACCTGGTACAGGGGTAATATGTGATCTGGGTTTTAAAGACTATATACATAGGCTTTTGTCAGAAGAATAATTGTGCAAGAGTGCTTTAGGCAGAGGGAAAACAGAAGCCAAGACAGGGAGGTTTGAGATTGCTGGATGTGTTGAAAGATACAGTAAACACCTGTTGTTCTAGCCTGCTAAGTCTCTAATCTATTTGTTTTCCTTTGGGGATGCACAACCTCTCCACTTTCAGTGAACATGATTTGGGTGGGGCTGATATCTTCCCCAGTTTTTGAACAAAGTCACTTTTCTCACACTGCTTCCATCCTCACAGTGATTAGTTCAGGATGTCAGTTAGGTCCAGGACTTTTGCTGGAACCATGATAAGGGGAGAGAATTGTTTGTTCTTTGTTGGATTGCTGAGAGAATGCAAGCCCGGAGCTACTGACTACCATCTTTTGTGTATGTGTTACTGGACACTGAACCCAGGCCCTTGCATATGCTAAGCATGCAGTCTACCACTGAGCCACACCCATACCCGGATTATCATGAGAGAACCAGATTGAGGATGGAGCCAGCAAAGAAGAGCACAGACCAGAGCTAGAAAGAGAATCCAATGACTTAGTGTATGTCCCCGAATGTGGACATACCCAATATTCCATATCTGGGATTTTCGGTTACATGAACACCTAACTTCTTTCTTATTCATTTCACCTCAAACCCATTTTTAATTGACTAAAAATAATAACAGGAATATTAGTGTGCCAGAATGCAGTGTGTGTGTATAAGGGTGTGTACTAGTGTGTACTCTGTGTATTAGTCACTAAAGTGACTGATAAGGTGGGCAGGGGCTGGAATGTGAAGGCTGAGGAATAGGCCTTTATGTGACTTCTAGGATTTCTGGAGGGATTAAAAGCTAATTACCTCAACCAGAAAAATCAAGAGCTATAAATTAGAAACTCAGCAACACTTGGTTCCTTGAGCTTTTATAGTTGTTTCATTTTTGTTATTGTGTTTCCTTCCAACTATGACAAAACTTGAAAACACAGAAAGGAGCACTAGGGATCTGGTTGTGGCTGAAGCAGTGTTACTGAACCAGGCCTATTTTGGCCGCTACACAATATATATGCCAAACAAGTTTTGAAAGGAGAACAAGTTTTGCAAAGGAGAGTTTATTCACATGGTGGCCAAGTGTGTAAGGGGAAACTCAAATCTCAAACTACCTCTCCAAGGATAGAGATATTTATGGAATAAAGCAGCAGGGTGACTTAAAGCCTGGAGAAAGGTTACTGGAGGTGAAATAATCAATGCACATACAATCAATCTTCATGGCTTATCTCAGCTGCTTTCTCTTTGCTGGGACACAACACCTGCCATCTGAAATTTAAAGGAGGAGTTGATTTTGGCTCACAATTTCAGTCCATGGTCAGCATGCTCCAAGGCAAAAAACAGTATGTCCAAAGGGTGTGGCAGAGGACAAGGCATTCAACCCATGGCAGCTAGGAAGCAGAGAAAGAAGGGAGGAGCCAGGTACACGAAACACTCTTCCAGACCATACTTGTAGTGACTTCCAACCCCACTTCTTAAAAACAAATTCAGTTACTGAACTCATGAATTGATGATCCACTGTTAAGTATCACACCCAATGATCCAATCACCTGTTAAACATGAGATTTTGTGCGGGGACAGTCTAGATTTAAAATATAAAATGGGTCTTCATAGGATGCATATTCAGAAAATAATAGTGTTAGTATGATCTGAGGGTAGAGTTTTAGCCTTCTGCCATCAAAAGTCAACCATTGTACATTTCTGCAGGCCCAAGTGAAGAGTCAGTAGTTTCAACAAAACTAGGCTTCAAGTCCTGGAAAGTAACCCATATGCCTTAAGTGCTGCGTACAGCAAAGCTAGTTGGAAGCTAATAATACATAGCTTGGGTGTGGGGCTGGAGATGTAGCTCAGTGGTTTCATGCCTGCCTGGCAAGCTCGAGATCCTGAGTTCAATCCCTGGTACGAGGAGAAAAAAAAAATGTACAGGAAGCCATAGCTCAGGTGCATGACCTTCAGAATCAGTGACTTTTTGGGGGGAGGGGGGTATCAGGGATCAAACTTGGGTCCTTGCACTTGTGAGGAAGGTGGCAGAACCACTGAGCTAAATCCCCAACCCTGTTTAAAGCCAACTAAAAGCAAGTAACTAAAGGAGACCATTGTTACTCAGGGTCAAAGAGGTAAAAAGTACAAAGCATTGGATAGTTAAAATACGATTAAGGCAGCTATGTTTATTGGCTAGTAGTTATTAAAATTTTGTTCTCCCACGGACTCTTGGAGCCTGAGGTCTTATTCTTTTTGTAAACTTCTCTAAATCCTTAAAACATGCTTCTGAGTTGCAATAATTATAACTGTAGGCCTTATTTGGTAAATGCTGGGCAGATTATTGTGCGCCATCCAGCAAGGAGAAGGTTTTAATAGAAACAGGGCTTGGAAACAGCCCTGAACAATTAAAAATGGAAAGGACTTAACAAGTCCCTAAAAAATGACATTTTAAGAATGACTCTATTTTCCTTTTAAGGATTAAGAGTTATAGTTTTTTTTATTTTCAGTAAGGAAGTGGCTGACCTCTCTCTGTAGTGTTTCCTATTTCTAATAAATATTCAAAAGCAGAATTTCACTGAAAAAACCTGCAGGAATTATAAGAATTAGCCTTTTTAAAGTTCCCAACAGGGTGGGGGATTTAGCTCAGTGGTTCCACTGCCAACCTCGCAAGCACAAGGACCTGAGTTCAATCCCTGGTACAAAAAAAAAAAAAATCAACAGTAAAGCTCCCAACATATTTTAATTAACTTCCTCAGAGGAAACAAAATAACTGTGAACCTGAGGAACACATTTACTAGCCATTTTGAACATTTAGAAACAAAATCAAAAGTAAATATAGCCTCCTGCCTATAGCTGTCATGTCTTTTTAATCTACAATTACCTATTTTTTTTTGTCTTTTGTGACATTTTTCATGATTCTAGGCCAACTGTTTTGCAGGATGCCTCTAAATTTGGATTTTGTGAATTGTTTTCTTTTGACTAGATTCAGGTTAAGTATTTTCCCAAGAATACTCCATAGGTGATGTGCCCTCCATGCTTTCCCATCAAGCTGTATGTGACACTCAGTGTCCAATTATTGGCTAATTTTGATTATTGGTAGAGGTACTGCCCACTAGAGTACTTTAGAGTTACCTTTATGGTCTCTAAATTAACAAGTAACCTGTGGCATAATTCTTTGACAATATGTGGTACTAATTACAGACATTACAAACATTGTTTCAAAGAATAATGGCCCATAATGAAATGCTGTATTTAGAATTATTTCAACAAACTTCTAATGAGTATCCACTTTGTTATGCTAGGTGCTAAGTAAAAATCAAAGTGGTAATCACTGACTAGAGTATTTCTAATGCTAAATTAGAACACTTTCTGGGGCCCAGTCTAGTGTTCTTTCCAGGACAGCATCCCAAGGCTCTATTGTAATGCTGGTCCATGACAGGTGTTTTTGACAGGTTTAACATATTACAATGAAAGCAATTAGCGATACCTTTCTATGTAATTAAAAGAACAAGCTTTCTCCAAATTCACCATAAAGTGCTTTAGAGGGAACTTTATTTGGATTGATTGAATTATGTTCATTGTGACATTCATCTCACTGGAGATCTAATTTTTTTTTTTTTTTTTTTGGGGTACCAGGGATTGAACTTGTGACCTTGTGCTTGCGAGGCAGGCACCGGAAATACTGAGCTAAATCCCCGGCCCTAGAGATCTAATTTTGCTGCAGGGAAATGTTTTACAATGCCAGTCACATGCATTAAGTAATGGGATATTGCTCATCTTTAAACTGTTGCTACACCTTTAAACTATCACAGGTCAAGATTTTTCTTTTCATAAATCAGGAAACAATTCAGAAGTATGTATAGCCTATGCCTTAAGGATAACTACTTACAGTTGATATACACATTCACTTTTTTTTGAATTTTTAATATTTATTGAGTGTTCATAAAAAAAGCATCAAAATTTTTAACATCAACTGTTTTTTGGTGTACAAAGTCTTAAAAAAACCAACAGAAATTCCTATATGAACTACAAAGAAAATGCCAACAAACTCTACAGAAAATAATCTTTACTTCAATTATTACAACTTAGTCTTCACACATGACAACAGCACATTCAATACACATGTATTACTTACACTGACAGCATATGTGTTTTGCTTTCCTGGCCTTTTTGTAAGACATACTTGACATCTTTTTTTTTCCTTAACTTCCTTTATTGGTACATTTTAGGTATACAATACATTTACATTTCTCATTGGGAACTTGTACCTTCCTACTTGACATCTTGTTGGTCTTGCTATTTTGTCAGGAGTCTTTTGTTTGTTTGTTTGTTTTGAGACAAGGTCTCCCTATGTAGTTCAGGCTGGCCTTGAATTCACTATGTAGCCCAGGCTGGCTTCCAACTCAAAGCAATTCTCCTGCCTCAGCCTCCCAAGTGCTGGGATTACAGCACCACTACACCCAGCTAGGAAGTTTTTATTATACAATGTGTAGTTAAGAGGAACATAAAATATCAATACACTAAAGTATTAAATTCTTAATACATATTACATGTTTAGAATAAACATCAACATTCTCACATCAGCTGTGTACTTACAAAACCTAAAAGATAATTATCAGAAATACATTCCTCTATGAACTACATACAAGCCCTGGTACCAAGGGGGTGTGTGGGGAACTTGCAATCCTCTATGAACTACAACGAAAATACCAACAGAACTCTACAACAAAAACAATCCTTTCAAAAAAATCTTTTCTTCAATTGTCACACCCAAGGCAATCTTCACATGACAGCTATATATTCCATGCACACATTTTGCTTACCTGACAGTACAAGTGCTTAGTTTTCCTTTCCTGTGTGGCAGGCCATTCTTGTTACCTCTCTCGTCTTCCTCTTTTATCAGGAGCTTTTTTTTTTTTTTGAGACAGGGTCTTACTATGTAGTTCAGCCTGGCTTTGAACTCAGTGATCCTCTTGCCTCTGCCTCCTGAGTGCTGGGCTTATAGGCTTGTACCACCATGTCTGGCCAGGAGCTTCTTAGTATTCTGAACAACGTGCAAATTTGTAGAAGTTTCAGTCCATAATCACCTGGCTCCAAGGCAGGGATGGCAAACAGGTATCGCAGAGGAGATAAAACATGGCACCCACAGGGTAGCAAAAGCAGCAAAGGAACAATTCCTGGGGGTGGAAGACAGAAAAAAGCAACAAGGGCTACACATGTGCTTCATAGTTCAGAGGGTTTTTATATGTATCACTGGTCTCTCAAAAACCAAGGTTATTCCTTGAGGAATAATGGAAGCAGAGGTTAGTGTGAGGTGTTGGCTGGATTACTAATTTTTTGTCTTCAGACTCAAGAATATCTAGTGTATACCTAATTTCCAGAACAAAAAGTTAGGGTAATCTTAAACGTATATTCATTAGCTCTTTTATATTGTCAATTCTGCTATGGGTGAGTCTAGCTCAATTTAAAACATAAAAGTCAGATACAGAGATCAGCTCTTTTAGGCACTATTATATTTTTGGTGAGTCATGGAATGTAATATTTTTTGTATTGAGTTTGGGATCTGTGGAGCTGGACTGAGTGAGTTCAGGGAGATAAAAAGCAGCTGCAAGAAAGCTTGGATTCTGTCCTCTTATCAGTAGGCCCATGCTCTGCCCTTCACCTTCTCGGTAAAAAACTTTGTACCACTGCTTGTTCTAGGTAAGTGAACTTAATTAATAAAAGAATTATTATGACATTTTCCTCCTCCTCTCTCCAGTACTGGGGATTGAACCCAGGGAACTATGAGCTACTTCCTAGTCCCTTCTCTCCCTTTTTGAGAAAGTGTGGCCAAGTTGCCAAGCATGACTCTGAACTACTGATCCTCCTGTCTCAACCTACACAGTAGTTAGGACTACAGCTGTGCCCTTCTTCGGCCATCTCCAATTTTTACGGGGACTCTGGCAATATCTTAATTTCCACAAACCCTACATTCATCAAAGATGAGAAGAGAGTTCCCTGGAGGGTTCACTGTGCAAAAAGCAACTGAAGGAGGCTAGTCAGCTGCAAAGTCAGCTTCACTTCAGACAAGTAGGTCCCCAGCCTCCAGGCCCAGACTCCTCCCACCAAAACTCACAGCCCCTATCCCAGAAAGATAGCCGCCTCCGCCACTGAACCCCCCAAGGCTTGGCGTGCTACCAGGCTGGGAAGATTTCCCAATGGTCAAGAGTCAGGAGCACGCCCATCTCGTCATTTCTAGGAAGCGAAACCGGCAGGGTTGCGCGGCTCACAACAGGAAGCACTACCGGTCTGATCCGCCCTGTGCTGCGGTCCAAGCAGTTCCCTCCGCCTTTAAGTCTCGTAGCCGGATCTAACTTGTCTTCTCTGCGTGCCGGCCTTCTGCCCGTGCGCGGTCGTGACCGTTCCCCTCCCTTCCTCCTCTACAGCGCCATCCTCTTGTGACGTAGCTTGTGACGTAGCTTGTGACATAGCGGCAGACTCCTACCCTGGGCAGGTCAGTTTCTGCAGGCGGCGCTTTGAAAGGCGGGTGAGAAAGTTTTCCGCCTGTTGTTTGGTTTGAGAGGGTGTAATGTAACCCCTTTTGTAATTTCCTAAAACTTCAAATTAAGTCCTTAAACTGTGCCCATTTTCTAATAAGGTTGGAACGTGAGAACCCTTCATTTAATTGGTCACCATCCACACTGAGGGATGCTGTTAAAAGGAAACAACAAAATATGGTCGAGTTTATTTGGAAGCTCTGGTGTTTGTGTTCTTAGTGTGAACGTTGAGAGGAAGCGTAACCATTTTTTTTTTTTTTTTTGACATGGAAGCTGGGATAAGCAGCGTTCAGCCTGAAGAAGTTAATGTACTTTTAATTTAGTTTAATTTTCACTTGGGTGGTAGCTTCGGCAGCACGAATACTAAAACGTTCACTTGGATTATCCAGGAATGGTACTTTGAAAGGCTGGACAAAAAAAGAAGAATTTCAAAAAATAGTTAATTGTCTTCTGAGCAATTTAAACCCCAAATGAAAATCAAGATGTATTAGAAGTAAAAACTTAAACTTACAAGAACCAAAAGTGTTATGGCTTGTGTCTAGATGTCCCTCCAAAGCCTCATGTGGTCATAGGTGGGGGTTTTCAGAGGCAGCTGGATCTAGAATGTATGATCCTGCAATTAAGTGTGTGATGCTGGGGTCAAGGGTGTGTGATTACTAAAGTAGTCCACTGATTGGTTTGGCATAGTTCTGGATAGCATTAAGGGTGCCCTACCCTGGGTGTATGTGCTACCCACCCTGTAGTGGTGGGTAGCCTGGATAGAATATAAGGGACAAAAAGAGGGTCGTCACTTGTCACTTGCTTGCTGCTTGCTGCCTTCTGCCTGCCATGTACTGTTTACCCTCTGTGATGCCCCTCTGCCATGCCAGTAGACTCATGTGTCTGCTGGACATTGTCACTGCTCTGTGCTTATTGTGCAGTGTGATAGTGTACAGTAGTACGGTGCTGAATCAGAGCCAAGGATGTCTAGAAGCAAGAGGAAAAGCAGTAGTGATGTGGAGGGGACTGCTAGAAAGCTCAAAGCAATAACCATGGAAACAAAAGTGAGAGTATTTTTTTTTCTAAATAGAACTTTTTAAAAAATTCATTAATTTTATTGGTGCATTTTAGATATACAATATGATGACATTCATCATTGGAAATTTGTACTTTTACATGATATATCTTGGTTCTTATTTTTTCCCCATTCCCCTGCCCTCCCCTCAACCTCTCTACCCCTCCCTATTTACAGACTTTGTTTATATTTTTTCCTTTTCTCATATTTATTCCTTTCCCTTACCCCTCCCACTTCCCCTTCCCCTTTGCCCCTTTTCTTCCTATTTCATATTATCTATTATACATTTTGATTCTTATTTACACTTTCAATTTCTCACACTAGAGAAACTATTCAGTATTTATACATGTGTGTCCTATTTATTTCACTTAAGAGTATGGCCTCAATGTGCATCCATTTAGCTATAAATATTTTCTCATTAAAAGTAAAAATATTTGAGAAATTGGACCAAGGCAAAAAGATGGTGGATGAAGAGACCCTAGAGGAAAAAATAACTGAAAAATCAAAGAGATTAACAACATATGAAATGGCAAGGGGAGTTTTCTTTACCTGAAGAGGCACTGTTAGTTTTTGAGGCATAGGACCTCAATGTAGATTGATACACAAATGTTGCAGTAGCCAATCAATGACATCCAATGCTACAGAGTAATCTCTAATGATTAAAAAAAGAGCCACTACTCAGACATCACTGGATCATCTTTTTTTTCCAGGAGGGTAGACAGAATTGAATTCATCAAAAACCCTGTGTCAGCCAGGCATGGTGACACATGCCTGTAATCCCAGCACTGAGGAGGCTGAGGCAGGAGAATTGCCTTGAGTTTGAGGCCAGCCTGGGCTATATAGTGAATTCAAGGACAGTCTGAACTACATAGTGAGACCCTGCTTCAACAACAACAACAACAACACCTCAAAAGACAACCTGTGTCATCAGCATCAGTTATGAATGGAGGTCCTTCTTGCCCTCCATCCCGCACTGCTGATGATCCTTCAGCCCCACCATCTCCCGCCTACCTTCCCTCTTTTAGTTAGTAACTCTCTTCTTGTCAGTTACTCCATGCAGTCCCCTACATGCCAGTTGTACTGTACTGTACTGTACCACCATTTAAAGGTGACTGATAAGATAAAAAAGTTTATTTATAGTTGTGCTGTACTGCACCACCATCCTAAGGTAACTGTACAAGTAAAATTGTTTGTTTAAAGTATTTTTGTGTGTGGTTTTCTTATGCTTTACATTATACATTTGTGTCAAAGGTGTGTAAGACTCAGTTTTGCAGACTTACAAATGAATCTGAGTTACGAAAGGTTCTCTGGGAGGAGGACTTCCTTCATAAGTCAAGGACAGTGTACTGGGAATTGACCCTACCATAGGACCTTTGCATGGAGCTATAACCCGAACCTTCCTTTTTCTTTTTTTTTTTTTCAATTGTACAATTTTGAGCAGGGTCTTGCTAAATTGCCCAGGCTGGTGTCAAATTTGTGATCCTCCTGTTTCACCCTCCTGAGCTGCTAGGACTACAGGTGTGTGTCAGAACACCTGGACGAAGTTCTCTTTTCTTGATAACTGTGCCTGCCAATTTTTCCTTCCTCTCCCTTAAGTGATGATAAAAAGAGAAAATTTTAAAAGTTTATGGTTGGGCTGAGAGTATAGGTCAGTGGTAGAGTCCTTGCATGGCATGTGTGAAGCCCACAGCTCATCCTCAGCCCGGAAAAAAATGTGTATATTTTCATGAGAGTGTCAAAGGACAAAATTAAAATTTAAAGATCTTAATTGGTTTTATTTATGATTTTAGAATTGAACAATATTTTATTCTATAAAATAGACTGAGCAGAGGAGGTTGATTTTAATTTTAAAAATTTATTATAGTAAAAGGCACATTGCAGCCAGGGATTTCGCTCAGTGGCACCACCACCTGCCTCGCAAGCGCAAGGTCCTGAGTTCGATCCCCCATGCTGGGGGCGGGGGGGGGAGGGGGAAGGCGTATTGCCAATAATCTCCCTCAAAATACTCCTTGGCTTCAAATTTAGCTTGTTGTTCTTGCTATTGTTTCCCCCTATCATCTTGATTTTTTTC
Source organism: Heterocephalus glaber (assembly GCF_000247695.1). Next base: position 34,789,026 of record NW_004624730.1, read on the forward strand.
TTTATTTGTACTGAGTTTCTCATATAAGAGAAACCATGCCATATTTATCCAGTGTCGGATTTATTTCACTTAGCATTATGAACTCAAGATGCATCCATTTTCCTACAAATGACTTAAATTTATCCTCTTAATACTTGTTTTCAGTTATTCCAGTATTCAGGTTTTTGTTTGTTTGTTTGGTGGTACTGGAGAAATTCATCACCTTTGCACTGATGTAGATCCCTAGCCCTTTTTTATTTTTCACTGGAAGACAAAGTCTTGCTAAGTTGCTAAATTGCCCAGGTGCAGGATCCATCCTTCAGCCACAGGTTCCCAGACTGCTGGGATTATAGCGCCATGCCACCACATCTGTCTTGACATTGTAGATGGGGGTTGAAGAAAGCAGAAACAGAAAAAAAATTGTTTATTTCAAAGTTACTTTTATTGTAAGATGGGAACAGGGAGACCAAACAATAGAAAAAGAACTTGCTAACAGCAGGTTACTTTTCTGTAAGGAGTAAAGCAGAGGGAACTTTATATTATGCCCAGTGAAACTAGACTGTTTCGGAAATCTCTTGGTCCTGATCTAGGAAGGTCAGATGATAACTTAGTTTGGAGATGGTGATGAGGAACTTTAGTATGAGTGACCCCACTTTTACTTTTAGTCTGGTCTGTTGGGACCTAGTGCAGGGGCCTAATTCAAAACAATGGCCCGTGATTTTTATTCAACAAGTTATTTTCTTGTTTTGAGGGTGTTTGTTGGAGACAAACATTCATTTACAGAGAGACATAAAATTCCCTCTGGCATGGGATATGAGTGTAGCTCAGTCAGTGGTTGAGCCTCACTTAACATGTGTGAAGCCCTAGGTTGGTTAAAATACCATAAAAATCCCATTTTTCTTCCTCTGGTGAAAACCACCTTCCATAGCTGTTCAGTGAAAGTAGGAGGGTGTGTGTGCGTGTGTGTGTGTATGTGTGTGTGTGTGTGTTTGTGTGTTAATGGTAAAGAAAAAGAGGAAGGTAGGATAGGTGGGAGAAAGTGTGTGGTGAGCTGCTTAGAAATAGAAAAATCACCTATGTAAATAGAGGGGCCTACAGTAAGAACAACCACAACAAACAGAGGCACTTGAAATACTCCAAATACCATAGCTCTGGGTTGTACAACATTAAAAAAACACATTGCCAGTCAGTCCCTACACAAGCATTTGTGATGAGTCTTCTCTCTTCAGATGATTTAAATAAATTTTACAGCTTTGGCTGCCTCAGAAGAAGTAATCACAAGGGTTTATGGTTATTCAGTGATAATATTGTGAACTTTATTCTGTTAATAATGAAATACATCTATTTCCAGATTACGTAGCCCCCCTTTTAGTCTTCTTAGTATGGTAGCATTGGTTCCCAGTTCTGCTAGTGGATGTTGTTATACTGATCTACATTTTTTTGCCTAAGACTGTACCCCTCTGGGAAGGCAGCACTGTTGCTGCTATTTCCAGTTCCCTAGTTTTTGAATGAAAATGTCTAGTAATAAGGAACCAATAACAATGTCAAGTAAATAATAAAATTCACTAAAATAGCTGGGTGTGGTAGTGTACACCAGCACTTGTGAGGCTGAGGAAGGAGGATTGCCACAAGTTCAAGGTCAACCTGAACTACACAGGGAGACCCTGTCTCAAAAAACCAAACCAAAACCAAAAAAAAAAAAAGAAAAAATTCATTAAAATGTATTAATGCAGGTTGAGTTTCCTTAACTCCAAAATTTTTGGATTAGGGATACTCAACATGTAAAAATCCTATGCAAATATATCAATATCCAAAAATTCCAAAATCTGAATCACTTCTGGTCCCACAGTTCAGAGAGTAGATATTCAATATGTACCAAATGACTGTCTTATTAGTGTGCTGTCTTATTAGTAATTTATCTCTTTGTTGTTTGTAATTCTGCTTGGTCAATATTAACTTATAGAAATTGGCTGGGAATACATTTCATATATTTCTAAAGCATTTGAATATAAATCTGAAGTTTGCTGTGTGTTTTAGTTCCCTATATTGAAAGAAAAACCACTGCTCTGTATTACATTATTTAAAACTAATTGCTTATTTCAGTAACATTTGCTAGCTCGACAGTAAAAACAGAAAAAATGGTACATTCTGTGATCTTAAATCCATACATTTATATCGGAATAAATTATTCACAGATCTGTGCAATGCTATTATGTCTACCCTGAAGTTAGCAAACCACAGATATACTGTAATTCTATATTCTCTTTTTCAAAAATTCTACCTTCTTTTCTTTTTACCATGCTAGAGATTGAAGCCAGCACCTTCAACTGAGCTTCAGTTCTAGCCTCTTTTTAAAATTTTTTGTTTTGAAACAAGGTCTCACTGAGTCCCTTAGTTCCCCAGGTGGGGCTTGAGTTTTTGCTCCTCCTACCTCTCAAGGTGGCCATCACATCTGGTTTAGGGTGGTGGTTGACTCTCTTATTTTATTTTATTTTTAATGTATTTATTTAGGTACTGGGGATTGACCTTGGGACCTTGTGCTTGCCAAGGAGGCGGTGGAACCACTGAGCTAAATCCCTGGCCCCAACTCATTTTAGAAGTAAACCATGAAGTCAGGAACCTAGATCCCAGAATGGTAGAAACAAAGCTTGTTTAGTTCAGAGTTTTATATATTTATAGGACTTTATTATCCTTACTGGAGGTGGTGTTTAAAGGAGAGGGCAAGAGCATTATTGGGGGTTAATTTAGTTTCTGTGGCTTTTAAAATACAAACAAAAATGATGATTATACAGTGTTAGTCTTTAAAATGTCAACAATACTGTTGATATTTTCACAACTAGAACCAAGACGTAACATAATGTCCTTACCAGGAAAATGCCAATAGCTTTTGTTATTAGGAAGTTTGAGAGTACATTTTATTATCATCTGCATTCATGCGATAAAATTCAGAGCTCAAAGGGAAAGGTATTTACCAGCTTTATCCATCCATCTTACAACTAAGATACTTTTGGAGCTGAGTGGTAGATGCTTGCCTAGCATCCTTAAGGCCCTGGGTTCCATCCCCAGCTCTTAGTCCCCTCACCCTAATACTTTCACAGTTAACAAGCATCAGATACCACTAGCAAGGGATTGGGCTTTATATGATTGCTCTGAAGGTTATAATATTATTATTATTATTTTTTGGTACCAGGGATCGAACTCGGGACCTTGTGCTTGCAAGGCAGGCAGCAGAACCAGTGAGCTAAATCCCCAGCTGAAGCTTACAATAGAAAGCATCAATTAGGGCAATATGTATATGTGAGGATCACTTCAGATTATTTGGGAAAGCTTTTCTTCCGAAGTGTTGTGAACTTCCATTCTAAGATGACTGGAATATTTTTGGAAAATGAGTCTACTCATTTATAGTGGTAATTAATGTCTTTGCTTCCCATACTCTGTAGCAGTTATTATTTTGGCATAGGAAATTAGCACAATTTAGCATTTTGAAACAACCATTTTGTTATATTCATGGATTTTGTGGGTCAATTCAGAGTAGTCATGGTAGGGATGGTTGATCTTTCCTTCTTGAGGTCTTAGGTCTCAACCCTCAAGCTAGGCTGGCTCAAAAACTGCTGAAAGGAATATCTGCTCTTGACTGCTTTATATGGCTTACTTTCCTTAAAACTAGTGTTCTCAGGGTCATCAAGATTTTTACATAGCAGCTTGGGGCTCCAAGTCTAAGTGTCAGTGCATATGGCAGACTGCCTGGTCTTTATGTCCAATATAACTTCATATATTATTGTCTGAAGTCATCACAGTTCTGCTCCAGTGCAAGAAGTATGGCCTAGACTCCACATCTCTCGATGGAAGGCATGTCAGAAAATTGGGGATCATGTTTTCAAACTGCTACTTACAGGGTATCAAGCCATTGTATACTCATTCAACTCTGAAGAATTTCCCTTTAGATGTTTTTTCAAAGTGAGGACGTATTCATCAAATCCTCTTCATGGGTTCTGAAGCCAATAAAACTGCCATGTAATGCTTTTTTTCTCTTGGGGAATATGCAGGGAATTAACAGATGGGCTGGTGTTTTTAAACAAGCTTTGCTGATATCTATGTCCCATGGGAGAGGTGGGCTGTATTTCTGCCATGAGGGAGAACATTTCATCACTACCTGATGAAAGCCCTTTTGTTTAGAATTCATGCTTGCTTGTTTTTACTGTGTGCTATTTGGATATATATGTTTCTGCAAGCTTCTGAAAAAAAACCTTGGCTATTGATAAGTTAAAATATCCCTAGGGCAAGGCCAGGGCAAAGTGAGCCCTTGCTTCAGCTGCAAAATTTAAGAAACACAAAATTTGTAACCAAGGTGTTTTGTTTTTTGTATTTTTATTAGTACATGTTTGTGAAACAAATGATTACAGTCATTGTGGGTAGTTGGTATACGTATGTGACACATATTCATTCTTTTATCTCCCCCTCATGGGCTACCACACCTGGCTTGTCTGTTTATATTTAAGAGTGAAGGCAGAAAGCTGATTTTGTGGGAGAGGAGAGAGAGCCTAGTGAACAGTAAGCTTTATTGGAGGATTAGCAAGCAAGGAGCAAATCACTTGCTAGTGGGCTTGCCAAATGTTAGGACCCATCAGTAACCTGGTTTGCCAGGGTACAGATTGGCCTTGACTGACAGCTCTCAGGGAAATGAATAGGGGAAAGGGGAGCTCTTGTAGGCCATTATGTAGATTTTCCCAATAGTCTTTTATTTCCAGTTCCCCAAAACCACTGTCTTTCCAGGACTGGGGCTGTGGCGGGTGTTGGGGGGCGTCTTTTCCTTTTTTTTTTTTTTGAGGCAGAGTCTCACCATGTAGTTTAGTGTGGCCTTGAACTCACTATGTAGTCCAGCTGGCCTTGAACTCACAGTGATCCTCCTGCCTCATACTCCCCAGTGCTGGGATTACAGATGTGCACCATCACCACACCTAGCTCAGGGGAGGTCATTTTTGATCCCTGATCCCATCCCCTCAGTTCTGGGAGGCAGACTTACTTCTTACTGGTCCCCTTCTGTAGGTGCTTAACTTTACTTTTTCTTAGGCCAGTTGACACTCAGCCATCATGTTGATGACTTCCTAAAGATGTGATTTGGTCTGCTGCCTTTTGTTCTCATTCTTTATTTCCCTGTGATTTATCTTTTATTTTCCTCTTGAATGGAGGAAATTTGAATGGAGTGGAGATACAAGCTTGTGTTCAATTTTCCATCTTATTAGGTAATCAGTAATCTTTATTAAACTTTTTAGATGATTACTGCATGGTTTTTCCCTTAGAAAGGACTTCTTCAATCACATATATATTTAAAATGCTATATTTTATTTTGTCCTGAGAATTAGTGTCCCACTAAGGATATTTAGTGTGCGTTAGGGCCATCTAGTGGACAACTTGAATTTAGCACCTTTGGCTTTGACTATGTCAGCAAGCGGGCTGAGACCCACAGGAGCTAGAAAGCGTCAGTAGTTGCTTCCTTAGTGTCTCTGGGGGAAAATCTTCCCAAATAGAAGAGTGTCTTGTCCACTCCATGTAAAGGACACATACATTTATTTTGTGGGTTATTTTATCACCTATTTCATCTTCATGGCTATCTTAAAGTTTTACTGCTAAAATTTAAAATGTTTTAATAGCCTTGTGGGAGACAAAAGAAAAAAGAAAAGAAAAGAAAAGAATGGACCTGACTGTCCTCCTGTTTTCATAACTATTCTTTTATTCAGTGAGGCGTATGTTCTATTCTTTTCTCCTCTGGGATGTTTTACTAGTCAATTGTTGGCCTTTCCTAGGAATTAATTGAAAAGGAAATGGCAGATATGATTAGGCAGCTGGACCTGGTAAAAAGGTAGAGGCTCAGAAGTACTCAAGGCCAATTGAGACAAGCTGCCAGTGAATTATGCTGCTCTGTGGTTATTAAGACTTCATATTACACCAAAGTGAATTGAAAAGACAAGTTATCCAGTCTCTCAATTTTAGCTTCAATAATTTACTTTAAAAATGATCTGAGGAAGATTTCAGACAGAAATTTAAAATTACTTGTCTTTTTTTTATAACTCCAAAAGAATTTTATGTCTATAGCTGAAAACTTGCTGTGGATACTCTTAAGCTTTAATCCAGCCAACTCCAGAGAATTCCCATAGTGTCAAAATACTGTACTCTATACTAATTCTCAGTGCTTGGGCCAAGTGCAAACCAGTTAAGGTTTTAAATAGATCAGGTGTGAGCTAAAACCTGCTGCATAATTTAAATACCATCTAATGTCCAAATGTCATTTTTAGTCTTCAATCAAACACAGTTTTGATATCTTCTAGTATTTTTCTTAGGGTGATTTACCTTTAACTTTGAGTCAGGGATGTGATGGCTTCTTGTATACTTGACTTGAAATGGAATTGGGATATTTCCTTGTCATAAAAAAATGTTTAACAGCTTGAAATGTATATGTCTCAGCTTTATTCCAAGGACATCTGCTTATATAGCTGCAAAACAAAGAGTTGTTGCTTGGTTTGGCTAATATATCATTGAGTAGCACCAGTAATTATAATTTATTATCTTGTAATTGAAAAATAAAAAGCATATATGCACAGTAATGTCATGTAAGTATTGTAAGAATAAAATTGTAAGTATTGATGGCAGGGGAGTTAGCATCAACCATCAGTTTCTGAAAATTGAAGAGCTATGAAACAGACATGTTATCTGCCCACAAGTGCATGTCATGGACAAATTAGTATGACAGTAATAATAGTGGCATCAAGAGCAGTAGCCAGCATGTACAGAACACCTATACCAGACACTGTTCTGAGTGCTCTTATTTGTACTGATTCATGTTGTCTTCTTAATAGTCTGATGAGGTAGATAATATGTTTATGCACATTTTATAGACAAAATTGAGGCATGGGTGCTAAAATTGCATGGCCACAAGAGAGGGATTGAATAGGGATTGGAGTGTCCTTTGGTCTTACAGTTGGTTTGGATTTTGGCTAGTTCTGCTTTGGTGGAAGGATCCTCAGAGGATTATGAAAGACCCTTTAACATATCCAGGGAAAGGTCAGCTCTTGATCATCATGGGCCAAAGCTCTAGGCAAGAGTCTGAGAATGTTGGTTCAGGGATGAGGCTGAGAAGGTCTTTTCTGAGTTCCTGGCCAGATCATCTTTGGTTAGACTCACCAACTCTTTTGGCTCTGTGGCTGGAAACTACCCCTAGAGAATTGAGAGTGGATTTTACTTTCATATGATTGTGATCTAAGGTTGTTTGTAACCTTCTTCTCCATCTCTTTAAGTAGTAGAGAGAGTGGATTGATTTTTTTTGAGACAGGTCTCACTGTGTAGTTTAGACTGGTTTAAACTCACTAGCCCAGGCTGGCCTTGAACTTTCAGCGATCTTCCTGCCTCAGCCTCCCAAGTCCTTGGATTACAGGTATGCACCACCATGCCTGGCTCGACAGTGGATTGATTTGAGTGTAACAAAAACCAAAGTAGGTGTGAATATACAATAAATAGGACATCAGCCAGATGTGGTAGTGCACACCTGTAATCCCTTTATTTAAGTAATCCCAGCACTTGGGAGGTAGAGGCAGAGGCAGGAGGATCACTGCAAATTGGAGGCCAGCCTGGACTACATAGTGAGTTCAAGACCAGCTTGAACTACATAAAAGACCCCATCTCAAAAAAAAGAAGAGAAGAAAAAAAGGACATCAAACTTACTCTCTTCTTTCTTTTTCTCTTTCTTTCTTTCTTTCTTTCTTTCTTTCTTTCTTTCTTCCTTCCTTCCTTCCTTCCTTCCTTCCTTCCCTCCCTCCCTCCCTCCCTCCCTCCCTCCTTTCTTTCTTTCTTTCTTTCTTTCTTTCTTTCTTTCTTTCTTTCTTTCTTTCTTTCTTTCTTTCTTTCTTTCTTTCTTTCTTGTTTTTTTTTGAGACAGAGTCTCGCTATATAGTTCAGGCTGGTCTGGAACTTTGTAACCCAGGCTGGCCTAGAACTCATGGCGATCCTCCTGTTGTAGCTTCCTGAGTGCTGGGATTACAGGCATGCACCACCATACCCGGACAAAACACTTTTCTTTTTGGTCATAAATATGGTTCCATTCTTTCTGTTTAGGAATGTGATTATTGATTGATTGACAGATTGCTGTTTTTGAGATAAAGTCTCATTATGTCACTTAGGTTGGCCTGAACTATGTAGCCCAGGATGGCCTTGAATTCATGATGATCCTCCTGCCTCAGCCTCTAGAGTGCTGGGATTACAGGCATGTGCCACCATGCCCAGCAGGCATGTGAATTTTTAAAAGTCTTAAAGATGAAAAGTCAGTTTACTACCTCACGTACTACTTTGCAATTTTAGTGAGACAAAGGGTTTTGAGGTAAATAATACATATGTATTTATAGAAACAAATAATAATATTTTTTTTTATAGAAACAGAAACTACGACACAGAGGGATTAACTGGTATGCTCAAATTTATGTGCTTGCTGGCTATAGAATTAACCTAGGCATTTCATTGCATTTATTAAAACACAAACTCATTAATGTTAATATGTATGTGTGTATGTTTATATGTATGAACGACAATGCAAATTGAGTGTTTGGAATTTTTAAGTACAGTGGCCTAATGTGAAAATTAAAATTATGATAATTCCAATTTTATTATGTATTTTCTATTTCCTTACTATTTTTTTCCTTACTTACTATTAAAAGATCTTTAAAAGGACAAATAATCAAATCATGTCTATCGGATAGTTTAGATATTTTCTTGCTTCCAAGGCAGAATCTAGATAATCTTTAAGGTTTACTCTAGTCCTCTAATTCTTTATTTAAATTTAAAAATTCTTTAAATTTTCTCTAAAAGTTTATCTTACATTTGTAAATAAAATGATATATAGTAATTTTAAAGTTTATCATGTCAAATACAATTCATCCAGAAGGAGGCAGCATTTTACTATTAAACTGACACTTCAGTGTTTCTAACATTTTTTTTTTCTCTTTTAAAAAAATATGTAGATGACTAAACACACATATCCACAATCTTTTCAAGGCAATGATTCTTGAACATCACTAGAATTTTGCATATTGAAACAGTTAAAAAATCCAGATTGTTTAAAATTACAAATAACACATGTGGTAGCCAAATTCATTGGCAGGGACTGTCTTTGCAATTTATGATCAAATTAACACAAAGTTGAACAGAAGATGGAGTATAAGGAAAGGAAAATTGTTCAATTATAGCAAACTTGTAGACAATAAGTATTTGGTCAATAAGAGCAGCATTTGGAAAATAAAATTGGTTTTCTCAGAAATAAGAATCTACATTGATTTTAGTCACCTCATTTCATAAATATAATTTCTTGCTTCTTTCCTTGTTCTTACAGAGTCACAGGGTCTTTAGAAGGGACCTAGAAATGATATGTGGCACATTTCAGTGATTTCTAGTCAGAACTCATTTCATCCATCAAGTGAAGTGAGCATCTATGGGTTTTCAAAGAATTAGAAGGGGACTCTACCACTATAGGGGAAATTAAATGAAAATGGTAGGATAGCAGGAAGAACTTTTTCTGTTGATCTGTGTTTGACATAAGTGCTGAGGACTAAAATATTACAGTTATTGGGGTCTGATGCTTGCTCTAGTTTTCCTAAAGGGCTGAAGAACTGCACATTAGTCCCCATGCAGATCCTTTGTCCCTTAAGACCCTGTTCTGATCCATAAAAGAAGCATGGAAGAAGTGAAGTGGATGATTGCTTTCCTTCTTGTTGAAGAGGAGCTGTTTCCAACTCTCATTGGCAAATGTAGAAAGAGGCACAGTGATGATGGCTTTTAGGACTACCCCTGCTCCCCCCGCCCCGATTCTTTTATTGGTACATTTTAGGTATACAATACGTTTACATTTATCATTGGGAATTTGTACCTGCACATGATGTATCTTGGTTCTTATTTTTTCCCTATTCCCTGCCCGCCCTTCTCCCCCTCCACCCTTCCCTATTTACAAAGACTTTGTTTCCATTTTTTCCTTTTCTCATAATTTTTCCTTTCCCTTCTTTCCATTCCCCTTTCCCTCCCACTTCCCCTACCCTTTTGGACCTTTTCTTCCTATTTCAAATTATCAATTATTCGTTTTAATCCTTATTTAAACTTTCAGTTTCTCACACAAGAGGATTTATTTGGTATTTACACATGTGTATCCTATTTATTTCACTTAAGAGTATGGCCTCAATATTCATCCATTTAGCTATAAATGTCTTTAGTTTGTCATTCTTTGTGGCTGAGTAATACTCCATTTTATAAAAATCCCCACATCTTATCCAGTTTCCAGTTGATGGGCACTTGGGCTGTTTACAAGTTTTAGCTATTACAAACTGTGCCACTATAAACATGGGTGCACGTATATCGCTGTGGTATGATTCTTTTAATTCTTTGGGGAAGATACCCAGCAGGGGAATA
>NW_004624730.1:34808894-34829349 GCF_000247695.1 Heterocephalus glaber
GTGTGTGTGTGTGTGTGTGTGTGTGTGCTGTTGGTGCCCACGTAGCTCACCTCCTCTGCACTGGGAGCAGTGGTATGGTGCCTGGAAGCCCCTTCCCCATCACTGGGAGGGGTGGTATGGTGGCCCGGAAGCCCCTTCCTCTTCTCTGGGAGCAGTGGTGCAGCAGCCTGGAAGCCCCTTCCTCTGAGCTGGGAGTGGTGGTATGGTGGCCTGGAAGCCCCTTCCTCTGCACTCATCATAGGGAATTTGTACCTCTACTTGATTTATCTTGCTTCTTTTTTCCCATCCCCTCCCTTTGACCCCTCTTCCTCTCCTTATATACAAAAGCTTTGTTTCCATTTTTTCTTTCTATTTTCTCTTTTTTTCTTGCCCCTTCTTTCCATTCCTCTTTCACCTCCCCTGTTCTCCTTCTTATTTGAACATTTTCTTTCCATTTTCCAATATCCATTATACATTTTAGTCCTTATTTCCACTTTTGGTTTCTCACATCAAATAAACAATGTGGTGTTTAAACATGTGTGTCTGATTTATTTTACTTAAGAGTATGGTCTTAAGGTGCATCCATTTAGCTCTAAATGTCTTAAGTTTATCTTTATGGCATAGTAGTAGTCCAATGTATAAAAAACACACATCTTCTTTATCCATTCATGGTTTGTGGACATTTGGGGTGCTTTCAGGATACAGCTGTTACAAATTGTGTCACTATAAACATGGGTGTGCAGCTATCACTGTGGTATGATGCTTTTAATTCTTTCAAGAATATACCAAGAAGGGGAATAGCTGGGTCAAATGGAACCTCTAGGTTTAGTTTTTTGAGGAATGTTCACACAGATTTCCAGAGTGGTTGCACCAGTCTACACTCCTACCAATAGTGGAGAATGGTTCTTTTTCCCCCACTTCACCTCCAGCATTTCTTATTAGTTGATTTCTTGATAACAGCCATTCTTTCTCAATGTTGGAATCTCAGTGTTGTTTTCATTTGCATCTCTCAAATGACCAGTGATGTCAAACATTTTTTCACATATTTATTTGCTGTTTCTACTTCTTCATCTGAAAAGTGTCTATTCATTTCAGATACTCATTTTTAGATTGGGTCTTTTAATTTGGGAGGTCTAATTTTTTAGGGGAGTTCTTTATATATTCTAGATATTAGTCCTTTGAGGAACAGGCAATTTTTTTTTCTCACACTGTGGGCTGTCTCTTCATGCTGTTGGTGGTTTCTCTTGCTGTGCAAAGGCTTTTTAATAAGACAACATTTCAAGTCTGAGGTTTTGTTCATAATGTTTTTGCATAACCGGTATCTTCAAGAGTTCTATCTTTTCTCTCTTCCAGCAGATTAAGTGTTTCTGTTTTAATATTTAGATCTTTGATCCATTTCAATTTTAGTTTAGTGCATGGTGAAAAGATATGGGTCTAGTTTTAATTGCCAACAAGTAGAAAGCCAATTTTTCCAGCACCATTCATTAAAGAGTCTTTCTTCCAGTGAAGGTGTTTGTCTCTTTTGTCAAAGATAAGAGCTGAGTACACCTGGAGTTGTTTCTGCATTTTCTAATCTGTACCATTGATCCTCAGGTCTGGGGTTTTTTGCCAGTACCATGGTTTTTTTTTTTTTTTTTTTTTATCACAGTAGCTTTGTAGTACAATTTCAAGTCAGGGATTTTGATGCCCTCTGTCTTGCCTTTATTGCCTGGAATTGCCTTTGCTATTCTACATCTCTTGTAGTTCTGTATAGTAGTTTTGGAAATATGGCCATTTTCACTGTATTAGTTCTTCTTACCCAAGAACAAGGGATGCCTTTCCATTTTCTGATATCCTCTTTGATCTCCTTTTTCAGAGTTACTGTAGTTTTCAATGTAGTTAGAGGTCTTTTACTTCCTTTGTTAGATTGATTCCTAGGTATTTCATTCTTTTAGATACTATTGTGAAAAGCATTGTTTCCCTAATTTCTCTCTCAGTTTGTTAGTTATTCATGTACATGAATGCTATTGATTCTTTAGTGTTGACTTTGTATCCAGCTCTGCTACTGAATTTGGTTATTAAATCTAGAAGTCTTGGTGGAGTTTTTGGGGTCTTCCATGTAGAATATCATGTTATCCACAGATAATGATAATTTAACTTCTTCCTTTCCTATTCTTCTTCCTTTTATTTCTTTCTCTTGTCTAATTGCTCTGGCTAATGTTTTCAGAACTATATTCAATAAGAGTGGCAACAGTGGACATCTTTGTCTTGTTCCTGAGTTTAGAGTGAAAGCTTTCAGTTTTTTCCACATAGTATGTTGTTAGCTATTGGTTTGTCATAGCTGACTTTTATCAGATTAGGATAAAGACCATCTATTCCAATTTTCTGTAGGTTTTTTTAAAATCATGAATGGGAGTTGGACCTTGTCAATTGCTTTTTTTCTGCATCCATTGAGAGGATCATATAGATTTTGTACTTGGCTTTGTTAATACAGTGTATTACATTTATTGATTTGCACATGTTGAACCATCCTTGCATCCCTTGGATGAATCCTACTTGGTCATGGTGTATAATATTTTTGATGACTTCCTGCATTCTGTTTGCTAGTATCTTATTGAGGATTTTTGCATCTATGTTCATTAGGGAGATTGGCCTGTAATTCTTCTTTTAGCTAGGATCCTTCTCTGGTTTTGGTATTAGGGAAATGCCTGCTTCCAGGAATGAATTTGGGAGTATTGCTTCCCTTTTAATTTCCTAAAAGAGTTTGAGAAGTAGCGGCATTAGGTTTTCTCTAAATTTGTAGTAGAATTCAGCAATGAATCTGTCAGAGTCTAGGCTTTTCTTTGTTGGTAGTTTTTAATTACATCTTCAATTACATAGACTGATATTGGTTTATTTAGAATTTTTATAGCTTCTAGACTTGGCTTTGGTAAGTCATATGTATCTAGGAATCTGTCCATTTTTTTTCCTGTGTTTTCCATCTTATTAGAATACAGGATCTCAAAGTAGGTATTGATGATATTCTGGATTTCTGCAGGATCTGTTGTGATTTCACGTTTTCATTCCTAATTGTGTGGATTTGAGTCTTTTCTTTCCTTTTTTTTTTGATAAGGTTGGCTTAGGGTTTGTCAATTTTATTTAATTTTTCAAAGAACCAACTCTTTGATTCATTGATTCTTTATATTATTTGCTTAGTCTCCATTGCATTAATTTCTGCTCTGATCTTTGTAATTTCCTCCCTCATATGAGATTTGGATTTAACTTGCTCTTCTATTTCTAGAAGCTTGAGGTTCAACATTAGGTTATTTATTTGAGCACGCTCTATTTTTCTGATATGGATATTTGCTACTGTAAATTTCCCTCATAGGAATGCTTTCATTGCATCCCATAAGTTCTGGCATGTTGTATTGACATTGTTGCTTAATTGTAGAAACTGCTTAATTTCTTCTTTAATATCATGTGTGACCCATTACTGGTCCAGGAGAGTGTTAATTTAATTTCCATGTATTTATGAAGTTCTTGTGGTCTCTTTTGCCATTGATTAACAATTTCAGTGCATTGTGGTTTGATAATATGCGTGGGATAATTTCAATTTCTTTGCATTTACATAAGCATGTTTTATGAGCTCATATGTGGTCTATTTTGGAGAACGTCACATGTGCAGCTGAGAAGAATGTGTATTCTGATGTTGGATGGAACACTCTGTAGACATCTACTAAGTCCATTTGTTCAAAAGTTTGGTTCAGTTCTAATATTTCATGGTTGGTTTTTTGTCTAGTTGATCTGTCTATTTGTGATAGTGGGGTATTGAGCTCCCCCATTATAATTGTATTAGTGCTTATTTGATTTTTCATGTTCATTAATAATTGTTTTATATAGTTGGGTACACTGCTATTTGGTGTGTATCTATTTATGATTATCTCTTCCTCTTGGATTTTTCCCTTTACAAGGATGTAGTGACCTTCTTTGTCTCTTTTAATCACTCTTGACTTGAAATCCACTTTGTCTGCAAATAGAGTAGCTACCTCAGCTATTTTTCTGGGTTCCTGTTGTATGGAGTATTGTTTTCCATCCTTTGACTTTCAGTCTGTGAATTTCATTTTGAACTAAATGTGTTTCTTGTATGCAGCATATTGTTGGATCTTACTTCTTGATCCATTCTGCCAGTCTGTTTCTTTTGACTGGTGAATTGAGACTATTAATGTTTATGGTTATAACTGATATGTATTGCCTTATCCTTGTCATATTATTTTTCTATTGTTGACTCCCTCCAGCCTTTAATTTTTGGGCTTGCCTGGTAGATTCATTCTGTTGGGGTTCATGGACTTGTAATCTTCATTATCTCTTTCTAGAATGTCCTTCAGAATATTTTGGAGTGCTGGCTTGGTGGTCATAAATTTCTTCAGGTGTTCTTTGTCATGGAAGTATCTTATTTCTCCAACAATTTTGAAAGAGAGTTCTGTGGAGTACATCAATTTGGGTTGGAGATTTTTTTCCTTTAGGGCTTTGAAATACTTTACTCCAACCTTTCTTTGACTTAGAGTTTGTATTGAGAAGTGTGCTGTGATTCTGATGGGTTTCCTATGTAGGTGATTTGTTTCTTTTCTCTAACACCTTTTAATATTCTGTTCTTGTGTTGAGTTTTTGGGGTCTTGACTATTATATGCCTTGGTGAAGCTTTTTTTATCATGGCTAATTAGAGTTCTATATACCTCACTTATCTGTATGTCAAATTCTTTTTTCTCTGTTTGCAAAGTTATCTGCCATAACTTCTGTAAACAGGTTTTTAATGTCATTTGCATTATCTGCAGATTTTTCATTGACTCCAGTCTATCTTATGTCATTCTTTTTTGCATTATCTAACAGCTGCTTAGTTGATTTCTCATGGTTCCTTGCTATTTTTAAGAGATCTTTCTTTTCATGATTGTTAACTGAAATCCTGTCTTCTATATCTGGTATGTCCTCACAATGGCTCATTCTGCTGGATATACTTTCTTTTTTTTATATATAACTTTATTATCATTCACTAAACACACACATACAAAAATTAAAGCTATTCAAAGAAAAACAATGCAAGGGAAAAAACCTATAATAATATTCAAATATAATAAAACTCAACCAAAGCAAAACTGAAAAGTACTTAAACATTTTTCCATATAATTAAAAAAAATCTCAACCACTAACAAGACATCAGAAGATGTGATTTGTTTTAGAAAGATTTTCAAAACTAATATTGGACAAATAGTGGTCTGGAGAAAAAATTCTAATTAAGTAGTAGACTCCACATAGGTCAAATTTTTTTTGATTTAAATTTCAATACAGTCACGTGACATGTGATGGAAATATAATCTGAGAAATATATTATTAGGCAATTTCATCCATGTGCTGGATATACTTTCAGTGGAATTTTTAATCTTTTGGATATCTGTTTGAATCTGTTTCATGGATCCTATTTCATTCCTGTGCTGGGGATTCATGGTTTCCATCATTTTCCTGAGCTCCTCTAGTTTTTTTAATCTGTATCTTCTCTAGAGTCACTAAACATGTCTTCCATCATGGTCACTATCTCTGTAGTTATATGAGAAATTATTTCTGCCTTGATTTTTTTCTAGAGCCTCCTTCATCTGTTTTGTTACTTCTGTGTTATAATTTCAGAGAGTGACCAATTTGGTGGCTTTTGGATTTTTTCACCTCATTGCTCCTTGGGTTTGCCTTTGGTGAGCTGAACGTCTGGGAAGGTGGCATCTTGTTTAAGAGACTTTTCATTTTCTAAGTTTAATTCCTGGGTTGATGCTTGTAAATTGCTTGTGGTGAGTTATTGCCAGTATTCAGAACCCTTAGGAAATGACTACTTTTCAGAGGTGTCTTCCAGGTTTAGCTGACTTTTGGGTTTTGAGTCTGTTGCAAGATCCTATCTCTTCAGTTTATTGGGGATGAGAAGTTTCTGTCTACTTGGCTCAATCCTGGTTTCTTTTACACTGACCTATAGTATTTTTTAAGTCCCTTAGGCAATCTCAGTCTTGGTATACCAGGAAGAACAATTGATTAGCACAATTATGTCACCTTGGTTAAAGTAGTATGAATAGCAATCACAGTAACATCAAATATAACCTAGAAAATGACAAACTGTGATAAGTATTAATTTGCCACCTTTACATACTAGATTTGTAGTTGTATAACAATCTAAATGAACCAGAAAATTGTGTGCAATAAATAAGGACTCAATATGGCAACTTGACACTTAGGGGAGAAGTTTAAAAAGGAGTTGGGGAAAAATAGATAAATAGAAGAGGAAGAGATTAGAAGCAAGGCTGGAGGACAAAGGAAGATTGTGCAAACTTTCAGAAACTGGTGAAGAAGATGAGGGAAAGAGAGTAGGAAGAAATAAAAACAAGAACAGAACATCAGCAACAAAAAACTAGAAACTGTTCAAACTCATATAAAAACAAGAACAAACAATAAAAAACAAAACAAAATAAGAACAAAAATCAAGAGAAAAAAAGATGAAAATAAGAAAGAAAAAAAAGAATAAAAAGAGTCCAATTCAAATCAGGTCTTTGTTGTCGCTGGTAGACAACGTGAACAGACAAGGTCCAGATCTGAGTTGATTAATCCCAAGCCAGGTGTAGCTTTATGGTGGGGTAGTGGATGATCTCAGCAAGCCTGAATCTGTACTTCCATTGAGGTTCAGGCTGGTTTCTGGCTATGAGACTTGAACTGGATTTTCTGAGCCTGCAACAGTCCATGTGCCTCCTGCCATCCTGAACTCAGATCCCTGCTGGCTTGAACTCTACTCCTTGACCTCCTGCCAACTTGAACTTGACATTCTCATCATGACACCAGGAGCCACTAGCTGGAGCAGCCCATAGCTCTTCTATGATCTGAGCTCAGTTGTCCCCTGTCCAAGATCTCTACCAGCCAATTGCCCTCTCCTGGGTTATTTCTGAACCTGAATAACTTACCAGCCTCTGTAGTCCACTGCATCCTCTGCTCTGGTCCACTGGTGCATTTCTCTGTGGAAGACTCTGGGGTTTCCAGTAGTCACCATGGATCTGCAGGTTCTACCTGCCCTTCCCACACCATGAGTTGAGGCTCTGGGGGAAGCACCACCTCCCTCCTTTTTGTTGCAGTCTCTCTATTCACTCTCCCTGTGGACTTCAATTCTTGCATCAGATCTTTTTTGAGTTGTGGGGCCTCAACCCTCCTTCTTCTCCTTACGCTGCTATATTCTAGTCTCAGGACAACAAATCTCAAGAGAGGCTCTTTCTCTTCTGCTCACCACTCCACCATCTTCCTGGAAGTCCAAACTTTTCATATTTTCTTTTCATTCCTGATTTTCTTTGTAGATCTGGCTAAAAGTAGCCAGCGATACCCATGCTGCAACCTGAACATTAGGCTGCTTTGAAATTTCCTCCATCAGCTTAATTAGTTCACTATCCTTAACCTTGCTATCTTGTAACATCTTAGGACATGAACAAAATTAAGACAGATTTTCTGCCAGAGTATAATTAGCCCAACTGCTCATGGAGTCTTTGTTCCCAAATGATAACTCCTGAGCCTGGCCTTTACTATCTGCATTTCTATCAGCATTCTGGTCTGAACTCTGACCAGTATTGCTCATGAAGCTCAGCTTATACCCTTGTAGAGCTTATCTAGCCAGCATCTCTAAACCTTTTTTCTTTTTAGTTTTTTTTTGCTCTTGTGAGACAAGTTCTCACCATTAGTTCAGGGTGGCCTTGAACTCACTATGTAGCACAGGCTGGCCTCAAACTCACAAAAATCCTCCTGCTTCAGCTTCCCAAGTGCTGGGATTACAGGTATGCACCATGCCCGGCTCCAAACCTTTCTAATTTCTTCCACAAACCATTTCCAAAGGCTTCTAAACTGCACAGTCAGGTACAGTCACAGCAACCACCCCACTTCTCTGGTACCAAAATCTGTCCTAGTCACTTTTTGTAGGTGGAACAAAATACCCCACACCTGCAATTTAAAGGAGAAGGGGCTAATTAGGTCATGATTGGCTGGGGTTCCAAGGCAGAAAAGTCATGGCAGAGGAATAAAGCAGAGGAAAGCTACTCATGTCATGGCAGACAGGAAGCATAGCAAAAAGGGAGGTGGCAGGAAAGGAGATAATACTTTTCCAAGTCATGCCCCCAGGGACCTACCTGTTCTGATCAGGCCCCACCTTTTAACAGCACATTGAGCACTGAAATGGTCCAATCAGCTTCCAAAAACCCCACCTCTAAAACATGAGGCTTTTAGGGGACCTTCTAGAACTAAGTCATAACATAAAGGAAATTGAGACAGTATTTCCCACCCAATGGATGGTATGTGTGAGTGTTGAGGAGGGTAGGGATGGCTGGGAAGGAGAGACAGACTTACCCCCACACACCCATACCTATACCCACATACTTACTCTCTACCCAAGATAGGAGAAGTAGGGACAGGAAGGATGGTAACTGGTTAAATAGACACTTGTTTTCTCCTCATACTTTCATAACCAAAGCATTGAGGGAGTTAAAAACTAACCTTATCTTTTTTGATGACCATATTCTCAGAGCAGAGAGTTTTATAGTTTTCTTAGATTCAGCCAACATAATCAACAATATCTAATATGGAATCACTCAGGCAGTGATGGCTGAAATGGCTGAAGGCAGTATATCTAAGCAGAGGAAAAAATCAAATAGAGTGCCAAGAATCTCTCGGCTTCTGTGATGTGGAAGGATTCAGAAGTTATTACCTGCCCTCATGCAGAAATTGAAACCAGAGGCCTGCTAGGGTCCTGGTAGCAACAGATGAGATGAACCCCTGCATAACCTATCAGGGACAGTTGAAAGATGAGCTTGGGATAGATTTGAGGATTTGGAATGCCAGTTAACAGAGTCAAAGACCCCGAGACCCTCAGCCTTGCCAATGTCACTAGCAGGGTGTGGCTCAGTAGTACAGGGAATATCTTTGTGGATGCCAGGTCTGGGATCAACTATCCATCTCATTTACCCTGAGAGATGCATAATCTCTTCCCACAAGTCTTCATCTTGGGAGCAAGGAAGAAGAAAAGAGAGACAACTTTAGAAGAAGCTTGAATTTTGAACTGTCTGCATATATATTTGAAGAGACTGTTTAAACCAGGTAGCTGACTGATTCTTAACTGGAAGTTTGTTCTTCCCTTCCCCGACCACCTCCAAGGAGGAAATGAGAACTTGTATGGCAGTTTACATCATTTATAGAAAGACATGGTGCACCATCTTTTTAGTGTGTCTAAATTGTAATGTGACAAATCCCAGTTGTGTTTTCTGGTCCCTACAGTACTGGTGTGAATGGAAAAAGAGGTTGAAAGGGTATGCTTCCGTGTGTGTGTGTGTGTGTGTGTGTGTGTGTGTGTGTGTTTGTTGGGGAGAGGAGCTGACAGAGAAAATGAATTTGAGGTGGTGAAGAGAGAGAGGGAAGAACTGAGGTAGAGAGACTTGGAGCCCTCTGTAACAAAAGGGTTTGCTTTAGGACTGAGATTTTTGGGAAAACAGGAATTAGAGAAGAGTTTCAGGAAGTCTCTTGCCTTGTAATATGTGATAAGACACACTTGCTATCCCTCAATACACATTCTATCAAGAAATACATCTCTGTTCTACCTTTTTGGATTGCTTTCTTGCTTTCAGTCTTATACTTCGATGTGCTTTGCCTGAACTCAGAGCCTGCAGGCCTTAGGCTCTTACTTATCACTCAGTGACTCAGGCTAAGGTTTAGGAGATTCTCATTATTATTAAGTATATCTTTTTTCTTTTTTTTGGTACCAGGGATCGAACTCAGGTCCTTGAGCTTGCGAGGCAGGCGACAGAACCACTGAGCTAAATCCCCAGCTATTAAGTATATCTTGTGTCTGGTCTCATGTTGAAATATATGGTATCTATTCCTGTCTTGCCCCACTGGAGAGTAGTCTGTCTCTGACCTGCTTAGTAGCATTGTAAACTTAAGTTAGCTAAGAATTTGGTTTCCATGGTTTTCTTTCCTAGGTAGAATAATCCCAGTTTCTTTTGTCTTTTCTCATAAATCACTGTAGGCATTCTTTCTCAGTCTTTTAAGCATCTTTAGCATTCTTTGGACTTGCCACTAAATCTTTAGTTAATTAGCGTAGAGAAATACTACTATATACCACAAACAGTGGTTGACCTGTGTATTTATGAGTCACATTTCTATCTCAATTATGTTACATTTATTTCTTCAGACAATTTGCTGCATTAAATAAAAGGTCAAACTTTAGATATAATGGCCCCAATGATTTCAGTTGTTTGCTAGTTATTGTGTACTATGTGGTTAGGTCTACAGTGGTTGCATCTGTACTAAACATATAGGACTTTTTTTCTTGTCATTGTTCCCTAAAAAATACTGTATAATAGCAACTTATATAACATTCACATTGTATTTGGTATTATAAGTGATCTAAAGATGATCTAAAATATATGGGAAGATGTGTGTAGGCTATGTTTGAATACTACACCATTTTATATAAGGAACTTGAGCATCTATGGGTTTTGTGATCTGCAGGGATCCTGGAATCAATCTTCTATGGTTAGGGGTTGACTGTTTTTAAAAGTTTGGTTTATAAAAAGTTTAAAGTGTGTATTTACTTAAAATGAGAGAACTTTAAGTCTATCATAAATGTCTACTTTGGTTGATTTCTTGCCTAATCAGGCATACTGTACAAAAATGGTGAACATTCCATTCAACCATGTGAACAAACAAGGAATTCTGTAGGTTTAAATTTCAGTATAAGGCAATGAGAAAATTCCATACAATTATGGGAAAATGAGAAGAAGGAAACAATGTAATTTTCCAGGAAGAAAAGATTTTTGCCTTTATGCCTCAAATTATGTGGTCCACTTTTAGGTTTAAAAATAGTCTTGCAAAATCTGACTGGATGAGTTATACTGAAGGCATCCTTCATAGTCAGAGGCTTCTTGGATAATACCTCTGATATTTGAGGATATTATCAGGTATTTCAGTGCTCATGATCTCTAGCAGAAAATAATAGATGGAGTTTTTTGTTTTGTTTTTGGTGTTTTGAGACAGGGTCTTACTATGTAGTTCAGACTGGTCTTAAACTCAGTATGTAGCTCAGGTTGGGGTCAAACTCACAGCAATCCTCCTGCCTCAGCTTCCTGAGTGCTGGGATTACAACCGTGTGCTACCACAGCTGGCAGTAGATGGAGTTTTAAAGCCTTTGCTGAAGCTATGTTGAAACTTTTTAGACAAGGTTAAAGGTATTGTGAAAAACCAAGTACATTATTATTATGATTATTTTTCCTTTTTTAATATTTTGGAGTTTTGAGAAAGGCTCTCATTATGTAGGTCAGGCTAGCCTTGAACTCCTTGTGTAGTCCAGGCTGTCACTGAATTTTTGATCCTATCGCTTCAGCCTACCAAGTGCTGGGATAAAAGATGTGTGCTACCATGTCCTGGCTAAGTACACTATTTTTTTATTGTATTATTTTTGATCAAAAGAATAGAAAAGTAAAAGCCTTGCTTAAGAATATGTTATAGGTACAAAGTAAGTGAAATTTGAGCTAATTTTCTAGGTAATTAAAATATAAAAGTTTGAAATACTCATTTAGGGGGAAAACTGAGTTTGTACTGAATCCTTTATTGAATTGTCTTTGTTCTCTTTATGAAGAATCAACATTAAAACTGAAAAGTAGTAAGTGTACAACTAGCATTTTTTTTGGTTAGTATCATTTTGGTAGCAGATAATTTATTTGACACTTAATTGGAGGGTACCTTGCCAGTAGAGAATGTTTTCTCTAAGTACTTTAATTTCTTTGACTTTTGCCTTATGTCCTATTCATTCTTTTATTTCTACTAATTTTCTTTTTCATAATAAAAAGGGAAGAGTCTGAATGTGCTTCAGTTATCATGTTTGCCCATTTATTTTCTGTCAGTGAATGCACAATAATTTTTAATTTTGAGACTAGCTCTGGCTAAATTTCTAAGTTTCTCAGGCTGGGCTTGAATTTGAAATCCTCCTGCCTCAGCCTCCCAGAGTGCTGGGACTGTATGCATGTGCCACCATGCCCAGCTGAGAGACTTTTGATTAAATAAAAAGTAGCAATTTTGGTCAGTAGAATATACTAAACATCTGGAATATTCGAAAGAATATTGTAAAAAAGTCTCTGTTATGTCTGTGAAACATCACACACATTCTTTTTTTTTTTTAAATTTTTATTTATTTATTTATTTTTTTGTACCTGGTATCAAACTTGGGACCTTGTGCTTGCAAAGCAGGCAGCAGAACCACTAAGCTAAATCCCTAGCCTGCCCACATTCTTTTTGATACAATCAAAAAGGAAATGCTTGGTTGAAGACAATAACAGAATTTATGTTTTCATGATTGCATACCTTGCAATCAAAATATGTTCATTAGGTTTGTTTCAAGGATTTGTCAGTTTCCATATGATTTATTCTTGTTAATGAGGGTATAAATATTCAATTAAAATTTTGTATCAGACCTATGTCTTATAGGATTTAAAACAAACCAGTCTGGGTGACATATGAGTACAATCCAGAAAAAAAATCACTAATGAGAATGAGGCAAGATTCCAAGTATATCAGATGAACATGTTTGTATATGTTATATATTAAAACATGGGTTTGTGTTTCAAAAATATAAGGCCCTGAGTTGGTTTTAAGATTTTGATACTTTAATAACCCATTCAGATTCTTTTTCATTATTCTTGACTATTCTAAAACCTCTCGTTCTCTACTTCTGCCAGCCCCTGGTATGCACACATCTTAGGCCTTGTCATTTCTGGAAATACTCCACCACCAATATTTTTCCCCTTTGGTTACAACTTTTTCCTTCAATCTCTTCTTTTTATCAACCCTTTCAAAATGTTTTCTCTCCTCATTCTTCCCCAACACTCCTCTGTGTACCCAGTGGTGCTGGCCTGCCTCTGCTTCCCGTTGCTCACTCAGGGGCCTTAGCTGAGAACTTGTCTGGGCCAGACCAGGTCCTTGAGAATATGTATTTAGAAAGGTGAGCAGCTTTCATCTCTGTGGTGGCCTTCCCCAACACCTCCCTCTTCTTCCAGGCCATTGACCCATCACTGCAGAGTCTTTTACTTTCTAGCTGCATGTTTGGGAGGAAGAGAACAAGAACATCTAGAGGACACACCATACACTAGCTCTGCCCAGAAGTGACCCACATCATTCACCTATGTTCTAGTGGTCAAAAGAACTGCAAGAGAAGCAAGAAAATGTAGAAATATCCAAAACTATTTATGAGCTTTCACAATATCTTTGACATCAGTCGTGTAGGATTTTAGATGTTTGGTGGCAGTGCCTCTCTTTAATTCTCATGGTTTTGCATGGCTTCCTAGGTATTCGGTTTATAGTTTACTATTTACAGTGGTACTTCAGTATTCATCATTAATTGATTCTGGGAGGACCAATGTGTACCAAAAATGAATACCCAATGAATTGTTTTGGCTGGAAAGGGTAGAGAATCACAAGGCAATTATCAAGTCAAATGAGAATTAGGACAAAATTTTTGCATTAAAATGTGTAAAGTACAAAATTTGACAAGTTTCAAAATGATCAAGTACCAAAGCATAACTGTATTTAACAAACATATAATGCTTACTAAGAGCAAGGTAGTCTTACAACAACCATATGAGGGAGGTACTCATTTGTATGTGTATTGTATGTATATACATGCATGAAGGTATATAAGTATGTATATATATTTTTGTATGTGTATGTATACATATGTGTATGTATATCTGTCTATGGAAAACATTGAGGCCTAGAAGTTAAATACCTTTCTTAAAAACTGGCCAGAGCCAATTTTTGAATTTGCATATCTGACTTTTAAATTTATGCTTTTAGCCATTATGTTATGCTTTCTCCTCCTGAATTACAACTGGTGATTAATTTTTCTCTTTTCTTGAGTCTGTAAGGGCCTTCAGGACAGGGATTTTTTTTTTTGTCTTTGTATACTTTGAGCTGAGAATGGGTCCAGGCACACAGAAAGGGGTAGAGGTTATTAGAGTTGTATGCCTCATGCCACAAGATCTAAGGACTCTATCACCTTATTTATGTACATAGCCAATGGCTTCTAATTGTTAGAGGAATGTTAAACTCATTTTATTCTGTGCTTTGTGGGACAAATTGTGAAATTTTGTATAAAATATCTTTAGACAGTTTCCTAGAATATTTTAGCAGTTTCTTTGAATGTCTGAATGGGAATTCTAGGATTTCAATTTCCCTTTGTACTCTGTTACTATGATTCTAGGAAATACGGCTCAATTGTGTCTACTTAATGTTTATAAACATTTGGGAAACTTTGTGCTGAGCTGAGATTTTGTTCTGTACTACCTGTCCTAAAGCTTTGGTTTCAGGGCAGATTCCACCCAAAAAGCTTACAAGGCTTTGCAAGCAGAGCCATTACCAGCAACATCAGCAGTTTCCCTTGGAGGTTTTCCTAAGCCACATTTCAAGGAATTGATTTGGATCAAAATTTTATATTCCCTTTGAGCTGAATCATTTAAAAATATACTTGTTGCAAGTGAAACCTGCTTAGAAATAAATCTACCAAATATTAGCTCCATGTAAGAATAACCACCAGAGATTAAAAAATCAAAACCATATTTTTCTTAGAAAATATATTTTTCATGGATATCAAGCTAGGGATCCTCCTTATTTCCTCATTTTGTTTATAATCAAATGAGGGGGGCTTTTCATTAGAACAAATTTTGACATTTTTTTGTGGTCCTTGTTTCCCCTGACCCTACTTTATTTCACACACACACACACAAATGCACACAGAGACAGACTTTTGTTTGTTTCTATTGGAATATTTTGAGAAAATGTGGTCTCCTTGCCGTTAGTCTTGATGTCAGCATTCATTGATTTATTAATATGCCAAACATGCTGAATAACTAACTTTTACTATTACCTAACTTGCATCTGATTTTGTTTTTCAAAACTGGAAGCAGTTACACATGTCTTTGTTTGCTCAAATAGAATTATGTCAAAATTATTTTCTATCCCTTCTTCCCTCTGGGTGCTCCTTGTTTTCCTCCAACTCCAGTGCTGGAATCAAACTGTCAGTGCTTTCACAGTCAGAGTGTACCTTTAGGGAGGAAATACTTGTTTCCTCCTGAGGGCAATCTAACAAATTCTCCTAACACACTAAGAGGTGTGAATCAATTTAGTGAGGCCAAAAAGATCATATAGTTGAGTTCAAGTCCTGAAGCAGTTACTTTTGATATAAATGACATTGCCACTAATTGTTTATGGCATATTATGGGCTATAGGTTTGAAAGATTATAAAGAACAAGAATTTAAGGCAGTATATTTGAATTACATATTTAGTATTACTTGTGTTAGGTGGACATGGTGTGAAAAACATAGTAAGTGATAACCTCAAAGATCACTGCTTCACATATTAACGATTAGAGTATATATTTATAAACTGGGCATAGTGGTTCAGTTTTGTAATCCAAGCACTCTGAGAACCTGAGGCAGGAAGATCATGAGTTTGTGGGTAGGCTAGACTACATGGTAAGTTCAAGGCCAGTTTGGAACACAGCATCACTTTGTCTCAAAAAAGAAAATACTGCTGGGTGTGGTGGCACAGGACTGTAATTCCAACACCCTGGGAGATTGAGGCAGGAGGATTGTAAGTTTGAGCCTAGTCTGGGTTAGCAATTTAAGCAAGAACCTGTCTCAAAAATTCAAAACTATCTGGGGATTTAGCTCAATGGCACCATGCCTGCCTCGCAAGTGCAAGATCATGAGTTCAATCCCCAGTACCCAAAAATTTAAAAATGGGCTAGGGCAGTAGCTCACTGTGAATGTCCTGGGTTCAATCCCTAGTACTGAAAAATAAAACAGAAGGTGGAGTCTGGTTGGAAGAGGTAGGTCACTGTGGGCATGACCTGGAGGGTTATATCTCCCTTCCTGGTTCCTTCCTTGATGCTTCCTGCTTCCTGTCTGCTATGTCATGAGCAGCTTTCCTTTGCTATGCCTCTCTGCTATGCTGTCCTGAATTGAAACCAGCCAACTGTGGACTGAAATGTGAGCCAAAATAAATCTCTCCTTTCTTAAATTGTAGGTGTTTGGTATTTTGTCCCAGCAATGAGGGAAGTAACTAAGACAGATTTTGGTACCAGAGAAGTGGGATAGTTGCTGTGATGCTACCTGACCATGTAGTTTAGACTGGTTTGCAGGAGGAGTTAGGAAAAGTTTGGAGTTGCCAGTTGGAGAAGCAGCCCTAGAATGCTGTATGTCATGCCTGAAGGGAAATTGTGGTAGGAGCTCTGAAGACTAGAATACAGGTAAAAATGCAGACAGTAAAGACCAACCTTAGGAGATTTCAGTTGGAAAAAAGAACTCTATTGAAGGTTGGACCTGAGATATATTTGTTATGCTCTGGAAGAAAATTTTCTACATTTTCCTCATGTTCTGAGACTTTGTGAGAGATTAAGGGCAGACTAATTAATCTGGCAGAGGAAATTTCATGGAGGTTCAACAATCAGGTGTTAGCATGTATACTGTTTGGGACTTTTAGGAAATTTCACATTGAAAATCAAGACCAAATGGTACAGCTGAATGACTTAAAAGTTTTGAGTTTGGCCAGAAAGGAAGTTCTGGTAAAGTTGTGTCTTGTAAAATTGGAGCAGAGGAAGCTTGGTTGCTAAGAATTAAAAAGAAGTCAAGTACTTTATAACAGGACAATAAGAAGGATGCCTTGAGGTCATGTGAGGAACCAGCAAGGCCCCACCAGTCACAGGCTCCAAATTGGAAAATTGAAAGACTTTGCTTTGAGAAAAGAGTTCCAGAACACCCTGTTCCAGAAGGATTGCCTAGGGCATTGATTCTCTGGGGTTCACTTACGATGAAACCAAAGTCTCTCGAAGGGGACTTTGGACTTGGCCTTTTCAGCAATCCTGAAACTGTTAGGACTCTGGCAGGTTAGCTAACCAAGTACTCAGAGGCCACTGCAGCTGTGATTCAAAGGGGCCTGGCTACTGCTTGAGCTGGCAGCTGACCCCAGGATTACCCACATGTTGCTGGTTTTACGTCACGCAGAATGCAAGAATTGTAGGGTCCGGAAGGTTTCTACCCAGATTTCAGAAGAAGGTCTGGGAGGCAAGGCAGTGTGTTCCAAAGAGGGCAGTGGGTGAAGCTGTGATAGTAAAGCTGAAGGAACAGTAGAGACCCTGTAGAGTTCAAGAAGTCAAGAACATAGAACATCTGAGGAAAGCCACAAACAGTGAGTGGAGCCACTCCAACAGAGGCTACAAGGGCTGCAACAGGCAATACTATAGAGGCAGGGCTGCCCAAGCCCTTTGGAGCTCATCTCTTACCACAGTCTACCCCATGTGCTGGACATAAACTATGGGATTCAAAGTGTATCTTTGATCTTGCTTTGGCTCCATTCATTTCTATCCCCCTATTTCTCCCTTTTTGGAATGGTAGTGTTTACCATGTGCCATTGTATGTTGGAAGGATTTAACTTTCTTTTTGATTTTTACCAGAGCTCACAGCTAAGAATTTTCCTTAAGTCTCAGAGGAGACTTTGGACTTGGCCTTTTTAATAATGCTGAAACTGTTAGGACTTTGGCAACTCTTAGAGATGAACTAAATTCATTTTGCATAAAGAAATATGCATAAGTCTTTTGGAGACCAGGGGTGGAATGTTATTGTTTATATCTAAATGTTTCCTAAGGCCTCATGAGATGGGGGTTTTAGAAGGTGATTGAATTATAGGGCTTATAGCTGCCTTGCTGTTAGGAGGAAGGATCTGGTTGGAAAAGGCAGGTTATTGTGGGCAACCAGAAGGTTATCTCTCCTTTCCCAGCTCCTCCCTTGATGCTTTCTGCTTCCTCTCTGCTATGCCAGGAGCAGCTGTCCTCTATCATGCTGTACTGCCTTGGAGCTAGCTAACTGTGGACTGACATGTGAGCCAAAACCTTTCCTCCTTTAAGTTTTTGTGAGTATTGTATAGTTGATGTTGGGTACTGGTTATGAGGAAAATGATTAAGATAATGTATGTATGTGTTTATTTATTTATGGCCTTTCTCATCCCAGAAAAGGATTTAGGGTTATTTATCAGAATATGCAGATATGAATAGATAAATACAATTAAAAATGAGGGAGACATCAGAAGCCAAAATAAGGGTAGGAAGCTGTAAATGAAGCTAGAAGTTACATAATTACATAAAATGTGTGTTATGGGGATGGGCCTATTTGCTTATGTTGGCCACAAAGTATGTTCTCTGCTACCCCAAAACTAATATATAGAGAGATATAAACCTTAAACTGAATTAGAAGCTTCAGATCCATTCCTGGTACTAAGACCAGCAAGGAATTTCTCATAAAAAGTGTTGTAAAATAAAGTTCTGTGATATCCTAATAAATACAACAAGTTTTATTCAATAGCCATGTGATGCTATGTACCTTGTGGCTGGATGATATTCACTTTTCTAGAAATAGCTTGGGAGCTCTCATTTGTGGAGCTGCTTATTTACCATGGCTTAGAAATGTCTGAGGGAAGAAGCTAGCAAAATAGTAATCTTCTAGATCAAAAAAGGTAACACTGCTTTAGCAGCTGAGGTATAACGAATGGGTAATTGAAAGAATTGCATATATATATATACATATACATATATATGTATATGTATATATATATATGCACAATTTTTTTTTTGGTACCAGGGATCGAACTCGGGACCTTGCACTTACAAAGCAGGCGCCGGAACCACTGAGCTAAATCCCCGGCGCACCATATATATTTTTATCCTAGAAGTCAATAAAATTTTTCTCAATTTGATGGAGTAATGAGTATTATTGTGAATTTTATTGATTGTCACTTAATACTATTTGCATGTGATTCCTATAACTTCCAATATGTGTATAAAAGAAAAAGGAGAAAGTAACAGTTTTTTAAAAAATCTTGCATGTTTCATGTGTTTGCTTTAGGTTCTTAATAACAACTCATTTATTTATAAAAGTGATATATGCAGGCCAGGGATTTAGCTTAGTGGAGCTGCTGCCTGCCTTGCAAGTGTAAGGTCCTGAGTTTGATCCCCAGTACCAAAGAAAAAGTGATATATGTTCATTGTAGGAGATTTAAAGAATATAAGTATGACAAATGGTCTGAAGAATAAAATCTTCCAATAACTAACATTATAGTTTCTCTACTTATCATTAAGTAAAACTATTGATTTTCTATTTATTTTGCATACACAGAAATAGCCAAAGTTCCTGTGGAATGGGAAGGAAAAAACCCCAAAGCTTTCAGTATAAGAACAGAGACTTGTTTGATATTCATATATGCTCCTTTGCCACTTTTTTCATAGAAATGAATTTGAATTTTGAACCCAAGTGAAAAACTTAAATAAAAAATCTATAATAGTCTTGGACTTAACCAGGGATACAGTAAAAAAAAAAAAGATGAAGGCTCCTGGGCATTCATACATGAGGTTTATGGAGGTGGTCAGGAGGCTATAATTCCAGCTGGTGAAGTGAGGGTTCTTCTCAGTAGTCCCTCCTACCCCTATGGCATGGCTGTTGGAAATTACAATCCTGGAACTGTAGGAGAAGAGTGCACTCTTTGTGTTAGAAAAGGCAGTCTGCTACTGTATATGTCTATGTTTTTGTGTCTGCATCTGTGCCTATGTATATGTCTATGTCTAAGTTGAGGGCCATATCCTGCCTTCCTCAAAGCACATATGAAAACAGAATATCAAACATTGTATAAGGTAACTCTGATTATACTAACTTAAACATAGTCATGGAAAATGTGTTTCTCATGTATCATACATGTTCTTTAATTTTGGTCTTTCCCTCAATAATAGAATATGCTGTTACCTGAATTAAGTCCCATGAACATCTGAGTCAGGGTGAAGATCTTTGGTTTTAGAATGTCTATCTTACTCTCAATGGTACAGTAACACTTGTATGAAACCTGTGTTTTCCACTGGTTGTCAGTCATTCTGTTGTCTTATTTGCCATTACCTTTTATAAAATATTAATGATGAATATAATAAAACAATTCAACTTTTTCTCCACTCAGAAATGGTTGTGCTGGTAAAGTAAGTGGCTAAATGATCCCAGGCAGTTCATGATATCATGTCTCAAGATGTTTGTTTGAGTGTCAGAGGAAAAAATTCAGAATACCAACAACAGAGTCCTTATGTATAATGTATATAAAAAATTACATGGAAGTTGAGTTCAGAAAAATAGAGGACCATGTATATAAGAAGATGGATAAGGTAAGAAAAATGGCCTAGCCGCAGTCCCACTGCTCCCAGCTTAGAGGAAGGGGCTTCCAGGCTGCTGTCTGTCCCACTGCTCCCAGCCCAGAGGAAGGGACTTCTGAGCTGCTGTCCCACCACTCCCAGCTCAGAGGAAGTGAGCCACATGGGTGCCAACAGCACACCCTCCCCCTTGGGTCAAAATGAGAAGACATGTAAATAAGTCTCAAAACCAGACTTCCAGA
>NW_004624730.1:34855366-34870589 GCF_000247695.1 Heterocephalus glaber
GACTTGCCTCAGACAATCCTTCCCTGGATCCATATATGTGTGTGTGTGTGTGTGTGTGTGTGTGTGTTATAAAATGACACTGCAATGAACATATTTCATAGATTCCTTCTACAAGTTTTTCTGTAATTACGATTTCCTAGCATTGAAATTACTGATTGAAAAGGAACATGGATCGAGCCATTTGATTTACATTGCCAAATTGTAGTAACTACCCTTGTACCCAAGGTATATGGAAGAGGTTTGGTTTTCTGCCTCCACCAAAACTATTATTAATGATGATGTTAAGTATCTGTTTATATGTCCACTGGCCATTTGTACTCCTTTTTGTGTGCTTTCTCTGTTCATATCCTTTCTTCGATGCTCTATTGGACTGATCATTTGTCCTTGTTTTGTTTTTTGAGACAAGGTCTTGCTGTGTAGTTCAGGCTGGTCTTCAACTCACTATGTAGCCCAGATTGGCACTGAACTCATGGAGATTCTCCTGCCTCAGCCTCCCAAGTGCTGGGATTACAGGTGTGCACCACCACACCTGTCCATATTTGCTCTTGATATATCTGTTCCTTATAAATTTATGAAACTAGACCCTTGTGTATAATATAAGATGTAAAGAATATTCAAGTTTACTAATTGACTTTTGGTTTTACTATCATTATTTTCTTTGTATAGAAATTTTACATTTTTGAGCAAAATTGTCAATCGTTATGCTTCTAAGTTTTGTGTCATTCTTTAAAAAGTGCTCTCTTCTCAGATTATAAACAGTTTTTTTCAAGCATCATCATAATTTCTTTTTCAGTGTTTAATTCTTCAATCTGTGTGAAATTTGCTTTGCTATAAGTGGTGAGATAAGGAACTTTCTTAATTTTTTCCCAAATGATTGCTAGCATTACCATTCTACTTGTTGAATCCTCTTCCTCACTGAATGGTAGTTAGGTGTATTTCTGAACTCTACATAATTCAATTACAAAACATTTATGGTATCCCAGACCACTTAGGGAGATGCAATCAATATTAGTATGGATCCAGACCTGTTACTAGGTATAAACTTCACAGTTACAAAATTTAAGGAAGCAAAGATGTCTGAAGTATCATTAAAATGGTGAATATTTTCAATTAAGAAAAAATTATTACAGTAAAAGACACATTGCCATGAAATTCCCTCAAAGCATTCCCCCTTCACTTCAAATACAATCCATCACTCTTGACACTTTTGGAAGCAGTTCTGGAAATCCTCTTCTGGGAGTGTCTTTACAATGTGTGATTAAAAATATATGGTGAATGCTGCTGCCAATTGCCTTCCAATGGAAAGACAGACTCATAAAAAGATTATGGTATGTCCTCATCCACCTTATTCTCTGGATCTGGCACCATGGGACTTCTGGCTCTTCCCCTAAGTCAAAATGACCATAAAAAGTAAATGTTTTGAATTGATTCAGGACATTGAGGAAGCCAGGACAGCACAACTAAAGACACTATATGTCCCTACTGTGCCCAGTTAGCTTTGGAGCCCTCATATTCATTCTGTGGCAGGACACTTGATGCAGCCAATTCAAGGAATCTCTGTCTTCCGTGGATGATTAAGATTTAGGGGAGTGGAATAAGACTGCTCCTCTTTTATTCAAAATTTAGTGAAGGGAGTGACTGTGATAGCTATTTCCTAACTTCTGCAGGTATCTAAATCTGTCCAGTCTGTATCACTGTGCACTGGCCTCTGTTTGTGTCCTTGCTATGGCCTTCATTTGCTAGTTGCAGGCAACTGGGCTGTGGCTTCCTAGGACTTCTCTTAGCTCATCTGAATCCTCTTCAAGGGGAGGCCTGGGAGTTCCTGGAACTTCTTCCTATAACACCAGGGTGCTGGGGCTCTGGGGATCTGTGCTCAAACTCATCTACCTGAGCATTTCTCAACCTCTGTCACTTTTCATCTCTAGCCTAATGTTGGACACTGGATCCTCTAAAAGGCTTTCAGTGTCCCTATACAACCCCTTGGGAAGGGAGATAGAAGTTTCCTCTGCTCTTAGCTTCCTCTGAAAGACCATCTGAGATTTCTCTTGTAGGCTCATTCTAGCATCATATATTTGGACCCTGTTATAAAGGATTACGCAGGTCCCTTTCTTGGGAATTTATATCAATCACTCATTCTTTTAAAGTTTAATTTTTTGATAGAGGCATAATATTCATAGATATTTATGAGGTACAATGTGATGTTGGATTAATGTGTAATTACTCATTTTCTTGCTCTCTTTTTACCAATTCTCTTCTTCCTTTCAACCAGTGGGATTTTCCTCTGGTCTTAGGGAGGTGGCTGGGTAGAAGTAGGAAAATGGCTCATACGTTACCCTGAAATCTTTCCAACTCCATTGTTTATAGTACAGACTTTGACTATACTGTAATATAAACTTTCTGTCCAGACCTTTGGATCTTGATGTTCAAAGCTGAGCTTTTGGAGCCAAAACAATCTTTTGTCTGTCAAAAGTCTTATTTATAAGTCAAAATATTTTAGCTTTTAATATGATCACTTCTATTTCAAATGTTGAGTCTATTTTGGAACTCATGGCCCAGAATTTAACACCTTGTTGTTGTTGCATGAACAAGAGTATTGGGCACAAGAGTCTTGGGGGAAGAATTCCTGGTAGGAGCCTTTGCCAATATATCAAAAAAATTATCAGCAATGCTGCTGGCACCTAACTCCTGGCTACATCCCTGTGCTCACTCCCTTAGGCTTGGCATCTTGTCCAACAAGCTGCTCTCAGTTCCTTTTCTCTGTTCTTCCCTAGTTCTTATTGTCTTTAAAATTTTTTGTGGTAAATTGACAACTTATTGTATATATTTATAAAGTATAAAAGCAATTATGATTTATGAGTACAATGTGGAATAATTAAATTATGCTAATTACTATATCCCTCACTCAAATACTTAACATTTTTGTGGTGAGAACATTTGAGATTTACTCCATTAGTGACTGTGAAATGTACAGTGCTCTATTATTAACTATATTAACCATATTGTACAACAGGGTTCAAAAAATAAAAAGAAATCAACAACTTATTTTTCCTAACTGAAGCTTTGTACACTTTTACAATCATCTCTCCATTTCCTCCATTCCTCAGCCTCTGGTGACCAACATTCTACTCTGCTTCTATGGGTTCAATTATTTTAGATTTCACATATAAGTGAGAACATGCAATGTTTGTCTTTCTGTGCCTGGCTTATTTTGCTTAGCATAATATTTTCCAGCTCTATCCATGTTATTTTGAATGATAGAATTTCCTTCTCAAAGGCTGCATAGTATTACATTGTGTATATATGTTGCATTTTCTTTACTCATTCATCCATTGATGGGTATTTAAGTTGATTCCATAACTTAACTGTTGTGAATCATTCTGTAATAAACATGAATGCACAGCATACTGATTTCAAAACTTTTGATGAAATGCCCCAGAGTGGGATTGTTGGATCACACGGTGATTCTATTTTCACTTTTTGAGGAATTTTCATAGAGTTTTCCATAATTGCTATACTAATTTATATTACTACCAACAGTGTATAAAGTTTCCCTTTTCTCCACATCTAGCACTGTCTTTTTGTTGTTGTTGTTTTTTGGTACCGGGGATCAAACGCAGGACCTTGGGCTTGTGAGGCATGCGGTGGCGCCACTGAGCTAAATCCCCGGCCCTAGTACTGTCTTTTTGAACTGGGGTTCTGCCTAGCTTTCTTCACCTTCAATCTTCCCAGTAACCAGAATCTCAGAACTTTCCCTGGTTTGAGATTCTCAGAATTTTCCCTGGGCCACAATTTTGACTGCAGAGCTGTCTACTTTCCAAGCTTTTGCCTCCTCAGTTCTCTGGGAGCTTTCTGATATTGTTTTCTTACCTCCAAATACAGCCTCCAGATTGTTACCCTAAGTCCCCCAGCCCTTCTGCCTGACAGGAGTACTGACAGTGTTCCTGTATGAGTGACAGGGTGTGTAGTAAGTGGGTAAGGTCAGGAGGCAGTATGTGAGGGAGATGCAAGAGTTTACTCCAAGAATGGCTGCATGGTCAGAAGGTGTATGGCCAAGAACAGAGCATCACATTGTTGCCCTGTTGAGCTGAGGCTAGCTTCAAAAAAGCGGCCTATAATTCTTTATGGATAATTGCTTTGACGTATTTCTGTAGTAGTTAATGGCTCTTGCAGATCACATCCTTCCTGCAGCAAGGCTCTAAGCCTCACTCTATCCATAGATTCAGAACGAGACTGAAGGAAATTAATTTAGATTACAACATAACCCTCATAGTATAAATTTCATAGATAAACCTCATCAACTTGAACTTGCAAGCCAAAATTATAAACAGATGAAGAAATAAGTTACTAAAGGTAAGAGTTAATACAAAGAAGAAGCAATGTGATTAAAGCTCCCAAAAGTTCAGAAAATGAAGATATTGAGTATAAAGTATTTTATCTTAAATAATTAAAACAGTAAAATAGGTACTAAAGAAATAAAAAGAAATAAGGTACTATTTAAAATATCTAGAAGATTAAAAAGGAAGTAAATAGAAATCTTAGAAATGAAAATATAACTTGAAATGAAAACTGGTGTGTGGGATAAAGTTAGACACAGCTAGAGAATGAGTGAATTAGGAGATAGATCTAAAGCAGTTATATATAATGTAGTACTAAGCATGAAAAGATGAAAGTTAGGCAGAAACATATGGAAGATAGGATGTGTGGTCAAACATACATTTAGAAGGTGTTTCATTCCATTCCTAGCTATTTTATCCAAAAAGAATGAAAACATATATCACAAAAAATTTTGTAGAAGAGTATTTACAGTCAAAACCTGGAAACAAATCTTTTGTTTGAACAACTAAATAAATTTTGGTATATTTATACAATTGAATTATACTCAGCAACAAAAAAATGAACTATTAATATTCGTGACCAAAAAGATGAATCTTAAAAAATGTTATCTTGAGAGAAAGAAGTGAAACAAAGAAATTCATACTGTATGACCGCATTTATGTGACATACTAGTATAGGCCAATTTAATGTAGGACGGTTGCCTCTGGAGAGGGCACAAAGACCTTTCTGGGATTCCAGTAATATTCTGTATCTTGCTTTAGGTTTATAACATGGGCTTATACATTTGTCAAAAGTCATGAACTGAACATTTGTGATATGCATATTTTATCACAGGTAAATTATACTTCCTTCCCCCAAAATTCAAAAGTAGAAAAAGAAGAGAGACCAATAGGGAATGTGTAGAATCCCTAAAAATAGATGCAAAAAGTCAATAATTTATTAGAGAAATGTGTAAAAACTTAAACAGGAATTTAAAGGAAAAGAAAACTTGTAAAGCCAATAAATACATGAAAACTGCATAATTTTCTAGCAATCACAGAAATACAAATGAGAACAACACCAGTTTGGCATCTATTGGATATAAACAAAATATAAGTCAGGAACAATTCCAAAACGCTGACAAGGATGTGAGCAGCGGGCTTTTTCCTACACTGCAAGTCAGAATTTAGACTGATGCAATAATTTTGGAGAATAATTAAGAAATACATAGCAAAGGTAGGTTATAGTCTAGCAATTCCACTCATGAGTATACCTTAGGTCAGCAGTTTTTAAACTTTGGTTCCAGGATCCTTTTAAACTTTTAAAACTTATTGTTAATACCAAGGAGCTTTTGTTCATGGGTTGTATCTACTGGTATTTACTACAGTGGACCCTTGACTTATGAACTGGATCAGTTCCCGAGGGCTGATTGTAACTCAAGTTGGTTGTAAGTCAGTGCAGCTGAGATCTGGATGTTTACCTGGGTATATGCCATAGATAACAAGAGGAGATGAATCTTCCATTAACCTTATTAACCCAAGTTTTTCGTATGTCAGGCTGGTCATAACTTGAGGATTTATTGTATATTAGAAAATAAAAATAAGAAATTAAAAATACATGTATTTTCATTGACAAGCAATAATAAACCACGTTAACATGAATAACATTTTAATGAAATAATTGTATTTTCCAAAATAAAATTTTTGGAAAGAGTGATATGAGTGGCATCATTTTACATTTCCATAAATATGTTTGGCTTAATAGAAAACAGTTGGATTTGGTTTCTGCATTGTCTATCATAGTACATTATTTTGATTGAAGTATATGAAGAAAATACAGAATCCCACAAACATGGAACTTGAAAAGGAAGGAGTATTTTAATAGCCTTTTCAGGTAATTGTGGATATTCTTCTTTGATACTGTACCCAAAACTACCAAGTGGTAGTTCTTTAAACTGTTTGAAACCACATCAGTGAACTTTTCATATTCTGTTAAATAAAATACATGATTTATCTTGTATATTTAATGGGCTTTTGCTTATGCACAATTTTGTAACATTTTGCATTTAGTCATTTAAAAATACTGATTTGATAAGTTAAACACGTTTTCAAAATGTTGATATATTTACATATATAATATATAAATATCCACCAACCATCTCACTGGAAAAATCATAAAGTATTGTGAAGCTGAAAATGCTCAGTATTAGATTCAAATTTTCAAAAATTCTAAATTTTCTGAAAAGATCAAATTTTATTATCAACAATAACAATATCAGTTTTCTTTGGAAGAGCAGACTTACATCATGCATTTTTTGTGAAAAATCTCAACCAAATACCCCAAAAGTTTAATAATTACAGTTTGTAATCATTCTTTAAATAAAAATAATATTCCATGAAAAACAGTGGTAGTTCATATTATAAATCAAACACACACAAGGGCTTTTTCTTGAGAAACCATTGCACTTTGGCAAGTAACAGAAGTACCCTCCCCCTTTATCATACAGTATTAATAGATGTTTATATTATAGTTGAAATTTAATAAAATAAAAAATTTTAAACCACCAGTTCATAGTGGTGGTGAATACAATGATTGGTAGCATGGCTTGGTGCTGCTGCCTTGATTCATACTAGGGCACCAGCAGCTTTATCTTTTTGTAGCATCAGTGCAAATGTCAACACAGTGAAATAGTTAAACAGCATCTTATTACTGTTATAAAATATTTTTGAACTCATGGATTGCCTGAAATAGTCTTGGGCCCATGAAGGATCTGTGGATCACATTTTAGGAATTGTTGGACAAAGAAATATTTGATTTTGCATATAAAGAGCTAGTATTTTCAATAACATTTTTGTCATTGAAACGATCAGAAACAACTGCCCCCAGAGAATGGATAAAAAATTGAATGGTATCCAGGAGAATGATATACATCACTGAAGACCAACTAGAGATAAATGTATCAAGATGATGTCTTCAACATTCTTGTGAAATTTAAATATAAAAATACTAATTTTTAGTGATATATGTATGTGTAGTGAGCATGCATGCAGGTGCATTGGAAAGATTATTACCAAATTCAGAAGAGTAGTTCACAGTATGAGGGAGGGAAGGAAGTACATTTGTAGGGGTTGGGATATAGCTCAGTGGTGAATCCTCCTGCCTCACAAGCAGGTTCAATCCCTGGTACCAAAAAAAAAAAAGAAAGAAAGAAAAAAAAGGAAGTACATTTGCAAAGGTTTCTGATGGACTTGTAAATGCTTTATATGTTAAACTATGGGGTGGTTGTAAGGGGTTCAGTATATTATTCTATATATTACGACTTCTTATATTCTGAAGAATTTTACAAGAAATGCCACCCATCTACAATCAGATTCTTTAATATTCTCATGAAATTAAGTACCCATATAGGTCATCTATTAGACATTGAACCTTTAGCATGTAAATAAAAAGACAGACTACCTTCACAATAACAATGTGATTTCTCTTAATAACAACAACAACAACAAAATAGTCTGCCCTATGGATCTCTATGGGGGTTGTGAGACCCTCTGGCCACTTGACGGAGGGTACAGCAAGGAAAAGA
This sequence comes from Heterocephalus glaber, assembly GCF_000247695.1. The sequence continues at coordinate 34,863,264 of NW_004624730.1, forward strand.
ATAAGACAAGGCAAAGGTTTACTGCATAAAGGGGATCTGGGATGGTCATAGCTCATGCAAGTTTAGGACCACAAGGCTCTGGACTTGCCACTATTTGTTGATTATACAGCGTTGCAGGGGACATAAAAGCAGGTATAGGGAACAGCGAGGGTAAGGCACTGACATGAACTAGGGTTGTAAAAGAGGGACAACGCATTCCTGCGAAAAGCAGGTCATGGTTAACAAGTAACCTGTTTGTTTCCTACAGCTGACGATTGTTCTGAGGAATTGTCACACAAGAGCCACAGAGTCCCCAGCTATGATTGTTATCTTGCTATCAGAAGTGCCACAGGGTCACTGACCACTGAGGCCTCAACTGTGGCCATTGGCATAGGGAGTTCTGTTTCTGCATGTCAGCTGAAGGCTCCTCTAGCAAGTCACATAGGCCTAGGACTGACTCACAGTTTAATCAGTAGCCAATTCATAAGCCAATTCAATAATGTTTATAGCCTGCTCAGAGTGGTTTTAAGCTGGTATCAGGCAGGTCTGTTTGTTTTCTTTATGTATAATGACTACCCAGATTCACTGTTTAGATAGTTTAAGTTGACCCTCTACGTCATTCATTGACAGTTATAGAAAGCATCTCAATCAATATCCCTTCCGTGGCAGGCATGAGCCTTCTGCATTCTGCCCCAGAAGTATGCTAGACAACCTATAAAGTCTCTTGATGTTTTCAGCATTCTTAGCAGACAGAGTTCTGGGGACATCTGCTATTTTAGTGCCATCTTCAAGAGTTTCCTTCCTCCCATGGACTTTGAAGCTGTAGTGTACATTATTTACTTTGCTTCTGTTGCTGTAACTCCAGAAGCCTCTCAACTTCCACTTTTCTGGAGCCCATGTCCACCTAGTAGTTGGAAATTTAAAATAAATTGGCTAGGATTTGGCTTAGTTAGTGATGGCAGAGACCGATATAAACATAATTTCCATTATGACTTTTTCATTTAGGGGGTGCAACATCACATTTTATTTAAAATAATTGACAAAGACAAAATCTTCAGGGCTGGGGATGTAGCTCAGTGGTGCCACTGCCTGCCTCGCAAGCGCAAGAACCCAAGTTTGATCCCCGGTACCAAAGAAAAAGACAAAATCTTCACAACTGCTTGCTTTTTTTGAGGTGGATATCCTAAATATGGAAATATTAGATAAATAAATAATGGAGAATCCTGATAACACTTGGATGAGCCTTGTGAAATGTGCTTGAAAGCTGAACATTCTCCTCATCCCTCTTCTGGAAAATATGTTCTTGTCTTAATTACATGCTATGTTTGCCTGGGCCACATGGTTTTGAGCCCCTGCCAAAATTACTTTTATTTGTTCAGTACACTAGTGTTGTGGTACTTTTTTTCATTTAAGTATGTTGTTTGAAAAAAAAAAAGGCCTGTAACAATCAGTTAACCAACTTTTTTTTTGTGGAACTGGGATCAAACTCAAGACCTTGCACTTTCCAGGCAGGTACAGTGTGACTGAGCTAAATCCTGGGGCCTAATCAATGTTTTAAAAAATTCCTCATCACACATTTTATTTTTCTGAAGCACCCTTTTGTTCCCCTCCCTCCTTCATTCAAATCAGGCAGGAGGCTTCTGTTGCCTCAGAGAGGGGGTGCTGAAAGGAAAGAAGAGAGAAGTAACAGTAAATTGTGAGCATTTGAATTTCAGAAACTTATAGATAGCAGAGATAATACAGTGTTCAAAATATATGGTGAAAGTTTAAATCAAAATTTATTACAGTAAAAGACATATTGCCATTAATGCACCCTTAAAATATTCCCTGTGTTTTTGAACACATGGATTTCATTACTCTTGCCACTTTCTGAAGCAGTTCTGGAAGTCCTCCTTTATGAGTGTCTTTATGAGATGCTATCAAAAATATCTAGAATGTTGCTGCTGAGTATTATCCAAAGGAAAGGCAAGCTCTTATGAATAGTATGATGTGTCCTTATCCACTTTATTCATTTAATCTGGTGTCCTGCAACTTCTGACTCTTTCCCAAAGTCAAAATGACCATAAAAGGCAAATGTTTTGAATCAGTTCAGGACATTGAGGCAGCCACTGCATCACAACTGAAAACACAAAAGACGACTTCTAGACCTGTTTCAAAAAGTGGCAAGAATGATGGGATAAGTATATTTACAGTGAGAGGGAGTATTTTGAGGGGGATTAATGCCAATATGTTTGCTACTGTAATAAATTCAACCATTAATCATACTTTTAGGTCATTTCTCTTATTTGATAAACTAGAGTTTTAAATCTCAAAAGTCAGGATTTTGAAGTTAAGGAAATCCATCAACCTAAAAGAATGAGGATGTGAGCCGTTGCAAAAATGATACCTTTGGAAGAATATTTGTTGAGAAAGAGGAGTAGGAAAAACCAGAATAAGGAAAGAATACTTGGAATTGGTTGAGTTTATCCTGAAGGGTATTACTTTTTTATTTTGCTGCCATGTGAAATGGGACCCAGGGCTCAAGACATAAATTAAGTTCAAACACAAAAAGAATTAAGAATTCCATTATTTGTATGTTTGGATTTAAGCTAGAATTTGTAGCATTCCATTCCCTTACGACACATGGTGCTGCTTTTATGAGGATGATATTGAGGCTGTTATTGCTATTTTATAATGGTCTCTTTGTGAGGCTCTAGACAGCAACAAATTCTCTGGAGAGATTTCCTTCCTCTGGGCAACTGGTTTATTTTTAATCTAGGGTAACTGTGCCTCTTGGCTCTGAATGTCTTCCTTACCTGCATGAAAGCATGGTGTCTGTAGCTCACTTTTTCTAGCATCCGGGCTGTATTTTGTCTACTTATCCTGATGACTGTTCTTCCTACTGTATTTTCCTTTTGCTCTTTTGCCTTTACTTGGTTTCAGTCTGGTTGAACTGCCTAGGAAGGAGACTCTGAGACAAGAGTTCAAGGTGCAGGAGGCATGTTCAGGAGTGCTGTGCATCTAACCTATGGAAAAGAGTAGAAAGGAGCCAAATCTGGGGAGAGAGAGAAAGGAGCATAGTCTCATGAACCACATGGAGAGTTCTGCTGCTATAATGGTCTTTCAGAGTTGTCTGAATTTGGGCCTGAGTGGTCATGTCTTTATGTTCTCCCATCAAACATGCATTAGAGGTCAGCTGTCCCAGGAAGAGGCATGACTTCTGCAGATGAAGCAATCCTTGAAAGGAGGGACATCTGCAGTCTGTCTACCAATAGCTTTCATAGCAACTGGGGCACCAGGTTCTTCAGTGAGGGGCTCTTAGCAATATGGTAGGGTTCATCACACTTAAAAAATTCTTGTACAGTATATTATTTTTAAACAATCATAAATAATTTTTGGAACAAGTATAAAAATAAGTAATTAAAAATATGTGACCTATAGGGACAGGGATCCCCTGTAGGTAGGGAAAAGGTAGGGCAAAGGCCTCGTTGAGCTTTATTAAAAATTAATAGACAACTTTGACCTCTCCAGGCAGACTCAAAAGGGCAAAGGGAGCTGGACTTTGAGAAATTAGAAACACAAAGGCACCTAGACTCCAGCAATCAGGAAGACAAAGGCGAAGAAACTAGGTCTGGGAAGGTCCCAGGTAGCCAGAAGAAATCCAAGGTTAAGATGAAAGACAAGCCAGGGAGCCAATCAGAGTCCAGGAGCCTACACAGGAAGAAGAAACCTTATAAAAAGAGGTGGTGGCAGAGCCCAGGAGCTATTCATGTTTGAATTCTGACTACTTATTCTGAGTAGCTGTCTGTCATTTCTCTTTCCCTCCTTTTAAATCTTCAAATAAATCAGGCCGAGGATTTAGCTCAGTGGTTCTGCTGCCTGCCTTCCAAGTGCAAGGACCCAAGTTTGATCCCCCAAAACAAAACAAAACCAAAATCTTCAAATAAATTGTCTTTTACTTTAAATGTGGCATCCTTAATCCTTTATTGACATCGAGTTTAGGAATGCTGGGACATGATTTTTCCACCAAAGCAGTGGTTTGCAGTCCAGTCCTGGATTTTACAGACCCTTGTTCTCATACTTGATCATTTATGTGGTCATATCTTTGATTCCAAGTTTTTGCCTCTGTCATTTCTTTCTTTGACTGGGAAGTGATATAGGACCTTCAAATGATATAGGAGAAATAAATATAACTCCCAACCTGCTAGATGTCAGATACACCAAGTTTGGGTTCCTCAAAATTGAAGAACGAATTCTAAGGAAAAACTGAGGTTAAGAGTAGGAAATATTTATTGAGAGATATAGCTTCTGAGAGGCAGGAGGGGTCCTGAATGAGTTGCCAAGGATCTCACTTTTCAGGAGAAGGATCCCACTTTTCAGCACAACCGCATGGGTGCAATGTGGGTTAAAGCTATGATTAACCAATAAGGTTATAAATATAGTCGCTTAGGTAATAGTGATTCAATGGGGAAGCAATTCACGTAGCAAGTGTACAAGGGAAGAATAAAGAACTTCTCAGGAAGGGATGGGTCCTGTACCTAGGTGACTGATGTCTATCTAAACCTCATTAGATCAGCTGTTACCACTTTTCTCATCCCGTGGGGAAGTATGCAGGCCTGGTCAGTTTGTTTTTATCTTGAGGCCTGGCCTCCAACAGGTATGCCTCTGGCCACAGTTGTAGTGTGTTTTTAACTTCTGCACTGATTCTCTCAAGGGCTTAGCCCTATCTGACCATCTATAATATTTCTACCTAACTTAGCTGTCTATAATAAAGGGAGAAGTCTAAAATAAAAAGAAATTTGAGTTCTTCAAGATTTAAAATATAGTCTCCTCAGTGGAGGTTGTTTTGAGTTCCTCAGGCAGAGTCAGCTGCCCCCTCCTCTGTCTCTATTGTGCCCCTGCATCACAGTGTAACGATCTCTTTATGCATCTGTTTCTCTCATACACAAGACTGCCGGTAAAACTGAAGGTCCCTCAGTATTCTGTCACACATGGTGGTGCTACCCATTCACTGGTGCCACAATTCTGGAAGTTGGTTCTCATCAAGGTTTACAATCTATTGCAAAAATCTATCACTAACTCTCACCCTTCTCCGTTTCCAGTGCTGCCATTCTCTTGGCTAGAGTGTTGTCTGTAACAGCCTTTTATCTTTCCCCCAGTTTCTATTCTTGGCTTTCCCAACAATCCCTTCTCTACAGCAGGTAGAGTAGTCTCATAAAAATGCACATCTAAGCATTCTCTCCCTGTTTTAATCCACCAGCCCCAAGGGCCTACATAAATTAACAGTCTACCAGCCTCACCACCCTCTTGGGTCAGACTGGCTGTTTTGGTTCCTTTAATGTGCTGTTCATCTTTTCTCCTCAGTCTTCTCACATTCTGTTCTCTTCCTAGTCAGCTCTTCTTCCACCTCTCCCTTGACTAATGTTAATTCCTCAGATCTCAGGCAATGTCTCTTCCAGAAAGTTGTGCCTAACTTCCTAAAAAGGTCAGACTTCTTGTTTCACAATCTATATCAGTTTATTCTCCTTTGTAGTGGAGGTCACATAGCAATTTTATAATTAATCAAGGAAAGGCTTTAACATTTTTCTCTTCTGCTAGAATATACTACATGTTACAGCAGTTGTGATGACCTCAGCATTGATACCTCACTTTCCTAATGCCTAGCACAGGTTTGGACATAGAAGGTACTTTATGTATTGATCTACTTAATAAATAAAATGTGTTTGTTATTTCAGTCTGTTTGGGCTGTTGTAACCAAGCATCTTAGGCTGGCTAACTTGTGAACAATAGCAATTTATTTTTCACTAGAGGCAGAAAAATCTAAGATTAACTTGCCAGCAGATCTGATGTCTGGTGAGGGTTGTCTTCCTCATAGATGGTGCCTTCTTGCTGTCTTCACATAGCAGGCAGAAAGGTCAAGCAAGCTCATTGAGTCTTTCTTCCTCTCTCTCTTTTTAAAAAATAAAGACATGGGTCCCATTCATGAGGGTGGAGTCCTCATGACAATTAACCTCCTACCAAGGCTCGAAAATTCCACATACCACCACATTTGGGATTAGGTTTTGATATATGTACTTTTTTGAGAGAGGAGAGATTTAAATCATAGCATTTATTTTCTGAGTTTCTTTAAGGTAGAAATGATTTATTAGTCATTTTTGAGTCTCAGTGCCTGAAAACAGGGTCTGGTGTATGTTCAACAGGTGTTTATTAAATGAATCCCTGAATCAGACTATTGGAAGGAATGTTTGGGGAAGAGGGAGCAGAAATTGAGTGGTTGTAGGAGAGAGAACTTGCACAAAGGGTTTAAAATTATGGAAAGCTAGAATTTTCCAAAAACCAAAGTGCTGAGTAAACTAATGGGAACCATATTTGAACACTTCTATTGAATATTTTTTTGGTTTCTGAATGATTATGAGTAATTTTTATTATAGTTATTAATAAGTTTTTTGTGTTTTCTGAATTTTTCACAATAAATATTGTTTTCATAATCAGAAAAAATTATTTTAAAAAGATGTGGGTTGATGGCAAAATAATAAGGTCTCTGTCCCTAGAAGCATTTGAGTGGCTAGGAATGACATCTGCCAATGATGATAAAGGACTTCTCCATGAGGAGGGGAGGTTGGACAAAGCAAGCAGTAAGATTCTTCCAACTCCAGTAGCTGAGCTACTGTTTGTTAAATGATAAATGCTGAATTCCTTTTTAGATGAACTTGGCTTAGTTTACTTGATGGCTTCATATTCTGTGTGTGGCTTTGTTATACTGGAACCTCACTGTGGCAATACTGGCTATGGTAGAATTTGATTTGTATTCACCTGAGGCTGATACAATGACAGGATCTCAGGAGATGGCAACCATTTTTTAAAATTTAATTTCTTTTAGTATGTATTTGTAGTACATAATGATTACAGTCCTTATGGGGGAGTTGGTACATATACATAACACATCTTAATTCTTTTTTATCCCCTTACCCTCCCCTCCTTTCCTCTCCCTCCATCTCTTGGTCCTCTTCCATTTTGCAAGAGATTTCCTATAACCTTTTTTTTCCCATTAAGTTTATTGGTACATTTTAGGTATAAAATACAGTTACATTCATCATTGGGATCTTGTACTTTTACGTGAGTATCTTGGTTCTTATTTTTTCCCCTTCCTCTGCCCTCCCTTCCCTATTGGCAAAGACTTTGTTTCCATGTTTTTCCTTTTCTCATATTTTTTCTTTTCCCTTCTTTCCCTTCCCCTATCCCTCCCACTTCCCCTATTCCTTTAGACCTTTTCTTCCTATTATACAATATCAATTATACATTTTTAAAATTGCAATATCAAGATCTAGGAGACATTACCACAGATTTTACAGAATTTAAAAGGATATA
>NW_004624730.1:34888517-34902254 GCF_000247695.1 Heterocephalus glaber
ACAAGGTCTTTGCAAATAGGGAAGGGTGGAGGGGGTGAAGGGAGGGCAAGGGAAGGGGAATAAAAATAAGAACCAAGAGACTCATGTAATGGTGCTAGATCCCAATGATGAATGTAACTATATTTTATACCGAAAATGTACCAATAAAGTTAATGGGGGGAAAAAAATAAAAAGTTATTCAGGGGAAAAAAAAAAAAGAGAAAGTGTGCCTTTAAGAATAGTGCAGAGTTAAATAAGGAGACAAGCAGGCAGTCTGACAAGCAGGAAGGGACCCAAGTACAGACAGGTGAGAATAGTTGCTGTATTTCATGGGCAGTGGGGACCTCTTCGGGAGGAAGTGGGTGTGGCAGTTAAGCTTAATTGTCAACTTGCTTGGCTTGAGAGCCACCTAAGGGATTCATAAAACATACATCTGGGAATGTCTTGGTGGGTCTTGGAGGTGTGACTACTGTGGGTACTATGTCTGGTCTCTGGCCCCTTCCATTTGTGCACTGTTCCCCTGCCCTCTTTCCCAGCTGCCTTAAGCTAAGCAGCTTTGTTCTACCACACTCCTTGGCCATGTTAGAGCCAGCCTTTTATGGACTGAAAAACTCTGAAACTGCGAGCCAAGAATAAACCTTTCCTCCTTTAAAAAAAAAAAAAGACAATTTATCTTAAAAACAAACAAGAAAACATCACCATCTTCACCCTTTCATCTTAGCCCCATTTTCTGGAAAGGGGAGTCAATTATTGTTTCAAATTCCTTATTCACCCATTGATTCTTCAATGCACTGAAATTTGACTTGTACTCCATCACTTCCGTGAAATTGTTCTTACCAATAACATCAATTGCTTCCTAACTGTGAAAGTCAAGCCCTACAAACTGCTGACCTTTCTCCTCTTCCTGAAAATCCTTATTAATTTGAAGTCTGTAACATCATGTGCACTCAGTTGTATCATTTTGGAACACTAATCAGCTAATCTAGCATGACTTTGCTTAATGCTGGTGTCCCAAGAGGTCCTTATTAATTCTTTTGTTCCTTACTGTTCCTGGGGAATTTCATTTAATCCCACATCTTTCACAACTACTTATATATCCAGTGAACCCAAATTTGCTTCCAGAATTCTATTTCCAATGTGTAATAACTACTGTGACTCACAGTACCCTCAAACTTTACATGTTAAAGTTGAATTAAATTTTTTTCCTCAACCATGACTCCTTTTATATTTCCTTTCCCAGTGAATTAGCAGAAGAGTCAGGGTATTGACTATAATCTTTTCCCTGGCGTCTATACTAGACTATATAATAAATACATTTCAAGGGAAATTTATATCCTCTATGTATTCCAAATGAGCTTTTGTATTAGATATCAATGAAAATTACATAAATTTAGCTGTTTAAAGCAGCATATTATCTCAAAGTTTCTGTAGGCCAAGAGTCCAGACATGGCTTAGTTGAGTCCTCTGCTCAGGGTTTCACAAAGCTGCAGTCAAGATGGTGACTGGGGGGAGGCTCCTATCTGAGACTTAGAGTCATCTTCTAAGATCACATGGTTGCTGGCAAAATCCATTTCCTTGCAGCTGTAGAACTTATGGCAGCATGACTTTTCAAGGCCAATAGGAGAGATTCTGATTTGCTTCCTCTTTTAAAGAACTTACTTGATTAATTCAGGCTTGTCCAGACACTCAAAGCCAGCTGATTAAGAACTTTAATTACCTTTTGCCATAATACCACAATAATGGGAGAGACTATCCCATTGCACTTATTGGATTCTCTTGGTTAGAAATGAGTTTCAGATCCCACTGGCACTCAAGTGATGGAGCATTAGACCAGGGAACCAGCTGTGAACATCATCCTAGAATTCTGCCTTCCGCCTTTACTAGCTTTAAAAAATATATATGCAAAGATGTAATTTGGACATACTACAAAGGTGAATACAAAGAGGAAAGTATAGAATTTTACTTCGAAGTTTTCACGTTTGATAGAAATGACACATATTTGACAGATGGAGAAAATTACTTTCCATGCTTATCCTATCCTACACTTACTGTTTTGGGCAGAGGATATGTCCAAGTATCTAAACTTTAGATTATATTATAAGAGCCTAAAAGGAACAATTAAATAAGTAGCTATAAAAGACAGACATTTAATTATGTAACTGGCTTAATTTGAAAACCATTTTACCATGTTAGTGTCATTTGTATTGAGTATAAATGTAATGTAATGTCTATAAGTTTTCTTATAGTTTTCTTACAGGTTTTCTTCAGTGTACATTAATTAAACTCTTCCAGCTAGGTATTTTTAAAAAAATACCCTCGACAGACTGATTTTCATCAGAAATAACAATCCTTTCTCAGCATAGGTAGTTTTCTTACAGTTTTAAATGACATATCTACAGAAGTTCCTTCATTCACAGCTTCCCTGCCTTGCTTCACACCCTCTGAGGGCATAGTCTCTAGCTCCTCTTGTATGCTTCAGAGAGATACTCTGGAGTTAACAAGACCACTGCTAAGGAGTGAAATCTGTGGAGAAGCCTGCTGTTTTAGGCCCTTCTTAGGGATGATTCCACTGGTATTTAGTGGAAAACAGCCTGGCTTGGGGATTTCTCTCTTTTCGACACTGGCAATGCCTGATGTGCATAGTCATGCGAAACCAGCATGTAAGTCCCTACAGATATGTGGTCACTTCTCTACTTTCCTTCTCTTTTGCCTGGGCAACTGCCACGTTGATGCACTGCAGCCATTCTTCTGCATTCTTCTCATCTTTGGCCTTGAAAACATAGGTTTTATTGTCTGTGAAGATTTCAAAAGCCCGAGGGAGAGAGCGGTCCCTGCGTTTCTTGGCCACAGCTTTCACACTCTGTACTTTGCTGAGTTCTATTGGAGACTCATCAGGATCGTCTTTCTGAAATACATCGTAAGGAAAAAAACATAATCTGGCTCCAGATCTCTGACCACTGGGAAATTTTCCAAGGTGTCCAGAACATTTTACTCCCTATGCCTCAAGACCTTTGGTTATTCTGGGTGCTAAGGCTCCAAGAGTCATTAGAACAACTAAAGGAGTGAGCAATAAGGCTTTGTTATAATATCATAAATTGATACAAGTTAGTCAATTTATACAAAGTTATTATAAGTGGGATTGGGAAAATGCTTGATTCATAGTTCTTTGATTTTCTATTGATATCAACACTGTACTAATAGAGCAAAAGACAGTGTAAAATTTGGAGTACTTTTCTTTTCTTTCTTTTTTTTTTTTTGGAGCATTTTTATCTTAGAATTCCAGATAGTAATAGGATGCACAACATTGGATTTTCCTTTGTGCTATCTCTGAGAAAGGATTTGCCGTGCCCTTAATCAAATAAACAGTTCCAATGTTTGAGTAGATGAAACTTTTTTGAAATCCCTGAAATTTTGGAAGAATGCTTTGTCTACAAATACACTTTGAAGTAATATTTAATGATGTTACATTTATCTTTTATAAAAGCAGAGGTTTAAAGATCTCTGTAGTACCAGGGTCATCACTGTAGGCTAGGGCAGATGATTCTAAGGAAATTAAATACTTTTGTAAAGTAATTTTAGGTCTTTAAAATCCCAGAATACATTTTGTTTACTGGAGAATGTACTGTGATTGAGAATCTTGCCAGTTATTCTTCCCCACACTCCTTTTTACCACTACTCTTAATTTGCAGTGAAAAGGCACCCTTCTTACCCCTCCCAAACTTTTTATGATGCATTGTCTGGCTCTCAGGAGCAACAAACAGGCAAACAAAAAACTCAACATACTGATGTCAGGGAAGTATCTATCAACCAAGGCAACTTAATTACTCTCTACCCATTTCATTAGGATATAGCATTTCCTTTTCAATGTTTAAGGATTATTTAATAAACTTGCTATTATACGAATGGATTTTTATGCATTGTATAGTCACTTAAAAAATAGTATAATCAGAAAAATCTTGATACTTAGAGACTGATGGTCACAAGAAGATAAAACAAATTGTAATTTACATGAAGAGTTTTATTACAATGAAAAATAGTTGGGCAATTGAAGTAAAATAATGTGGAGAGACAACAGAAATGTGACTTCAAGAAAAAATAAACTAAATATTTCTATTAAAGAACAGTTAATTTAAAAAAAATGAATGATAGTGTGTACAAAAGTGCTATGTTGTATTCCAATAGTTACTTTTAAAGAGTAGATTTGATCTTTTTATTTTTAATTGTTAATTTTGATAATTTAACAGAAATTGCAGTTTGTACAACTGTTTAAACTTATGGTAAAGGTGTTGATACAACTTAATGCTGCAGGGTATTGCATAGATTTCTCAAAAAAAATTTTTTTGAACTGGGGATCGAACTTAGGACCTTGGGCTTGTGAGATAGGAGTGGTACCACTGAGCTAAGTCCCTGGCACTCTCAAAATTCTTTTAAGGAATAAAATTTGAATAGGATAAAATTTGAAGATATCTGCACTATTAGCCTTTGTTTTATAAGCATTTGACAGTTAAAAACTATAGTTCTTCAAATTAACCTATAAAAATTGATGTATGGAGGAACTAATAAAGAAAATAAAAAGTTGTATTAATTGTTATGGCTTATGTTTAGATATCCCATGCAGTCTTAGGTGGAGCTTTTTTGGAGGTGGCTGACTCTTGTGTGATTGATTCATAGTTCAATGCTAGCCCCAAGAGCACTGGGATTAAGGGTGTGAGTGCCATCCGCCCTAAGTAGTCTGAATAAAATAAAAGGGGCAAAATGATGCTGTTAAGGTCCCTTGTTGCTTTTGCTGTCTTCCACTACCATGAACTGTTGCCCTTCTGCCACTCTACCTTGGAGCCAGCTGATTATGGACTGAAATCTCTACAAACTATAAACCAGATAAACCTTTCTCCCTTTAACTTTGGGTATCAGGTATTTTGTATCAGCAATGAGAGAAAAGTAACTAAGACATACTCTAAAGAGGAACAGTGAATCAACTAAGATAGGAATAGACAGAAAATCAAAGGATACTTTTGCCTAGTTGGGTAGCAGAAATCAAGAATTTAAGAATGCAAAAGTAAAAAATTACACTGTAGTCTTTCACTCTCAGTTTTCACTTAAAAATGCGTATTTCTCTCATTTAAAAGAAACTTGAGTAGGACTGTTGACCACTAACTGGTTATTGTGTCCCTTAAGATTTGAGGTATTTTGTTGTAGCCCTCATACTATATTATATTATTTCCCACTATTTGAGCCATATGTTCTGTCAGATTTCTGCATGCCAAACCATTGTTTCCTGATAAAGATTTCAAGAAAGTCAGCTAATTTTAAAATAGCCTATTCTTTAAACTTTACTTAAAAGCTCTGAATTAGAAAGTATACAGGATATTATTTGAGTTCTAGAAAATATTCTTACAGATTAACTGTTTTATCTTAAAGGATCTGAGAAATCATTACATCTTCACTTCCATCTCTGATTTCTTGAATAAATACAGGAAATTCAAATGGTCAATTTAAGTATTTAAAAAATGCTTCAATGTGAACCTATGTCAAAAATTCCTTAAAGAATTTAAAATTCTTTAAATCTTTAATAATTGTTTAAGTTGAACATGTTATATACTTCCATTACAAAAGGTCTTCTGACATACAAAAGCCCATCTCTATGGTATAATACAGATGAAGAAAGCAACATGAGTTCAAAGAGTCACAAAAATATTGTTTCACTTAAAAAGTTCGCATAAAGGGGTTGGGGATTTAGCTCAGTGGTTCCGCCAAAAAAAAAAAGTTAACAAAATTTTATTAATTAGAGTTCTGGTCAGAAGTTGTCATAGTTCATTTTCAGATGCATCATACTTGTTACCTATTGAGTAAAATGCTCGTATAAGTTGAAAATGCTAAAGACATGGTGATATGTCCAGAGTAAACTATAACTTTTGATTAATTCAACACCTTTCATTAACTAATTAAAGTTTGGTTTATATGATGGTTAAGTTTACAGGTCAGCTTGACTGGGCTAACAAGTAGGTACCTAGATAGATGTTAAAACTTGATTTCTGAGTGTGTCCGAAAGGGTATTTCCAGAAGAAATTAACATTTGAACCTATAGACTGAGTAAAGAAGATCCACTCTTGCCAGTATGGGTGGGCACCATCCAATCCACTGGGGGCTTGGCTAGAACAAGAAGGCAGAGGAAAGGCAAGTTTGCTTCCTCTACTTGAGCTGATGTATCTTTTCTCCTGTCCTTGAACATCAGATCTCCTGGTCCCTAGGCCTTTGGACTCTGGGATTTACACTAACATCTCTGCCACTCCCATCCCTAGTTCTAGGCTTTTGGCCACAGAGTGTGAAGTACACTGCTGATTCTCCTGATCTTTAGCTACTCAGGAATTGGACTGAATTATAGTATGAGTTTTCCTGGTTCTCCAGCTTGTGGATGGCATATTGTGGAACTTCTCAATCTCTGTTATTGCATGAACTAATTCCTATAAAAATCCCTTTTATCTCTCTCTCTCTCTATATATATCCTATTGACTTTGGTTCTTTGGAGATTGCTAACTAATATAGTTTACCATTGGCTCTGTATGTTAAATGTACATGGAAGTAATGGAGTATATTTATTTAGGAACATACTGTGGGTTGCCCAAGCTTGACTCCAGATTTACCTTTCCTCACTTTATTGGTGCTGTCCGTGACAAGTCAATTAAACTCTTTGAGCATCAGATTTCTCATCTATAAAATGGCAGCCTCTAATAATAGTGCCAGCCTCACTGGATTGATCTGAGCATTGTTTGAGGCAATGCAGAGTGGCACATAATAAGCACTGAATAAATGCTACTTATTATGATTACATATCAAAATATCCCAGAAGTGGTTCAAGATCTTAATCTTCCTAATGCTGAATGAGTAGAATTTAATAATAAAAACTATTTCAAAAATAATGAAAGGGAATAACTTTGCATTGCTGATTGGAATAGAATGCTATTTCAGAGGAATCCCATTGAAAATTCAGAATCTAGATACTTACTGACCATTTTAGTTTAGATTGGAAATTACATTAAATTAATACTGATTAATTCCATTATAATTTTATCCTATTCATTAGCTGAATTCCAAATGAATGAAAGATAATAATATCTTTCCTTAACAAAATTGAACTTTGTTGACTGAAAAAGGTACTTAAAATAAATAAGATTTAATTTCTTCCTTCTGTGTATTATTACCCTTCCTTGGACTTCCACCTCCAAATATAACCTATACTTATTTTAAAAATCAGAGTCAATATTATAAACCATAAATTTAAGTAGGTGGTCTATAAGAAAACAAAAAAACATGATATTTGAGTTGAGATCACCAAGTGGTTGCTCTTTAGTCTAACTTCTAAAGTTTAAGTCAACTAAAAATAGTTCCCATAGTAAACTGAAGAGGGAAAGTAAACCAACTAATATAGGAATTAACAGAATAAACAAAGGGTTACTTACAGCAAAATATTATTATGAGATTGTAAAATAGAGGAGAAAAAAAATTACCAGAGTTTTAACTCAAGACAAAATACCTAGCTAGTTGGTAAGATCAAGACCTTAAAAAATGCAAGTATAAAAGAGAACAAAAGAACTTACAGATTTTCCTTTTTGAAACAAAAGTTGATTTCCAGCCAATGTAAAATAACGCGTTTTCCACCTTTTGATGAACTTCCACCTGACTTGCTTCTCTTTAAGTTTTCCTTCTATGAGAGGCTGGCCATCTTGATTTACAACTGTTGAGGGTAACAGAATGATCAAACCATTTATTTTCCATTATTGATTTGGCAAGTGATCAAAAATGAGAACTGTACAATGAGCCAGATTCTAGTAAGCATATTTGAAAAATGGGCTAGTAAATTGTGACTTTGGTTAACCTTTCTTCCTTTGACCCTAAAAGAATGAAAGACATGAAAACAAGAAAGTATTGAAAGTCTTCATTGAGATTTTCAAAAGCAATTAGATCATGAAAACAGCCTCTGCTTATAGATTGATCCAGATATACAGCTTTCTGTGCTCCTTGACTGGTTTCATGATATTCTGTTCCTCAGGTTGGAATAACCAAATTAGTTTAGAACAAATTTGAAATTTTGGCATAAATTAGTATTCAATGAGCTAATTTTCTACTATTGATTTTGCTAGTATTAAAGTAATAAAACATATTATCATGCTTTATGACACATGAACTACCTAGAAATATAGTTTTATAAATAAACTAAGTATATTAGCTAATTGGCAGCAAAAGTCAATGCAGCGCTGCAAAAGATGTTTTCCTAAAGCTGTGACACAAAGCTGGAAAGGCAAATACTGTACCATATATCCAACTCTTTTGTATATATTTTTACTCTCTGAAATACATTCTTTCTACTCTGTACATCCTCATCTTCCCTTAGTCAACAATTGAACATTTATTTTAACTCAAAACACTTCCTTTGAGAAATCTTTCCCAAACTCAGGCCAGAATAGCTTCCTCTTCATATGCAATCATAGAACATGGTATGTTTTCTTTTATATCATGTATCATCGTTTACAGTTTGTCTGATTAATGTCTTTCTCATTCAACAGAAAGCTCAACAAGGGCAGGGGCTTTGTTCACTACTGGATCACTAGGAATATAACACAGTTCCTGATAGTAAGAGAATCTATAAATACTTGTTGCATGAATGGCTTAATTTTATACCCAAGCATAGTGTGTATGATTGTGTATAACCATAGAATTGGAAGATCCATTCAATATCAGAAGTTGAGAAGCTAAACTAAAGAATTTCATTCATTTTACCACTATGTAAGATTTACTCTTCAAATTTATATTAGAGCATCTGATTTCAGTGTAGAGGGAAGATCCATTCAGAGTAGGACAATATTTATTGGTATTCATTTATATTCAATTTTTGTAGCATTTTGAAATTAATGAAATTTGTTCCCTTGCTTTGGAAAAAATCTGGACAGTACCTATATGACCATATGAATATAACGTGTCTTTTCTACACTGTCATATTTTTTTCTGGTGTAGGTCAAATAACTACCTCAGAAAGGACGAGTGTTCATTTTAACAGAGCACTTTCAGGATAAGAATAATTAAATGTGTTCTTTTTATAAACAAAGTTCTATTAAGGTTAGTTTGGGTTGTTTTTTCCCTTTTATGTTGTTTTATACTGTGTGGTAACCATTCAATTAGTGGTCTAGTGTTGTCTCAGTTACTTTTCTCATTGCTCAGAAAAAATATCCAACACGCAAAGTTAAAGGATGAAAGATTTATTTCGGCTCACAGTTTGTAGAGGCTTCAGTCCATACTTGGCTGGCTCCAAGGCAAGGTGGTATGGTAGAGGGGTATCACAGAGGAGAAATAGTCCATGGAAAACAGGCAGGAGAAAACGAAGCAGCAAGCAGCAGCTGCTACAGCAGTTTGCCTCTCCCTTTTATCCCTTCCAGGCTACCCACCTTTTGGGTCACTCACACTTAATGGGTCACTCCCATTATCCACACAGAACTATGCTAACCAATGAGTATACTAATTTAGTAATGATGCACCTTAATCAAAGTATCACACACTTAACCCCAGCATCACACACTCTATCCAGACACCTCTGAAAAGGTCCGCCTATGACTGCATCCAAACCATAACAAGTGTCAATTTCAAATTAAGGCAAAGAATGGAAAACACAAATCAAATATCTTGTTAGGTAGTGATGAGGGCTATGATTAAAATAAAAAAGGGAATAAGTGAGTTGGCGGGTACACATGCATTTAAACTTTTAGGAAAGACCTTGGACATTTGAGGCAATATTTGATTTGATATCTCAGTGATGAGATGTGGCTCCCCTCTTCTAAGAAGCTCTGTGGTGGGTAATACTGTTCAGAGAAGAGGGCAGAGAAAGCAGGAACTCAAGATTTTCTAACTGGTAATCAATATCAAGAAAATTATTTCACTGTTCTCCCTGTTTTACTAGGAACCATTAGCTTAGAGCATTCTTAAAACTAGTAATGCTCTCTGGAAATACAAATTTTCCATAAACTTAGTGGTTGTTCTTTTGTGCCACCTCCACACTTTGCAGCAAAGGCATTTATGACACCTTGTCTTCCTCTGTATCACACAGTCTCTGAAAGCAAGAGCAGCCTCAATGCTGTCTACTTGGGCTGGGTTTCAGCAAATCTTTATCAACAGCAAGCTGCACAGTTACAAGGGAGTATCAGCCCATCTAGGAGGAAAGAAAGTTTCAAGAGAAGATTCAAGAGGGAAAAAAAGCAAAAACAATTAAAAAAGAAAACCAAAAAAAATCCTAAGCAAAAAGTAAGATTTAAAAAATTTTAAAACATTCATTTTCTGTTTTCAAATTAGAAAGAAATTGCTAATTTAATTGTGATGTTCAAGGATCTTGAATATGATCTCAGATTTAGATTCGAGTTCTCACAACTACAGTTCTCTGGTCAGCTAAGAGAAAAAAAAAACAGTAGCCTTCTCTTGGTCAACAGGGATGTTGAGAGGTCAAAAATCAAAAGGATTAGCTGCTGTATTTTCCTCAAAGCAGATTCAAAAACTTTTGGGTGGGAGTTGGAGATCAGGGTGGGAGAAGTAGAGGTAAGAAATGAGGTGTGACATCCTAGGGGAGACCAATCCCAAAGAACCTTGGGCATCAGGCAAAGTGGAATCTAATGCTTTGTAGTATGATATAATGAGAAACAATTATCTCTTTTATCTCAAAAGCTTAAAAATTTAATAATTCAAACTCTATAACTTATTCCAAGACATACTATAATTCTGAATATGTTTTTAACCAATTATAATAAATTTAAACATAGAATGGCATGTTTACTCCATACTATAATATGTCATACAGGACTGTACAAAAACTTTTTCTGATGTAGACTTATAGTTTATAGTGGGGTAAGGGCACTGCCTTTGGAGCCACACCTGAATTCAAGTCC
Organism: Heterocephalus glaber; assembly: GCF_000247695.1. The sequence continues at coordinate 34,899,419 of NW_004624730.1, forward strand.
AGAATCTGCCACTTATCAGCTTACTGGTCTTTGGCAAGTTATTTAACTTCACTGAGCTCTTCTCTAGAGTTGTTACGCTTAACAATGGGGCCAACAAAAATGCCTGCAAGGGCATATGGCCACTGTGACAACTGGGGGCTTAAATCCAGCCTGAATTTTTCTAGTTAAGTATACATGCCTGAGTAGACTACATCCATCACGAATAAAAGCACATAAAACTACCATAAAGGTAAAACAATGGCTTTGTTTCATTAATTTGATCATAGCAAGAGATCAGTAACTAGCAGCTATAAAATAATGATCATAATTATGTGAAACATAAAATAATTTTCATCTTTTTTATGGTAATGATGAACTTTTTATGGGTTTTAGAAATACCATGTCCTAATGGCTTTAGGATAGGAACCACTGCCCTCTCACCAATTAAGATTGTAATGAACTGGGTGTGGTGATGCACACCTGTGATCCTAGCACTGAAGGAGTTGAGGCAGGAGGATGGCAAGTTCAAGCCTGTATTGGGGAACTTGGTGAGACCTTGTCTCAAAATAAAAAGAATTATTTATGGTGATATAAGTCAGTGGTAGAGTGCCCCTTGGGATTTGTTCCTCAGCACCACACACACAGACACACACACACACAAACACCCCCCCCACACATAATAATAATGAGACCTTACATAAAAGTAACAGGAATAGTGAGAGAATTGCATGAGACAGTTTCAAAGTCTGCATGCTTTGAACTTGTACTTTTAATAAAATGCAGGCATCAAAGGCAATTCAAAGTCCCTAAAGTTGAACTTTTTTGTGTGTGTTTTTTCCCCCATTAAGTTTATTCGTACATTTTAGGTATAAAATACAGTTACATTCATCATTGGGATCTTGTACCTTTACATGAGTATCTTGGTTCTTATTTTTTCCCCTTCTCCTGCCCTCGCTTCAACCCCTCCACCCTTCCCTATTTGCAAAGACTTTGTTTCCATTTTTTTCTTTTCTCATATTTTTTCCCCTTCTTTCCTTTCCCCTACCCTTCCCACTTCCCCTGCTCCTTTACACCTTTTCTTCCTATTTTACAATATCAATTATACATTTTTAAAATTGCAATATCAAGATCTAGGAGACATTACCACAGATTTTACAGAATTTAAAAGGATATAGAAAGCATATTACAAAAATATGTTTTGAAATAAATTTGACAACTTCTAAGAAGTACCTTGGAAGACAAATTAATGACACTAACTCTGGAGGAAATACAAAATTTGAATAGCACCTATTAAAGAAAGTATATTCCTTGCTTGAAAACTTACTTATATGAATGATAACAACAGGCTCATATACATTTTAACTGATAAATTATATCAAACATTTAAAGCAAAAAAAGGAAGGAACACTTCTCTCATTTTAGGAAATCAACATTGTGCTAATCCTAAAACTGGATAAAGATAATAGACGAGAAAAGTATGAGCATAGATAGAAATTTGTTTAACAAAGCAGACTATTAGAAGTCAGATCTGGCAGTATGTAGAAAGTGGTTTTATTATAGGGATGGCAGTGTTGGTTCAGCATTGGAAGATGCACCCCAAAAGTCATCATTTTACCGGAGGAGAGGAAAAAGCCATATGATCCTGTCAGCAGTTGGAGAAAAAGTATTGAACTAAATTCTACAGCTGTTCATGGTAAAAGCTATCAGGAGACTAGAAGTAGAACAGAACCTTCTCAACAGATCAAAGACATGTACTCCATACTCCCAGCAAAAATGCCTTATATGAATGGAGAAGATACAATGCTTTCTCCCTAAGGTGAGGAACAAGGGCAGATATGCTTACTCTTCACCTGTCCATTAAACTTTGAAACATAGGCCTAAACCAAAAAAGTCTGGCAATAAAATAACACAATTAGGATAGGATTGGCAAGGTAGAAGTAAAATCTTTATATGTAGAGGAAATGATCATCTACAGAGAAAATACTAAGAAATCTCTAGGAGCCCCTAGAACTTGTATTTGAATTTAGCAGGATTAGAAAAGCCAAGGTATATATAAAAATTCAGGTCTATGTGTACTTGCTATAAATGAAGAATTAGATATTGAAATTTAAAAGTTATGTAGGAGGGGCCGGGGATTTAGCTCAGTGGTTCTGTCACCTGCCTTGCAAGCGCAAGGTCCTGAGTTTGATCCCCGGTACCAAAAAATAAATAAATAAATAAAAGTTACATAGGAGTACAAAGGACCTTGAAAAGTAAAAAGAAAAAGAAAAACAAAACAAAACAGTGTTGTAAGACATTTACTACCTAATTTTAAGACTTCCTCTAAAGCTATAGTAATCAAGTCAGTGTTGGTGTAAGGAAAGACAGATCATTGAAATAAAACAGAATTTAGAAATAGAACCACACATATATGGTCCACTGAGTTTTGAACGATTATTTAACAGTAACATTTTATAGAACATAAACTCAATTCAAGAGCAGAGGAAAAGATAGTGTTTTCAGCAAATGGCTCTAGAACACCTGGTATCCATATATAAAAAATTAATCTCAACCCATTATTCCCATACATAAAAATAACTTGAAAAGATCTATGTGCCTAAATATGAAAGACTAAAACTATAAAACTTGAAGAATAAATTATAAGGGAAAATGTTTATGAATTTAGGGTAGGCAAAAATTTCCTAGGATATAAAAAACATGATATATAAAAGAAAAAATTGATAAATGAGATTCCATCAAAATTTAGAACTTTAAATGACATCATTAAGAAAATGAAAAGTAGTCCTTAAACAGACCATATTTATAATTCATATAACCTATGACCAGAATATATAAAGAACTCTTACAGCTCATTAAT
>NW_004624730.1:34917555-34953300 GCF_000247695.1 Heterocephalus glaber
TTGAGCTCCCTGTCCTCCTGCAGGGTTGCACTCTGCAAGTTTCTACTGCAGGTTTCAGCTGCTTTTCCCCTGAAGAAAATCCAGTTCTGATGGGAGCTGATAATGCCTCCAATTTACCAATCACGGTGGTCTGGTGTGCCTTTATTGCAGAGATTCCCTTCACTTTTCCAGTGGGCTTGTTTTCATCAGGGAGCCTGAGACAGGCACACTCTCTGTTGTTCACTCCTGGAACTCAGGACAATGGCTTTTGTCCCCCTGTGCCTCTGCAGTGTGTAATCAAGTAGCACAGCCAAAATGCCAGAACCCGGGGTGGGGGGGGAGTATGGTTGGAGGCGCCCGTGTGGCCCAGCAGTCAGCTGGTGGGCCTGCCCGGGGGGCGGTCCTCCTCACCCTGTCCTGGTGGCTGGTGGAAAGCTGGTAGAGCAAGCAGGAGCAAGCAGGTCTCGGTCAGCCTGCAACCGCCCGGCCCCACTCCACGTGTCTTCTCATTTTGATGGAGGTGGGGGGAGGGTGCTGTTGGCGCCTGAGGCTCACCTCCTCTGTGCTGGGAGCAGTGGTACATTGGCCCAGAAGGCCTTTCCTTTGTTCTAGGAGTGGTGGAATGGTGGCCCGGAGGCCCCTTCCTCTGGGCTGGGAGCGGTGGAAAGGCAGCCGTGAAGCCCCTTCTTCTATGCTGGGAGCAGTGGAATGACAGCCTGGATGCCCCTTCCTCTGTGCTGGGAGTGGTGGAACCAGGTAGCTGATTCTTTTATTTACCAAGACTGCTATTGTCAAGTCAACTCTGTAATGGATTGAGCCATGTTCATTGCTCCCTGTCCTCTTCAGCCTTCTACCTTTCCCTTGTGATAGACTGGGAGGGATGACAGTAGACCGTAACTTCTATTGCAGTAGGTATAACTACTACTCATGTCACAAACTGACTTCCATCCAGGCTCAAAAATTCCTTCTACTGTATGCTTCGTAGTTCATGCATCTTTTGTCTTAAACATACTGCATTCGTAAGAATAACCCATATTTGAGACTGCCATGAGTTTATGATATATATATATTCATATTCTTCCAGTTAAGTAAGAGCTGAGAAAAAGTACATAATTTTTTTCTTAAAATCATTGCTAGCTAGGCATTGAACTCTGGGAGACCGAGGCAGGAGGATCACAAATTCAAACATAGCCTGGGCAATTTAGTTACTTCATGAAATCCTGTCTTAAAATAAAAATAAAAAATGAGGCTCAGGATGTAGCTTGGTGTTAAGGTCCTGGTTTCAATCCCCACTACTCCAAAAAAAACCCAAACCCAAAACAAAACAAGTCACTGCTTCTGGGAATAATGGCTCCTATAGAATCTATAGGGAATTTCTTTGTTTATATTGAGTCTCAAATTTACTTCAATCCCCTTCCATGGTTTCACTGACTTTTTTGGGTGCATGTGCCAGTTCCAATAAAGTCAACTGTTATGATTTGGTTGTAAATGTTCCCCCCAAAGCCTCATTTGAGAATAGATGGGGCTCTTTCAGAGGTGCGTGAATTTAAAGTGTGTGATACTAGATTAAGGGTGTGTGATTACTAAATCAGTCCACTGGCCCTGCCCTAATCCAGGTAGCCTGGATACAATATAAGGGACAGAAAGAGGCTGGTCTTGCCCTTTGCTTGCTTGCTTTGCTACCTTCTGTTCTCCATGAACTGTTTCTCCTCTGCGATGCCTGTCTGACATGCCACCCTGCCTTGGAGCCAGCCAATTATTGACTGAAACCTCTGCAAACTTTAAGCCAAGTAAACCTCCCCTCTTAACTTTGGGTATTGGGGGTTTGGGTGTTGGGTATTTTGTCTCAGCAATGAGAAATGTAACTAAGACACCAAACATAATTACAGAGGATGTGTTTACAGAGGGATAGAGGCATAAATGGGGGGGATGTCATAGGAGTCACATTTAGTAGAATGAATGTCTGTGGTTTTTGAAATCACTAAAGATCATAACAAATGGCATGTTTCTTATGACTATCCAGGCAATGTTTTAGAGTCTTTGTTCCTTTACTGGTAGTGAATAAACAGAGACATAATCAGGATCAATTTTGTAACATCCTACAAAGATGCTATGGGGACCAAAATAGGACAAACTAAGCATGACAGCAACCCTATAAGGGCACTGACTGAATGGCTTCTTTGCTCAATAGTTTCATACTCATCAAAATGTAGTATGCTTTCTAGAATTCTCTGATCAACTGCTGAGTTCTGATCTAAAAAAGACTCAGAACTACTATTTTATAAGCCTTTAGACCTACATTTCCCAAACTATGTTCTGAAGGCCACTTCTGTCCCAGTTTTCTGCTGGCTTGTTAAACTGTACTTTCCAAAGCACCACTTCAAAACTATTGCGTCTGTTTTGGGGTGGGGTAAAGGATCTTGTATTTAAAAAAATGATCCCTAGGTCCACCTGAGGAGACCCACAAGTTCTGTGGGGGGACCACAGCCCTCCCGGAGGAAGGCGGCCCTTGGGAACTTTTGCCGGAGGCTGGACCTGTGAGAAGTGGCTGAAGGTGAACCCCCAGCAACAGCCCATGGTCATGACAGGGACCGACAAGGAGCTGAGTGACCTGCTGGAGTTCAGTGCGAAGTTTTCCCCACCAGTTAATAGTGGGAAAACCAGACCAATGACACTGGAAGCAGTCAGTTCAGTGGATCAGAACTCAGAAGATGATGAAACACTTTCCACCTTTCTTTATGAAGCCAGAATTAACCTGATTATGTAAAGCAGACAAACAGTAAACAATAAAGGAAGGACAAAGGAAAAGAAAACTATGGACCAATTTACCTCATGAACATATTGCAGAAATCCTAAAAAAAAAATAGCAAATTAAATTCCACTATTCATAAAAGGAAAAATCATAATCAAAACAAACTACAGCCAACATCATACTTAATGGTGAAAGAATGAAAGCTTTCTTCCATGAACAAGAACAAAGCAAGAATGTCTACTCTTTGTTTGTTTTTTTGTTTTTGGTACCGGGGATCGAACTTGGGTCCTTGCATCTGCGCAGCAGGTGGTGAAACCACTGAGCTAAATCCCCGGCCCTAAGAATGTCTACTCTTAACCTCTGTCCCAGTTCAGTATTTTACTGGAAAATCCTGGTCAGCATTAATATGGCAACAAAAGGAAATGAAAGAGGAGGAGATTGGGAAAGAAGAAATAAAACTGTTTCCATTGACAGACAACGTGACTGTCCCAAAGAATCTTCAAAAACCTAGAATTTAGCAAGGTCACAGGATATGAGATACACACACACACACACACACATCCCCATCCCAGTCTTAATTCTCTATACATTTGGCCCTCCTTTTCTTCAGGTTCATTGTCTGCAGATTCAACCAACCATGGAGTAAAAATATGAGAAAAAAATTGTGGCTGAACTAAGCATGTGTCAGAACTAAGACTTTCGTTGTCATATTCCCTAAGGAATATACTATAACAATTATTCATATATCATTTACATTGTCTTAGGTATTATAACTAATATGGAGATGATTTAAAATATATAAGAGGATATATATATGTTGTATACAAATACTATGCCATTTTTAAAGGAACTTGAGTATCTGTGGATTTTGGTATTTGTGCAGTTTCCTGGAACCACTCTCTTGTGGATACTGAAAAATCACTGTCTAGCAAGGTATAATAGGAACATGAAATAATAAGTACTAGTTAAAGTAGTTCCAAAGGAGCATACACTTAGGTATAAATAAAACATACATGCACACTTGATCTGTATGCTGAAATCTAAATAGTACTGAAGGAAATCAAAACAGACCTAAATGTAAGAGTATATACTATGTTCATATAAAAACTGCCAATCCTTCCCAATTTGATTTATAGATTTAATACAGTTCCAATAAAAACTCTAGCAGTATATGGGCACAGGGAATCTGACATCAAAATTTAGATGGAAATGCAAAGAAATGAGAATATTAAAAAATTTTGGAAAATAAAAATAAAATAAAATAAAAGGATTATACTTTGTGATTTTGATTTAGTGTAATTTACAGGAAGTACTGCACTGTGAAGGGATACAGATGTCTTCTCCCCTGCCCTCCTCTGTTTTGACTCCTTTTTGTATTTTGAGGCATAGGACTGAGTAATAAACCAACAAAACATGGTTGTCAGTCAAGCATGTCATTTCTAGAGAATCATATGTAGATGATTCTCATCCAGAAAAGAAAATAAAAATGATTTGAAAGAAAAAAAATGATCCTAGGTGATTCTGTGTACCTCAAGAACTTCTAGAGAATTAGTAGTCTCACAGCAGATGACAGTCAGAAGTCACATAATATACAAAAGAGTAAAACCAAAAGCCACTGATAGGAAGAAGATTGTTGTGACCTTTCTATGAAATAAAAGAATAGGATGACAATATAAAATCATATTCATATCCTTGAATTCAATCAATAAGGTTACAAAGAAAATGCTCAGAATCAGTGCCTGTGGAATTTGACTTACTTACTGATTTGTCCGTGAAACAAAAAGGAACTTTCCAAGAAGATAACCTGGTTAGCTGTTCTGAGTGGTACACATGATCACCTTTGTACTCTTATGAGAAGCTCATCAAAGTAGATTGACCCAGACTTTGCTGAGTAATGACTGAGAGAGACCACCAGGAAAAGATCAAGAGGGCGGAATTTAAGAAGATTCAATCACTGTATAGAATGGCAAGGAACCAACTCATTTCTTATATCATATTGTTAAATAAACTGTGTGCAACAGACAAAAGGGTGGTCCTTCTTGAATTCATGTACATGGTTTTAACACTTAGTGTTCGGGTTTTTTTTTTATAATGAAAATGCTGTTTTCAACATTGTACTTGGACTATGCATGTGTTTTTTTTTCTCCATTGTATATAAAGTATTGCTTAAAATTGAAAAAAAATAAAAAGATCAAGAGGGTGGAAATGTCTATTCTTTTTTTTCTTTTTTTGGTACTGGGGATCGAACTCGGAACCTTGTGCTTGCAAGGCAGGCACCAGAACCACTGAGCTAAATTCCCGGCCCAAGAGGGTGGAAATGAATGGAAATAATTGTTCATTGTTAGAATTAAACTCTTCTGTTTGAGGTTTCCCTACAAGGAAGGCTTTCAGGAATGTTTTTTTAAACAAAGTTCCATCTGTTAGGTATCAGCACTTGGCCTCAAACTTTTGGCAATGAGAGGTTTACAGTGCCTGCATTGGCAGCTTTAACTACCACTTATACACCATTATGTGCCTTTTGTTTATTTATATATATATATATAGAGAGAGAGAGAGAGAGAGAGAGACATGTATATATATAAATATATGTGTGTAAGTATACATACATATGCCTCTAATACACATGTATATAAATACCTCCAATATTCAGTTAAGTAAAATAATCTGTTTATCATAGTACTTTTGAAAAAAATGTATTTAAGAAGAGATTCCTTATACAAAGAATATATTTGGCACAAAAGTTAACTGTAAATGTCATCATATGAACATCTGTCCCTTTTCTCCTAAAGTGAATCTACTATAAATTCATTAATTTAGGTTTTTTGTCACTACTTGACAGAGGAAAAATTTTACTGCTTAAAATTTTTGAACATACAAATTTATGTATCCATTTATTTGCTAAATATTCATTGAGCATCTAATGTATGCTAGATGGCTGAGAATGAATGTGTGAGAAGAGGGCACTTCATAGAACTTAGTATTGACTGCAAGACATAGATATTAATCAAATAAACACACTTAAGTAAGAAAGATGGCAGTCATAACCAGTGTTGTGGAAAGTGTTAGTCAAGGAGGTTACAGAAGTCTTCCCTGGAAAAACCATTTCGTATATTTAAAGAGAACTTTGGTTATCACCTTTCAGAATAATCTTTTTTTAAATTTACCTATGTAAATACATGAGGAGAGAAATTTGATTTTCAGCTATAAACTCACCTATTGAAAAGACATTTTTGGGCTTTATAACAGCCTCAGAGAAAGAAATCATTAAATTTCTCAATAGGGTGGTCCTGTTTTGCCTAGGAGCTCACCCTTCCCACTGTCTCAGAAACTTACAGTATAGATTATTCTTTTTCTGTTATGTATTTAACTTCTCCCACTCAACTGAATGCTTCCATTGGCCTTTAAACATGCTCAGGGGACTTACCCCCTTCTTTTCCTCCACTTACAGCTTTATTTCTCATCTCCTCTTTAAAGCCAAAAGGTCTGTCTTCTCTCTACTTTCTTGTCTTCTTCTCCTCCTGACTCAAATCCCCTATAATCAGGTCTCTCATTCTGTTACTGCTCTTATTGGCACTAACAAGTCGCCCATAACCAGGCATGTGTCAGACATCATGCTACTAGCCTCTTAGCAGCATTCAATTCTGTTGACCAATTACTCCTTAAAGTATTCTCTTCCTTTAGTTCTGTAACACAACACTTCTTTTGTTCCTCTTCTACTCTTTAGATATTCCTTCTCAGCCTCCTTCCCAGTCCAGTTTTGTTTATCCAGTTATTTATGCTGGAGCACTTCTCTTCATTATTTCCTGTTCCAATCTGTCCTCCAGCTCCAGTAACCACCTCCATGAGACAGCTTCTAAATACAGATAGGCAATCAGCTCCTCTCCTCTGAACTCTAGATTTACCTTTCCCATCACCTCCTTAACTACTTCCAAGGCACCTTAAATTCAGTTCATGTAAATTGAAACTCACTACTGTCTCTCCTTTGTCCCCTGCAAAAAACACTCAGTCTTTCCCCAGCATTCCCCAGCTCAGTGAACCCACCATTCAATCTGTTGCACCAGGCAGATTTGCTGTCCTCTCCATCATCCCTATCTAATCTACTTGCCCATTATTGAGGATTTTCCTTTCTCAGCTATTTTCAAATCTGTCTAACACTCTCCATAGCCCTAATGTAAGCTGACTTCATCTCTTACCTAAAATAATGGCAAAAACCTCCTCACTGAATTACTCAGGACTCTTCCAATCTGCCTCCCACACTGGCCAAAATGATCTCTTTGAAGAACAGTTATGATGGTGCCATATCTTGCATGAAATCTTATGTAGCTTCTTATAGCTCTTAGCCTAAAGACCAAACTCTGTAACAAGCCCTTCACAGTCTCAGTGGAATCATCTGTCCCAGCCTCTTCAGCTTCATCTTGCCAGTACCTTTCCACCCAGTCTCTGACTTGCCAAGAAGAATTTTTTTCAGTTCTCCATATTCACCACACTTTTTTTTTTCCCCTCACCACTGGGTTTTACAGGTATATTTTATTTTCCTGGAATTTCATTTCTGCCCTTTTCAGCTAGTTATGGTGGACCTTAGCCTTCTCTTTTTTTTTAAACATTTATCACTTAGAAAAAGCTATCAAGTATTTTATTATTTTAATCTACTTTATATACAGGTATGTGTTTGTTAACTTTGCGTAGGCTAAAACCAGCCTGTTGAAATCTTTTTAAATGAAGAGTGAGAACAGGAGGAGCAAGAGAAATTAGCATTTGCTTTTTAGCATTAGTGTAAACATGCTTCCTTTTACCTTTTATATTTGCCTTTGGCCCATTACACTGTCTCCGTGTACATGCTTCACAAAGCAGTTTATTTGCATCTCTAAGTTTCTCATTACGGGTGAACTGATATAAACAGTGTTGAATTGAACACTCATCAGTACTGAAAGCTTCCCTGTTTGCAAGAGTATAAAAAGCAGTTTCTGGATCTTCATTTACAACTTCATACACTTTTGCCGCAGGAATATGACCGTCATTCAAAATCTCTGTGTTTATTTCATCAGGTCCAAGAGCACCACTTACATTAAAATGTTTGAAATCATTGGAAATGTTCACTTCAACATTGCTCTCTTCCTCCAAATAGGCACCATCTGAAGTCCCAGTACATTCAATAGAAGATGCCAAATCCTCCAGATCATTATCCATGTTGACATTTATTATATCTACCTCTTCTATGGATTTTTGTCAGTTATGCTTTCTATTGCTTTCTCTTGGCCATTCAAATCTTTCTGATTAACATAAAATTTTTCATGTGCAACTTCCTCTTGTGAAATATGGTTGGATTTAATATCCACTTCTTTCTGAAGTGACATTTTTCCCTCACATTCATTATCTTCAGGTTGGTCAACAGTATAAATGTCATTTAAATGGAGAACTTTTCCTTGAATTTTTTGTTGCCTTCTTTGGTTCTTGGCTTGCCTCTTGGCTTGCTTCTTTGCTTTTTTCTGTAAGTGCTTGCTTGTTCCTGAAGGAATCTCTTTTCTCTCTTTTATGGAACTATCATTATCTTTCTCTTCCTCACTGTCTTTACTGTCATCTTCCATTGTCTTTTTCAAATTTTTATCATTTATACTTTTCTTAACACTCTGATCATCTAAAACTGGGAGAGACAAATCAAGGAAAGATTCATGAACCAAGGAGACAGTTCTGCATTCATCACACATGATTGTACTAGTTAGTTCACCACCAAAGAGGCGATCCACAAAACTTGGTACTGATTTTTTCTCTTCATAATCTTTAACTTTATTTTTTAGTTCTTCATCCAATTTTCCAGTAGAATTACCAAATGCTTTAAGAATTCCTTTACTCACTCTTTGGTGTTCTTCTGCTTTCATGCCATCCAATAAATAGCGAAGTAGCTCCTGGCTATCTTGCTGCTGGTAGCCTCTAAACCACACTGCCTTTTTACAGACCTGAGCAAAGAGTTCTTTAGGCATCACAATTTCCTTTTTGGTCTCTTGCATCTCATTAAGAAACTGGCTCATAGCTAAAGTAAGAGGGCCAGGAGGCTTAAGGTTTATTTCTAGGGATTCTGTTAGTGCCAAATCAGGTGGTTTGATTTTTATAATTGCTCCAGACATTTCACTTCTTTTAGTAGTTCTCTAAGCACTGGTGTTTATGACAAATTCTGCATAACTTCATTGAAGAAATATGTTTCTCCCAAATTACTGAGTCCTTTCACTGTAATTTGGGAAGAATTCAGTGGAAGATTTTCTTTAGCCATGTTTTCCTTTTTTTCCTCTCTCCTGCTCCTTTTTACTTTCTTTTTCTAATTTTTTTTTAAATTTTCAAGTTCAATGTTCCCATTATCTTCCTCTAGTTTTGGAGTTGTAATGGTGGATTGTTTTTTAATATAATCAACCACTCGGCTCAATTGGCTTGAACTGCAATGCTGGACTCCAGTATCACACATGTAACACCAGACACTCCAGTTGTCCAAACTAAGAGCCAGACGGTGAGACTCAGATCTCGGTATCATGCAGTGCTTCAAGGCATGCTGCTTCTGAGAATTTCTGCCACAGCCCTGATGGCCACATTTAAGACACAGCCAAATTGAAGGATTTTCTTCTGTGTCTTCTTCAGATTTATCTCTTACTTTATTGTCCATCTTACAGTCTTGGCACATATTTCATTCTACATCCACTAAAGCCTTTTTCAAATTACCTTCTTCCAATCCTTTTCTAATGTGTCTGTTTATAGGTTCTGAGGATTCAGAGGAATCATCAACTGAAACAGTTTTTCCCTTTGTCCTTTTCTTCCCCATGCTGGCACTTGATGGATTACTTACTGACACAAAATAATAATCTTAATTTTCCTACTAACCACATAGATGCAGCTGCAAACCCAGCTCAAGGCACAGGGAGCTCCTTGTCTAGAGGCCAGCCACCCACCTCCCCTTCTGGCGCCTGCCACACCATACCTCACTCTTCTTCCCTCTCCTTCCCTCCCCTGCCAATTCCCTTAGCCTTCTGACTACAACTCAGATTCACTGCTTCAGGGAAGCACTTCCCAAAGGACACATTTGCATGCATGGTGATTTGTTTGTAGATAATCATAAAGTGACTAATACATTGTGGAAAGTATAAATCCTATCAGACAATTTTACCCTCTATCAAGACAAGATTGTTGGCCAATATGGAAAAGGCAGAAGGAGTAGAAAAGTAATGCTGGATGAGAAATGGAAGTTAACCCCTGAGAGGTGTTAGATTACTGATCTCAGCTTGTTTCTCATCAAGGCTCACATTATTAGCAAGTTGACTATGGGATCTATGTATATGTGAGTATGGAAACATTTTAGTATAAAATTGCAATTGGATTTCTATAACCTTGTACATAGCAACTTTTCTTATAAAAGTTAATTTTCCAAAAGATGCTATTTCAAGGTTTCAGTTCAGTTTTAGGTAATTTTTACTTTTAGGTCTTGCTATGTTCCCCAGGCTGGTCTTGAGCACCTGATCTCAAGCAGTTCTCCTGCATAGGTGAGAATGCAGATGTACACCATCACACTTGGCTTTTTAAAACGTTTTAAAAATTTTGATAAAGTGGTAGATTTTAAGTTAGATTTGAAAGTTGTATTTCAAAACAAATCCTATTTTCTTCTATAGCTATCCCATCAACTTACATGATTTATAAATTACTCAACCATCCATCTGTTTATCATATGCATATTAAACACTACTATGTGCCAGGTGCTGGGTAGGGCATACAAAGAGAGAGAGGGAGAGGGAGAGAGAGAGCGAGCCAGTAAGCAAGAGAATGAGAACATATGGGGAGTTTTAAAAAAGAGGAACAAGGCCCAGGGCACAGAAGTGTAGAACAGGAAAATGGATGAGAAAAAGGAGGGTAAAAGGAAAATATTTAAAAATAATAAATTATCTGAGATGATAATTGCATACTTGTTTGTTATTGATGATTCACAGTATTTTTGAACAAGGTGGGGTTCAGTTTTACATAATCAGTACATAGTAATCTAACAGTATATAAATGTGAAAATATGATGATATCTACAACAAGCATTGCATTGTTTTTGGTACTCTAACATCATTTAGTATATAAAAAAGTGTCCTAACATTTGTGGTAGGAGGAAAGACATCATAAGGCAAATCCAGACACTATATTAACCAAAATTGGGTCTTTTAAAGTGCTATGAAAGCTAATATTAAGATTAAATAGGGCTGGGGATTTAGCTCAGTAGTGTCACTGCCTGCCTCACAAGCACAAGGTCCTGGGTTCAATCCCCGGTATAAAAAAAAAAGATTAAATGGAGATGTTTTATATTGGACTCATAAAGCTATTTGTGGCCCTAGGAATTTTTTCAGAAGCCATTTAGCTCCTTTTCATATTGGCATCTGGAGCAGAAATGTATCTAGTTCATGAGAAGGGTATCTGTTAAAGGAGACCCACAACTGCAGCCACCATTCATTTTCAGTGTCCAAATAATATCTCCTTAAAAATGAGACCATTTAGGACTGGGGATTTAGTTCAGTGGTTCTGCTGCCTGCCCAGCAAGCACAAGCACATGTCCTGAGTTCGATCCCCAATACCCTCCCCCCCAAAAAAGAGAGAGAGAGACCATTTAAATACAGATTTTATTTTGAAACCATCTCTTTTTGACAATGTAACATAATGGCATGTTCTCATTTGAAATCAATTTTATAGCGCAATCATGATAGAAAGGTGTTGTTGGAAAACAATTCTTCCATTTTCTTTTAGAACCCAAGGAGACCTCCTACTGACAATCACATTCAAAATCTGAATTATCTAGTGACTCAGAGAGCAATCACATGGGGGATGTCTCAGATTTATAGAAGAGGCTATGAGTGCCAAAACTCTAAGCTATTTCTTGTAGGGTGTAAGAACAAAAGCATCCCACGTGTCTCGAGAAATTAGAGTAAAAGTCATGACCTAGTTCTTCCTCCTCACTTTAAAAAATGTGATTGAATAAATAGAAACCCAGATGTGTCCCGGGACAGTTTCACTGACTAACTCTTACTGTTACATGCACTATGCAGTTTCAAGACACAGAGGCAGCTGATAGGGGTGATTTGCATTGTTTTCCAGAAATAAGTTATGTTCTGTTATAAATCTACTTGCTCAGTCTCTATTGTCTCACTCATGTGGAGTAACAAGATTTGCAATAAGCACCACCAGACAAGTCTCCAGGGATTACTAAGTTATTTCTATGATTTTCTAATCTTCTACTCTGTGCTTTTATAAAATAAGTATCAAAGCTGAATTAGCAATTGGAAGCACTGGAAATAACTTCTATTATAATCATTTCCCACATGTAATAATTTTCTACATGTTACCACATCAAAGTTTCTGCTGTTCTTGTACAATAAGTCATCAAGGAGGTAGATCACTTCTAAAAAATTAGACTTCCTCTGGGTCTTTATAATATATCATAATGCTATGGAATACTTTTTCTTGGAATTTTTGATATTGCATGTCCCATGACTTAGATTTACCCTGGAGGTTGAAATTTCAGGTCCTGGAATGAGCCTGTACCACCAGTTAATATCTATGTGACTTTGCAAAAATCACTTACTCTTTCTGTGTCTCAGTTTGCTCCTCTGTCAAATAGTTAATAATGTTGATAAAATGAGAAAATGGATGAAAAGCTTAATACATAGTAGTTAGAATGATAAATGTTAGCAATTATGGTAATTTCAAGGTCTCTGTGGTATTCTAGCATTTGGTTTCTTCTGACTTTATCTACATTAAATTGGATAAAAAATTTTATGAACACTAGAGAGTAAATTCCAATGAATTTCTATGTGTAGATAGTGAAATTGGTGGCAAAATGCTGATGGGAATTTTACCTAAAGAGGGGAATGTACTGAGGTGTTGATGAAAATTGACTGATATACTGTCAATTTCTGAAGGGCTCTCATAGCTTTGTCTACACATGGTAAAAAGTATTTTATATTTCTGACTGTCTTTCCTGATGTTTAATTGCTACATATTTTCCCTCTCAAAACATGCTAGCCAAAAATTTTAAAAATACTGGAATACTGACTATGTGAGAATACTTATTGTATCATTGATCTGTCCTTTAAAAAAGTATCCCAAATCCAAGCTGAGCGTGGTAGTGCATGACTGTAATCCCAGAGCTTCGAAGTCTGAGGCAGGAAGGTAGCAAGATTGAGTCCTATCTGAGCAACTTAGTGAGACTCTGTCTTAAAATAAAAAATTAAAAGTGCTGGAAATGGATCTCAGTGCCAAGTCCTGGGGTTCAATCCCCAGTACTTAAAAACAAAACAAAAAATTCCAGTTTATTCAGTCTTTTATATTAGAGTTTGAAACTACTACTTCAGGCTCCTCTTCCCAGAGGCTGACAGAGCATCTGGCTGTGGTGTAGACACCTAGGAAACCCAGAATCATACACAGTACACAGCAAGACACAGTAGATTTAGGTGCTAAAACAGGCAGGGAATTGGACCTCTTGGTTTCCATGTGGTGGCTTCTCTCATGGAGGAAACAACATCAACTTTCATTTACCAGATTCAAATGCTCTAGGTTTGGTATAATAATAAATCTGGTATGGTTAACACATAATCACAATCCTGAAGCATCATATTCAAAGTATGTTTGACTTTTCCCTTTATAAATATTATATATTCATTCACCTACTCAACAAATATTTATTGCATACTAAAATCATATAAAGAAGCATGCTCAATTTTCTCATATATGCCTTCTGGCCCTAACTTATTTATGAAAGCTCTTCAGAGCAGGAACATTATACCTGACTCACATTTTTATCCCAAGGGTCAGCCTGTAGAAGACATTCAACCAGTGCAACAAACATATACTGCATAAATGAAAAATGGTATGTCAAATACTATGTTAGCTGTACAGGACCAAAACAAAATATTTATGCCTATGTCTTGATCATCTTTAAAGTTGGAATTTGAGCAGAACATGATTGCCAATACAGTGGACCCTTGAGTTATAACCTGCTTGACATATGAACAACTCGGGTTATGACCAGAATTTTAGTATTAACTTACAAAACAAAATCTTGAGTTACGACCTGAAAGCTGGCTGCTTGTGCTTCCAGATGGTCTCAGATACAGATTTAGGCCTTAAAGAATTCTGGAAGGAACATTACAACATCCTTTCCTGTGTGGGGCTAATAGAAACCCTGGGCCAATGTCTTTCTAAGGACACTGAGCTCTGCCTGGATACAGAAGAGAGACTTTGAAGGCTGTGTAGAGGAGTCTGAGACTTCAACTGACAAATCTGAGTTACAACCAGCCCTCGTGAATGAATTGAGTTCATAAGTCAAGATTCACTGTACTGTCACTATGAATAATATATTTTGCAGCAGTATTATGTTAGGCTTTTCATTTAGATTAAATATATAGTTATATGCTTATATAAAATAAGAAGACAAAATCAACAACGTATATAAACTCTTAGGAAGTCAAAGTTTTTTTGGTGAAAATAACAGTTTAAAACAGAATTTCTCTAGGGCTTGAATCCCCTTTCATGTAACAAAAGGAAATGAACAAAGAAATCTAAACACACTGAAGTTTTCAGGGCTAAACATTTTGAATCAATATGTTCTGCTATAAAATGTTTGGCCTTGTTTGAATTTTTATTGCTATATGTTCTCAGTTTATATTTAACTGTGAGAAATACAAATAAGAAAGAATGAAAGTGCAGAATGTTCTTTTCAAGTGCATGGCAGTGAATTTGAGAAAACATATATTAAAGGAACACTTTGTGTTTTAAACTTTTAGCCTCTTTTCTAAAGCCTCCCTCAGCCAGATACGATTAAATATTTATTGAACTAAGGACTCGACTTACTTGGAGTGAAACCTCTTAAGGGGCTTCTCAGAGCCACCTAAGATAGGTACCTTATTCACCATGCTCTCAAATAAAACTTCCTTTATGCACTGTCTTTTTCGCGTGTGAAATAAAGTCTAATTAGAAAGTATTATAATGGAGGCATTCAATTCCCCAAATCCTTATTTGCCCGAATTAACTTTTTAAAAATAAGGGTGTTCACTCTGGCATGAGCTTAATTTGGACCCTGTAATCAGCCAACAATCTGTGCCTCACAAAGGCTGGAGTCTTTAACTGCCAGCTCCTTCCATCCATACCTTTTCCATGGGGTAATGCATTTTAATTGGAGATGGAGTTCCTCACATCTCCATATGGCCCAATTAACACACTTTTTTGACTCAGCTTCAACATCTTGGCAATTAACAAGAAGATAGACTTGCCACAATGGGTAATCTTTAAGATGCACAGAATCCTAAAATTAGAGGCCTGTGTACAGGTGGTATATTCAATGGCTTCCTAGGGAATGGCTCATCTACAAAATGGTCTTGTGTTCAATAGTATTTTAACATTGCTCCCTTGGTCTAAACCGCAGTTCCTGAGCAGTGTCACCATGAGAACTGTTAATTTAGATTTAAAATGTCCTCCCACAACCTTATGTGTTTGGAAGATGATTGGATTAGAGGGGCACTGTACTGATCAGTGCACTGATCCATTGATGAGTTCAGTGGCTGATTGTGCTGTTAGGAGGTGGTGCCTGGTTGGAGGTGGGTCACTGGGGGAATGATCTGAAAGAGTGTATTTTCCTGGCTCCTCCCTTTGCTCTCTCTTTCCTGCTACCAGGGTTGAGCACCTTTTCCTCCACCATGCTCATCTGCCATCCTGGTTCTGCCTTGGAGCCGGCCAACCATGGACTGAAACTGTGAGCCAAAATAAACCTCTCTTCCTTTAAGTTGTAGGTGTTTGGTATGTTGTGCCAGCAATGGAAAGTGAGTAAGACAAAAACTTTCTTCTCTCAGGGGCAAATTAGTCATAAAATAGTCAATTTCCAAGGGTAACATAACTTTTAGATAGGATTATTAGAAACTTCTTTATACTGTCAGATTGGGCCAAGTGTAACTAGGAGGAAAAATGGAGAAATAGTTAATAGCATAGGCCATGGAGTTAGATTGGGTTCAAATCCTGTGTAACTTTGGGTATTTACCAACCACTCTATGCCTCAGTTTCCCCCTCAGCAAAGTAGAGATATAAAATCAGTACCTATTTCATAAGATTATTTTGAGTATTAATTAGTTAAGATGGGGTGTCTGACATATTTAGCATAGAACTTGGTTCACAGTCACTAAAAATTATTATTTTTAGGCAAGTTCAGTAGACCAAACTTCTTAGGCAGCAGAAAAGAAGGGGAAGGGTTAATAACAAGTCATTTCTTTGAGGCTCTGGAACATACCTTGACAGAATGTTCATTTTCCTTTAACCCTCAGGGTTATTTGGGTGAAGTGAATACTGCATTCAGGATAAAATGGCTGACCTGTCTTCCTCCCTCCTTCCCTTCCTGTCCCTCCCCTCCCCTTCCCTCCCCTCCCCTTCCCTCCCCTCCCCTTCCCTCCCCTTCCTCCCTTCCTTCTTGTGGTTCTGGGGATGGAACATAGGCCTCATGGATGCTAAGCTAGCACCCTACCACTGAGCTACACCTCCAGCTAATACTTCTTCCTTGATATGCACATATAGACAAGAGATTGTTTCTCTTGCTCATTTCTGGTTCTACATTCCCCTCCCTCCCCACATCTTTGGTTTTTCTCACTGTCTCTTTGATGAGATGCTTTTCTTAGCATGAGCAGAGATCAGTCACAACTCTGTACACTATTAAAACTTGGGATGTTTATACAAGAGGAAGGACAGTTGGAACAGTGGGCCTCATAGTTCTCTGTAAATACTTTTTTTTTTTTTTTTTGTACCTGGGATCAAAGTCAGGTCCTTGCGCTTGCAAGGCAGGAGGCAGAACCACTGAGCTAAATCCCCGGCCTGAGTTCTCCATAAATACAAGGGTCACCAATGATTCTTAGCAGCAAGTGGGGGTCTCACCAGTTGCTTTTTCAGGGTTGTTGCACATGAAGCACTGCCATGCTCCTGCTGTTTCACTGAAGCCAAACACATCAAAGAATCTCACTTCTTCTAGATGGAGCTGTACCTGGTCCAGATCCTGTTTCAGGAACACAAAGCACAAAAAACATGAGCTAATCTGCCTGCTACACAGCATCCTGAGACTAGAAAAGGGTGATGTGGAATCGGAACGATCAGTGCTCAAAGGCCCAAAAGAAATCACTGAAAAGACTTCTCTTGGTTGGCCTTAGAAGAGTCGTCAACTCAAACTTATCCCATGGGAGTACAGAGCAAAGGAGCATGGGCCAGGGCTGGGTGTTGAGGGTGGATGGGTTAGAACCTGAAATGGCCCAGAATTTTCTTGTATGTAGCAGCAGCTCCAGAATTTATAAAAAGGAGGAACATCCAGGTGGCAGTTGAAGGAATATTGTTGGAAGATTTTCCTTTTATTTACACTTTATATAAAATGTACATTAAGAACCAAGTATTCATATCAGAATATATGGTTTTTATCAGATTGGCTTTGCAGAGGCTGATGGAAAATATGAGGATGGGCTTAATCCCTCAGCCCTTGGCTCCAGCACTGTTTCAGTTTTATCTTAAAAATATATGCAAATTTTGCATTCTGTTCCATAATAAAGCTCTACTGGTTTTAATGGAAAATGATGTCTTAAGTTATTTATCTGTAAATTAGTTAACTTTGTTTTCTTTGAGTGATTTAGTGGAATTTGATCACTAAGCAGGCTGCCCATTTTTACATGCCCTGTGGCACCCTGCCAGTCTGCTCCTGTTGAAGGTAGAAGATCCATTAGGCTGTAAATGGAAGAAAAACTATTAGCCTAATCAAATTAAATAGCTCTACTTTCCTCCAGAAGCTTGCTTATTATGTAAGTAACTGGAATCCTTCCTTACAGGGTGGCTAGGACTGTACTTTTAAAATGGTTACTCCTTCTAAGAGGGACTTAATGTTCTTGCTAGCCTTCCATGTGCCTAGTCAATTTATGTGTTCTCCTTTGTTGAGTGATGATTTTATTTCTTTTCTTTGATCACCATACTCTTATCCTCTCTACCCATAGTAATAATTATTAGTATTCCCAAGAACCAAGT
Organism: Heterocephalus glaber; assembly: GCF_000247695.1. The sequence goes on from NW_004624730.1 coordinate 34,935,329, forward strand.
GATATAGGTAATGTTTACATTGTTTATAAGGGATCTAAATAGAGAATGGTCAAGTGGCTACCCAGATCCTATCCCAAAGCCCCTGATTTCTGCTTCTACATTTCCTGCCATAGGTGAGAAGTATGCTAGACTGTAAGTTCCCTGAGAGCATCAATATATCTGTTTTGTTTACAGTTGCATCCCCAGGAACTAGTCCAGTCTCAGTAATGGAATAACATCATTGGTTTTTAGGACTAGTGCAAAGCTCCTTTTTCAATAAACTATATGAAGGGTCTTATGGAAAATTTAGGGGAATTCTTTTTTTTAGAGTACATTCACATTCACTAGAGCATAAACAAAATGTGAACAAGGATTTTGTCTGTTGTGTTGGCTGCTGTAACCTCATACTTACCAGTGTCTGTCACATAGAAAACATTGAATATATGGAATAATGAGAGGCACATACTGAGACTAGCAATGGATACTTTTCAACACCTTTACTAAGACTATTAAAGTGTGTGTTCAGGGATAGGACATTTTAGAGGTCAACATGCTGAATATGGCATTTTGGGTTGCTTATCACAGGCATTCTGACAGGCACTGTATATATAAGAATGTATTTTTAACAAAAGTGATTTAGAATGTGTTCAATGGAAAAAAACCTTTCTTTTTCACAAAAAGAACGTTCCCCAAGATAAAAATTGAAGAAACACCTGTGAGTTTTGTAGGTTTCAAAGGATAAAATGCATATTAAAATTTATGGGAAAAAAGCAGATGTTCATAAATATCAGTTTCAAAACTGCTAAGTCTCTGAAGTCTGTACTGGGGCATTGGCATGCAGATCACTTTTCTGTTTCCCACACAATTAAGGATCAATTTTTCATCCAGCCCCCAACACTGTAGCAAACAAAGTACTTAAAATAATACTTAGAGGTTCTTTTATTTTTCCTGTTCTGAGACCAGTAATGTCCCAGATTATTACCTATAATCCACATTTGTCTTGGCAAAAGTTACTTAAATAGTTTAAGACAGATGGTAAGTTACATCCCAGTGTTTGAGTTCTGAAGCTAAAAGCAGGCTCAGCTCTTCAAAGGATTTAGGTACTATGCAAAGGGAGCTGAGAAAAGGAGGTAGATGATAGATCTATGAAGTATTCAAGTCTGCAACAACAGCCAGCTTCAAATGGAGAGACAGACGAAACATGTAACTTAAAATATTTGTGGAAAATCTTGATAAATTACAAAGCAAGCAAGCACAAATCAACTACCAGAGCTTCTAAATTTTTAAGATTTTGACCCCTTAAAAGTATTTGAGATCATTTGTCTTCCCTACTTATCTTCTTTATCCTTCTAGGTCTTACAGCTTCTTGGTCTTGCTCAAGAATTACTATACAGCTTGCACTTTTTAAATACAAGAGAAGTAAAGTTGATTTGGAGAATTTCAGACTTCTTTTAAAACAACTAAAATTCAGGAAAATGATAAAGACAATTCATATCAAACTCTAAGTCACTTCGTGTTTTAATTCTAATGGGACTGTGGCAGGTGGACCCTCTATGGCCTCCCAACTCTTGGTGCTCATCTGTTTGTATAATCCCTTCCACTGAGTATGAATTGCTTTTTACCAAGAATATGTCAAAGATGATGGCTTATCCATCTCATGATTATTAAACACACACACACACACACTCACACACCATATGTACATGTGAGCTGTCTTGTTAGCAGATAGATTCATGACTCTTCTGCTGACCTTGAAGAAGCAAGTTGCCATCGTGCGAACTTCAGAGAAGTATGAATGACTTTCTAACAGCCAGTAAGAGATCCAATCCTTCAGTCCTACAACTGCAAATAAGTGATTTCTGCCAATGACCTGACCTCTTAACCAATTCTAAATGTAAATGACAATTTTATTTAAGAGTCACATTCTCCCAAAGATTCTTCAAATCAGTCCTCAATAAAACTTGAAGTTCAAATTATTTATATTGACTTGAAAAATGTTATCTAATTGTCATAATAAACATGCACTAAGAAAGATTTTCCTGACAAGATTTATTTCATTCAAACAAGAAAAAAGTCATTGGAGGGAAAATGGTCTTTAAAAACAGTTGGTTAGATGAGTTTTTCTCCAACTGTAAAAAAAAATCATTAATGTGAGTAACAATTTAGGAAAAAAATGTAAAAAAAGCGCTTTACAAAGACTCTTAGGGGAAAATAAACCAAGCAACTTGGAAAGATGAGAGGATATTTATAACATTATTTTGCTGACAAATGACTGTATGAGTCAACACAATGGATTCTGTAAAAATGTATAGTGGCTCTGGATCTTGTAACATAGCCTACATACTGAGAAAAGGTACTGTGAAACAATTTTCCAGAAATCAGTGAAAGCATACATCTGGAAGAACTTTGGGTTCTGGCATATTTAAATTCTGTCCTAAAGCTTTTTGTGCACAGCAAGAAAACATAAGCTTGCCTCATGCACTCTGTGAGCCTCTGGTTAAGAGGATCAAATCTAGTCACATCGTTGAAGTATGTTTTAAGAAACATAAGCAAAAATTTTTTAAATGCTCAATATTTTCACATAATAATGAGGACTTTCTGTCTTTATTGTTATTTCTAGTGCAAATACTCTTAACTTAGAGCTGAGTGGGAAATGAACTTTTTGAGGGAACATTATTAGCAATTCGTTTTTATAATGTCTTACATTATACAGGTATTAGTATTTTGTAAAAAACAACTCCACTGGATTTTGAATGAATAAATAGAAAAAGAGACTTTAAAGAATATTCACTCTATAATTTAATCTTTTTATGTCTTTTAACTTCTGAAAAAGATTACTACGGAATTCAATTCATAGCAGTTGGTATTTCTATCACCTGGTATCAGAAACCATTTGCCAAAAATGAAGGAGATACATTTCTGTATTCCAAGGAAGCCAGGTAGCCCACAGTATTCCTCACAAAGGAAAATTGGAATATGCTTTCATTTGTGTGTGGTGTGATTGCTGTTAAGCTTCTTCTTGTAGGACTTAGCATTCAACCGGATCAAATCTTCTGGATCAGATCTTCAGCTGGTCTTCTGAAGATCAGTTCTATATTGTTTTGTAGCTTTGGAAGACTGATTTGTCCTTAGTAGACATTCAACAAATTACTATAGATTTTAACTTATTCAGGGACATAGATCTTATCTCTAATTTATATCAATGGTAGCATTTAAGTTTTCTATTTTCATGTCTGTTAACCATTACCATTAAACTTTTTAGAATCTCTCTCTCTCTCTCTGTCTCTCTCTGTCTCTCTCTCTCTCTCTCTGTCTCTCTCATGTTTTGAGATGGGACCTTGCTATATTATCCAGGCTAGCCTCAAACTCCTGGACTTGAATTATCCTATTGCTCCAGCCTCTCCAGCCTGGAACTGCAGGCAAATACCACTGCACTCAGCTCCAAAACATTTATTTATGACTGACTCTTGGAGGTGGGGGGTTGTAGCTCAGTGGTAGAGCACTTCTTTGTGTGTGTGAGACCCTGGGTTTGATCCCCAGTACTGCAGAAAAGTATGTATAACTATAATTTCATTTCCATGGGTATTATAAGAATTCATATTATTTCATTTTATTTAAGAAGTCTTCAGAATAAAATGTTAATAATTGAAGAAGATGTCTTGGTATTGACATCAGGAATCCCTGGGAAAATTGCCATGAACATCAGGTGCAGGTCCCACCCTGAAAGCCTAACATTATGATTCTATGGTCAGGCATGGGCATCTGCACTTTTAAACAAAATCCCTAAGTTATTCTGATATGCTCTGATTGGAAAGTTAACCATATATGCTGTTGGGAACAGATGTGGGAATGGCTGATATGTGTCCAGTAAGTGGTGTTGGAGGAACTTGTCAGTTTCCATGTGCATATACTTTTACTTTTCCACAATATTTGCTTTCATATTACAAGGTACAAAATGGTCTAGTCAAAAGAGCACAGATTTCATTCTTGAAAATCAGATGTGTTGGGCAGGGGATTTAGCTCAGTCATTTTCCCGCCTGCCCCACAAGTGCAAGGACCAGAGTTTGATCCCCAGGACCAAAAAAAAAAAAAAAAAGTTAAAAAAATCAGATGTATTGTTCCAAATTGTGCAATATGGAAAGAAGAGATGAGGTATGAATATCATTGGGCCTAATTTGAAATTTGGGTGAGTGAATGTGTGAGGACAGAGTTGGACAGTAGGTAGGAGACAGACTCTAAGCAGAGATAGCACAGGAGCCAACATGGACATGGAAGAACTCAGTGTGTGTCAGTCTTCAACATGGATGTCACACATATGCTATGTCCTACTGGCTTTCATTTTTCTATTCCAAATTAGTAAGGGAACTCTAGGTAAACAAGAATATGTGAAGCCAATGTGGCAAACTTCTCATTATCACTGTAGATCACTAAATAGAGTTAACATTCTTTCTATCCTTTGAGACTTTGGGCATTGAGAAGAACTAAATTTCTCATGGCAATTCATGGAAACTCTGACTACAGTCCTGGCTCTAAGTGGCAGGAGGAAAGCACTCATGTTCATGTCAGAGAGAAGTTCTGAAGAACACTTTCATTTAAAAACTAATAAATATGACAGAATACAATAGCATATATTTGATTTGGTTCAAAAAGTCAAATTTTTACACTCAAGGATCACAAAAAATAATTTGACTAGATAGTGTTGGCAGATAATGTATTAAAGAGTTTAAATAAAGATGTTTGTGAAAAAGCTGGTAGAATAGCATGGGTTGAATAGAAAATAAGATGGAAACTTGCATGATAATATATATACATAAAGTTTTATCAATGTTTGATAAGCTCACTATTAATTTCTGTACAGATCCAATTTATTTTAAATTTTAGTTCATTAAAATAAACCACATATTTTTTATTAGAGTGAAAACATAGGCAAAAGACTGTCAATGTGCAGAATGTCAAGAAAATTTTGGCTATACCTACAGTGGTATAAGCAATAAAATGTAATCATTAGAACTTGTGGCAATTAAATCTAGTATTTACATGTTTTACCTTTATATTGGCAAACAAAGAGTTGTTGTGATGTTTCTTCTGATTATTGCCACCTACATCGAACAAATATGTATTGAGCATATACCATATGGTATAGACACAGAAGGTGCTGACATGAAAAGGCTTTTTGGAAGGACATATTTTTCTTCTTTTGGAAATAAGGAGGTAAGGAAACTGTAGTGCTCAGCCCCAAATGCCACTATGTTGGGTGCAAGGTCCTTCTCTTCTCTTAATTTTTTGCCTTTATCTCTGATACCACTCTCATTTCCAGACTGCTCTCTCATGTCTTCTTTATACAATTGCTTCTCAACTTATGATGTGGTTACATCTCCATAAATCCATTATAAATTGAAAATATTATAAGGGGCAGGGGATTTAGCTCAGTGGTTTCGCCTCCTGCTGCGCAAGCTCAAGGACCCAAGTTCGATCCCCAGTACCAAAAAAAACAAAAAAAAGAAGAAGAAAATATTATGTTGGAAATTCATTTAAACAGTTAGCAACACAGTGCACAATAGAGTATTGATTGCTTATCCTGCTGATTCTGTGGCTGACTGGGAACTGTGGCTGGCTGCCATTGCTGAGGATCTCAGGAGAATAATCTACTACATGCTGGTAACAACTGAAAATTTGAAGGCAAGTTTCTATTGCCTAAATATTGCTTTCATACCATCATAAAGTTGAAAAGTTATAAGTCAAACCACTAAGCATTCACACCTTGGATTTGATATATATCTTGGAACAGATATGTATTCTTGAAAAATATGTAGCAATTTTTACTATTTTTTTCATTTTTGCATGTGATGTTATGTTGTGTACCTTACTCTGTTTCTTGTTTGTTGCACTCAAGATCTCTACATGGTGTTGTGTGTACTTCATTTTTGCCTTTGCTGCCTTGCAGTCCTAGTGTGAGTCCTAGTGTGAGTTCATCACCTACCTATCACATCTTGTCTTGCCATTTCCCTGGTAGTGGGAACCAAGGGGGCCTCCACCTTTGCATTCACATGAACAGCAAAAAGAATTTTGTCATACATGTCCCCTATATATGAGTAGGAACATTTCTGGGGTAAACACTCTCAAGTGGAATTGTGGATTAGAAAGTATTAGTGTTAGACTGTAGAGAAGATACTTTGGGGTTTCTGCAGAGTGAGCTAGCTCTACACACATAAAAATATATTTTATGGGGCATGGATTTAGCTCAGTGGCACTGCGCCTGCCTTGTAAGGGCAAGGTCCTGGGTTCAATCCCTGGTACAAAAAATAAATAAATAAATAAAAGCATAATGTTAAGTGTAGAATGCACACTGAAAAAGATACATGGAATAATGTAATATATAAATAAAAATTTAAAAGTTGGAGCTTTCTGAGCAAATTTTATTGAAACCTGAGCTAAAAGAACAAACTTTAGAAGTGAATTTATGAATGACTAGAAAGTGGGAGATTATCTAGAAAGATTTATTTTCCTGAGGTATGTTTTTATGTTTCAAGGCAGGGATGAGATCCAGCAAATTTTGGAAATGTATTTGCCCGGAGACACTAGTCTTATTCCACCCCTCCCCGAGTTCCCAGAGAGTTCATTTACTTTCTAAAGGATGAAAATACAAACCCAGACACCTTCCCAAGGAGCAAAGATGTTCTCTCTTTTCAGAAGGTGTAGGAGGGCAGCTGTTCCTCCCTTGTATAAATACCCATAGTTACATCCTCAGTGTTCCTTGTCTACAATATATGTACAGGATGCTATCTGATTCTTATTATGTTGCCCCAGGGCTAACTCAGGCAAAAATGAACTGGCAGGATTATTTGCTGCAAGAAAATAATTATCTGCTCTGTTCCAGAAACCTTGTTTGCATGAGATTAAAAATTTAGCACTGTGCATATCCTTATTCACAAAAGTTCTGCCAAATAGCTTTCCAAGATGACTGACCAGTTTACATTCCTACCAGCAGAGCATGAAGATTTCTTTTTTCACAAAACAATGGAAAGTCTATATAGGCTCTGAATTTTCTGGAAGAATTACTATCCATGATCCTTTCGTATGTCTGAGGTAGGATGTGCTTTGGTAGACCAGCAATAAATGGGATCTGATTGCATCTGATACTTCCAAGAGTCTCCAAAGACTTCTTAAACAATTGCTTCTTAAATTATGGCAAAAACCAATCACATTTCTATAAAAACAATTCATTTTTCTCTATTGTTACTGCCTCTTGCTGGTGAGTAACATTTCAAGTTCTGGGAATCAGACCACCATTTTTAGGTGCAGTATTTTAATATACTAATGTATGCTACTATTTGGCCAGGATCTAGCTTTATTTTAAGAACTATCATTTTGTTGATGTATTTACTACTTGGAATAGTGAAAGAGGGGATAAAATTGATTCTATCATGAATGTAGAGAGAAGGCATCACTTCCCAAAATGCTGGAATTTCAAATATCTCTATTTAGTCATGCAACAGATAGAGGTGAGATCTAAGCACTGGTGAAATAATATTGATGAAGGAAGATGTGAACAATAATTTAAGAGAAATGGATAAAGTAGACTATGGTCTATTTACAAAATGGAAAATGTTAAGATGCTAAAATGAGTGAGCTAATTCTACATGCATAAACAAATATATTTAAAAGCATAATGTTTAACGCAGAAAGCACACTGCAAAAGATAATATAATATGATAATACATAAGTAAACATTTTAAATGATAAAAAATTCATGGAAGTAATAAACACCAACCTTCAAAGAGTATGTGCAACAGTTTCTTTTTGTAAAGGGAGATATGGAAACAAATATGGAAATGCAAATATTTATCTTGTGATGGCGATGGGTGTCATATTTCTATACTTTTCTAAATTTATGAAGTATTTCATAATTATTTTTTGGTGCTGGGGATTGAACTCGGGACCTTGTGCTTGCAAGGCAGGCGGCGGAACCACTGAGCTAAATCCCCAGCAGTATTTCATAATTTAATTTAAAAAATGAGGCAGAGAACAGCTCAGTGAAGCAAAGAAACTGACAGGGTCACAATCTATGAAGAAGACAGGTATGTGTGTGGGGTTTCCTTGGTACCCCTCATAACACCCAAAGAGGAGTCTTCTTATTTTGCTTATATAAGGCAGGTCTTGTTGGTGAAATTCACCAAAGAACCATCTTTTTTTTTCCTGAGTTTTTCACCTATCTGTGCCAGAAGTTTCTGTGTTAAAGTTTTCTTTTAATCTAACTCTTCAACCTTGGAGGTAAAGAAACAGGCATGAAAGTTTTGTTTAGAAACTAAAGCAAACCTAAAGCGTGCTGACACCAAGCTCTATATATGTATTATAGAATGGGTTAAATGATGGTGATGATACTTGAAAATGAGATTTTTTTAATGCCAAAAAAATTGGAACAGTATAAATAATATGCATAGGTTTTAGAGCCAGAAGATTAGAGTTCAAGCTTTGTCACTGACATTCACTAGCAGTTCTTGGGAATATATCTTGTTTTGGGGGGTTCCCAATGTGCTCCTGCAAAATGGCTGTGATTCCTAAACTTCAGAGAGTTGTTGCAAGAATCAATTCATGGGTAATTATACTACTGTGTAAATTATAGAGAATAAAAAAGTAGTGAAAATAAAGATGACTTGAAAAAAGCAAGATCAGAAGCCCCCTTTTAGGCATATAAAATGTAGTTCTTTTTTATCTCTTAGCTAGATAAATGCATGTAAATCTTTCTGAAATGACTTGTTTAAGAAACACTGATGTTAGGTGCCTGAAAAATATATTTACTTTTCTAAAAGCAAACAACATACTTATCTGTCTGTTTTTGTTAGTTTGTTGTCAAATCTGGGAGTGCTGGATGTAATGAGATGCAAACATGGAAGGATATAATGCAATGTGAACATTTCAAAGGGAAGTAATGACATGCACATGCTTGATGGAGGCCACAATGAGATATACAAGCAGAAAAGCACATAGAAATGTGCACGGGTAATGGTGTAATGAAATGCATAAATGGATGAGGGTAATGATAAAGGCATTGGGGGTACAATGTGATTCACAAATGGGAACATTAAATGGGGAGGGTGGAAAGGGCACATTGTGATAAGAAGCAGAGAAAAAGAATGCCTTGCTATGCATGAATAGAAGAGCTAGCAAATAACATGTGCATGATGAGGACATAATGAGATAAAAATGGGATGGCATAATGAAGTTCGCAGATGGAAGGGTGTAATGAGCTGTGTAGAAAGAAGGGAATAATGACAAACATAAAAGGAAGGATTTAATGCTATGAATAAAGAAATGGGTAAAAAAGATATGAGGACTGAAAGGCAGTGCATTATAAAGGGACATTGGTGAAAGGATGGAAATAACAAGGTGGGCCAATGCAGCAGTCTAATGAGGCCCCAAAATGAAAGGGTGTAATGAGGGATGCCCATTTAGGGAATAATTAGACACCCACACCGGACAGTAATGAGGAACCTGGGTTCTGATCAGACACAGAGCATAGCATTCAGGTCTTACTAAGGAGGTGAAAAAAGGTAAAAAAATTCAAAGCCGAGCCACAAAGGTATTTAAATCCAGAAAAGAGATGACTAAACAGGTGAATTAATGACAGCCTTGAAGTTTTATGAAATAATAGTTTTATAGCTGTGGTTCATAGAGCACTTGCTCTATGCCAGGAACTCTGTTAGTTGTTTGACTAATGCATCATCTCATCTCACTTTTCTAACAGTGCTGCAGAGGAGGTGGACTTGTTTCTAGTCCACAGATGAAGAAATGGAGCTGCAGTGAGATAAACTGACTTGCAGAGCATGCTGGTTGTGGAGATGGGACTCAAGTCGAGTCAGCTGGGTTCTAACTGCCTTTGCCTGTATTCTGGTATTTCCTAAGAGCTGGCTGTGGGAACTTCAGCCCTGGAATTATCAGGATTACTTGTCAAAGATGCAGTGTCAGGAGGCTACCCCAGCAAGTACCATTTGTGAGATCTTCAGAAGCCCCAGGGACTGGCATTTCTAACAAGCTCCTCAGGGACTCTGACAGTCCCTACTGGGGGAATCAACACTAGAGAAGGCAGTGATGTAATGCTGTGCTCAGCTCTGCTGACAGTTCATGGGGGAAGGGGCTGATAAGCAGCCTGAGGAATTTAGGTTCATTATAAGGAGGACTATTCATCGGTAGGTGCAATCATCAGATCCTGAAACAGGGCACCAAATGATTCCATGGACTGTCATTTAGCAGAGAGGTTTTTAAAAAATAGGGGTGGGGATCTAGCTCAGTGGTTCCAGCGCCTGCCTAGTGAGCGCAAGGTCCCAAGGTCGATCCCCAGTACCCCCCCAAAAAAGCAAAAAAAACCCTCTTCCATTCATATTGGTCTTTAACAAGAGCCCAAAATTGTATCGAGCATAGTATAGAAATGCAAAAAGTATTGAAAAATAATTACATTATAGGAAATATTTGTATACTGAATTCAAATAAAATTAAGATTACTCCATACTCCTGTAATCCCTAAGGGGAAGAAGGTAATGTGTTCTTAGAACCCAAAGTTTGCTAATCCACATGCAATGTCCAGGTTCTAAAATTAAAAGCAAATAATTCCACTGAGTATTCTCTTTCTTGTTATCACTAGTATTGTGATATATGAATTGTTATGATATGTTTAGGTAAAAACTAAAATTTATACTTTGAAGTGCGTGTTAAAGTTGGATGACTACTGATATTTTAGTGATAGCTTCTGCCGAATACCTTTTTAGAAGTCTCTTTAGAAGTTCTTTTCAGAGCATATGTATCACAATGTAAAAAAATATAAGATACAAGTCTCATTACCTCCATAAAACCCAGCTTTTACTATGAGAACCTATATTCAGTTTGAGCAGTTTCTTTTTATAATGTTCCTGGCCCAGGTAAATTCTGGGTTATTTGTTAAAATAAAATTTTCTCAAAATGTGAAACTTTTGTCATGACTGTGAATATTTAGTGACAAAATATTTACTGAGTAGCTGCTCTGCCTGAGAGCATGGGGATACAGAAATGAATAGGAAGGCCCTGACCGACTATGGGAGGAACAGAAACATTAAGATCAAACAACTCCACATGTATTGACTACTTTATTGACATATTGATAAAAGATTATGGGAACATGGCTGAGGCAATCACTCATTTTGTTTGGAGGAGACTTGCAGAGGAATTGAAATAAAATAATACTAGGTACCATTTGTTGAGTTCTTACTGTGTGCCAGTCTCACTCTTCCAAGAGTTTTGCATGCATTATGTCTTTTAAATCTCACAACATCCCTGTGAAGTGTGAACTGTGATGTTTTGCATTTTTCAGGTGAAGAACCCGAGACACAGAGGAGTTAGATTAAAGAGGTGCTAAGTAAGCGATGGAGGCAGGATTCCAGCCCAGATTCTGAGTTTCTGGCTGCTACACTTTGATGATGAATGAACAGGGGTGCTGTTTATTCTAACAGTTTAGTGCCCAATGTTTGTAGTCATTCGCGCAAAACCCATGATAACAACAAGGGAAAAAATAATCATGCATTGAATTTTTTAAGAAAAGAACCTAAACCACATTGAATTAGAGCAGACATTCTGAGGGACTGCATACCTCTATTCCCCTAGGAATAGAGTTATTTTGTTAACTATTTTCTAAAGATTTTTTTTCTTAATTTCCTTGACTGATGCAGAACATCTGGCTGACTGTGAAAGAATGTTCATGACAGTAGTAAAATGGACATGCTTCATTATGGGACGGTCTGGCTTGTGAAACATGGAGGAAACATGATACATATGATAAACCAGGATTTCAACTAAACTGAGAAAACATTTCTATGGCAGTTTAAAACTTTTTAAAAGGTATATATATATAACAGAAGTGTAGTATATATGGACAGTTGTTAGGGAGACATGAATAGTATATATTCATTACCAAAATGTAAGGATAATAATTTTCCAAGGGGAGTGTAAGTTTTAAGAAACAAAGACTATAAAACAACAGACCTGTGTATAACAATGAAAAAAAAAACACCCTGGTTTTAAGTGGTGAGGTGCATTAGGTTCAATGTGCAATCACTTAATATAATGGATTATGTATGCAGAATTGTTTAAACGAGGGATCTTGATGGATAGCTGTGAAGGGAAAGAAATGAACTCAAATTAGTTAGTGTTTGGGGAGGCAAAGTTTAGAATTTGGCTGGACTTCCAAACTCATTGGTCCTAAGGCATCAATAAAAGCCATGCTTGTAGAAGTCTCTAAGGTTGATGTTATTCCTCTCAAGGAGTTCTTATCTTCGAACCTCTCTTCTTATATCAATTATGTTAATCCCAGTTGAACCACTGTGTGGCTGTGGCATAGGGTCCACCGATACTGCATAAACTGTGATAACTCATCTTGTGCTTAAGCTTTTCTGGTGTCACCCAGCATTATGAGTCTTATCCACAGAGCATGGTGGAAATATGCCACAGTCAGTTACCCTCCTCTGGCCTTCTTGGCTATTGCCTGTTTTCCTTAACTTTGGCCAGCTGCATGATGGATGTGCTTATGATTGGTTCTGAGGGGGATTGCACAGTATGCGTTGAGGCTGGGAGGATGAGAGAAGGTTCGTATGAAGAGAATCCATGTTTTTTTCACTCAGAAAATAATCATGATTTTTTTTCCTGGGCTCCAAAGATCGTATTTCTGTTTCCCATATTGTTTTTTTTTTTTAATGAGTAGATGCTTCTTTCTAATGGCATTTTAAACTTTTCACTTTGTTCTGCATCTTTAACCTCCATCTTCTCAAACATACTTCTCTCTTATCTAGAGACATTTCACCATTTTATTACTGCTTCGCCAAGGGTCCCGTGCTCAAGTCCGAGTGAACTCCATCTCTGCACATGAATAGCTGATTCGTGGCTCGGGAAAAGCAATTTCTGTGTCACCTCAGATCTGCTGTCATGAGAACAAGCTCAGTCATCAAGATTAGTGTTGATTCCTTCAGATGGCAAGGTTTCCATGACCTAATTACCTTTCACTAGGCCCTACCTCTTAAAGGTTCATTGTCACACTGAGGGCCACACCTTCAGCCCATGAACCTGTGGGGACACTCAATCCATATTCAAACCACAGAAGCCCTTTTCTGATGTAATCTCCATAGTAGTCTGAGTGATCACTTAATAATGAGCTGGGTGTGAGGGACTGAAAGCTTATATCCCCCACTGCGTCTTCAAACTCATATGTTCAAATCTTAACCTTTAAGGTGATAGTGTTTGGAGATGAGGCTTTGGGACTAAAAAATTCATGAATCAGACTAGTGCTTTTTCAGAAGGGACCCCAGAGAGTTTCCTTGCCCTTTCTGACAAATGAGCATAGAGTGAGGAGGTGCTGTCTATGAGCCAGAAAGTGGAGCCTCCTCCGATACTGAGTCTCCCTTAATCTTGGACTTCCTTGCCTCCAGGATGATAAAAAATAAATTTCTGTTGTTTATAAGCCACCCAGTTCATGAAGTTTTCTTATAGCAGCCTGAACAGACTAAGACAGGGTATTGTCTTTTGCTCAAAATTCTTCAGTGGCTTCCTATGGACTGCAATAAAAGCCAAGCTTTTTGCCATCTGTCTACTAGGCCAGGGGTGGATTTCCTCAGACCCACTTTCTAGCCTTCACTCTCCCCTTTATCCACTGTCTCCTACCTGATTCTTTCACTTCTTCCAGTGCTGTGGAAGGGGAGTATGCTCATTCCAGGGTAGGCATGACCATTCACTGTGATGTAGGAAGAGGAAAATAGTAGAACTTTCATTTTCATTTATTTTTCTTTTAAAAATATTTATTTTTGTTAGCACCTCTAATTATACATATTAGTGGGGTACAGTGTTATATTTCAAAACATGGATACAGCAAATCGGGGTAATTAACATTTCCCTGTCTTTCCCATTTCTTTTTTTCTTTGGTACTGGGGATCAAACTTGGGACCTTGGACTTGTGAGACAGGTGGTGGGATCACTGAGCTAAATCCCTGGCCCTTTACCGTTTCTTTATGTTTAGAGATTCTGTGCTCTTCTCTTTTAGATCTTAATAAAATAAATAATGGGTTTTGTGAACTATTGTCATTGTTCTGTGCTATAGAATGCCAGATCTTATTCCTTTTATCTAACTGTATTTTGGTACCTGTTATCCAACCTTTTATTCTCCACCTCCCCTTCCCAGTCTCTAGTAATCACTATTCTACATTTAGGTTGTTTTTTGAGCTTCCATATATGAGAAAGAATATACAGTGTCGTTCTGTGTCTGGTTTTTTTTCACTTAACATAATGTCTTCCATTCCATTCATTTTGCTGTAGTTGACAGGTATAATAAAAAATAAGGTGAATGCTTAAATTTTAAAAAATGATTACAGTAAAAGATACCTTGCCATTAAAGCTCTTCAAAATATTCTCCCTTTCTTTGAACACATTTATCCCATTGTTTTTGGACTTTCTGAAGTAGTTCTGAAAAGCCTCTTTTGAGAGTGTCTTTAGTTGTACCACTGTGGCTATCTTGATCTCCTCAACCAATTCAAAACATTGACCTTTCATGGTCATTTTGTCGCCAGATGTCGCATGGTGTCAGATCTGGTGAACAAGGTGAATGAGGACACCATAATATTATTTGACAGAAATTGCTATAAATTCTTTGAATGGATTCAGAACATTGAGACAGCCAGGAAAAGACACAATAAACATGGACATGCAGTAGTATTGTTGAAGAGTGCCATAATAAACATGTGCATACAGCTATTTCTTGGGTATGCTGATTTCAGGGTTTGCATACATAGCCTGAGATGGGATAGATGGATCATATAGTAGTTCTATTTTAGTTTTTTGAAGCACCTCCAAATGTTCTCTATAATGGCTGTATTAATTTATATTCCTCTCAGTAGTTCTGAGTTTTTCTCCATATCTTCATCAACATTCTTTTTCAATCATTTGATAACAGCCATTCTGAGGTATGAAGATATCTCATTGTAGTTTTGATTTGCATTTCCCCTGCTTGCTAATGGTATTGAGATTTTCATCTCATCCTTTAAATTTTCTATTTTGAGTATGTTTTATAATGGAAAGTCAAGTATGTAAAATAATAGAGGTATATAGTTGACAAGTAAATAATTTTATACATATTGAAGGTCCTTGCTCAAAAATTTTTTTCTGATGGGATGTGGTTTAGATTTGGAGAAGAATGCAAAATATACCAGAGCTTTCTATTTTCCTTATGCTTCTTTTTTGTTGTTGTTGCTTGTTTTCAGAACCTTTGTGCAAATTTTTCTCTGTCAGGAGGACTTAACCTGACATCTGCTTAGAGAAGCCTTTCTTGACCATTCAGCAGATGCTCATTTTTATCACGCATTTTTAAAAAACAGTATCAGCATAGAATCATGTATTTGTTTGCTAGTGTGTTGCTTGTTTCTATCAGGGCAGAGACTATGATTTTACACAGTGGTGGGCATAGTGCAGCCACTCACAAAAAATATTTGAGTGAATGAATGAACTTAGAGGCATATTTATCATGGTTTCACTGTGACTTCTTTTCATCTCCATGTTATTGCTTATGCTGTTCTTCCTACATATATATATATATATATATATATATATATATATACATACACACACACACACACATACACTTCCTCTTTATCCTTCTTTTAAAAGTTCTAACTCTATTTTAAGGTCCAACATCTTCTCAACTATGTCCTTCCCTGAGCAAGGAGTGTACCAGATATTTGCATTGGCATACACATTCCACCTTCAATCCATTCTCTCAAACCCCTTGCCTCTGGTTCCTATCATGATTTATAGTCCTCATTTAGTTTATTCCTTAGTCACTGGATTAGCCCCAAGACTGGCTTGTTTGGACAGATTCTTATTCACACCTTATCCAGGCACTGCTTCACACTGCTCTCTGGAGGCAGAACTGCCACAACACTTGTATTTTGCATCACATATGAAGACTTAAATTTCCATTAGACTTTGAATCATTACATTCTATATATAATAAACCCAGTCTTTGTTTACTTACTTGTGCATTTATTTATTCAAGCACATTAACACCTTAACTCAAATCACTACGTCCTTTGGGAGGATCAGAAGGTTTCCTTTTGTTCCACCAGAACTGGC
Source organism: Heterocephalus glaber (assembly GCF_000247695.1). Next base: position 34,951,442 of record NW_004624730.1, read on the forward strand.
ACTTCAGTTTTATTTATGCTTCAACACTCCAGCCAATTACCCTGGGAACTGTCAAGTGTGTTTGTAGCAGTGTGGACTGAAAGCAAATTTCCAAATGGTAGCCAGATGGGGCACAATTCATTTCAACAGTAAACTTAATTTAACTTAATTTTTTTTGTTGTTTCCAAAATGGACATAGTTTTGAGACTTCATTTCCATGACTTATGGAATTTCCCCATGCTCTGGGAACTGGAACATGTGTGTCAATAAAAGTACTCTCTCTTTCTCTCTCTCTCTCTCTCTCTCTCTCTCTCTCTCTCTCTGTCTCAAATTCTCTTCTATTAGCAACCCCTCAACTCCTCTGATGTCTCTGAAGGACTGGGCAGCACAATTACTGGAAGGGAATTATGAGTAATACTCTCTAGTTGCTCACGAGTTCCTCCTCATTTCTTCAATAAATCAACCAGCTTTCCTCCTCTTTCTAAAATGTTTATTTTAAGTAAACTCATTAGAGTTTGGTAATATAAAGCCATAAAGTAATTTTTTTCTTGACTATAAAAGAAATACACACTTGAAGAAAAATTTAAAAGTGATAATCTCTTCAACCATTGTTAATATTTTTGCACATTTCCACTTGGTTGTTTCAATGGGCAGTTCTCCAGATAACAGTCTTTATATAAATAATTTTATATCCTTGTTATTATTGTTTCATATTATTAAATATTTATCATAAATATGATTTTTATGGTTTCTTAATATTCTTTTGGATACATGTATAATTATTTTATTCTCTCGTAGTTAGACATTAAAGGTATTTATGAATCATTCTGCGATTCTTTTTGTGTGCGTGTATCTCAAGTTGTGTGCACATGTCAGATTATTTCTTTTCTTTTTTTTTTTTTTTGGTACCGGGGATCGAACTCGGGTCCTTGAGCTTGCACAGCAGGTGGTGAAACCACTGAGCTAAATCCCCGGCCCTGAGATTATTTCTTTACAGCAGAGGCATAGAAATAGTATCACACATTAAAGGATAGGAACATTAAAACTCTTGAATTGCATTGCTAAATTGCTTTTCAGAAATGTTGAAATAATTTACGCTCCAATTGAAATATGTGTCTAAACTCTCTTGCTCTAGCCAGAACTGATTATTGTATTTTAAAAAATGAATTAAAATGGATTAAAAAGAGTAACTTGTTATTGTAGCTTTCAGTACATTTACTGAGAATGAATATATATTCAGGTCTTAGTCTCCGTTGAGCCCATGTTATTGGCTTGCATGAACTTATCTTAAGGATATTAAACCTTGTCTTTCCTCTCTCAGGATGTTTGCAATTTAATAACTTTTATAATAAATTTCAGTTCTAAAATTCCAAGATTTTATTAAAAACCAATATAATAACAAACCCACCAAACTGTTACACTGTAGATACTCAGGCATTTTTTCAGAAGTATCTTCCCTGTCCTTAAGCTCCTGCTTCTACTTGGGTGAAGTGAATCTCCATATAGCAGCAGACACACAAAGGTTTATCACTTTGAAATCACTAGTGTGTCTGTGTATGTGTATATACATATATACACATATCAGTGTGTATAAACATATACATTAGTATATATACATCTACATCTATATGGTAAAAATAAATCAGACTGTACAATTCTCACAGCTATTTTGAATTTAGTGTGCACAGCATTTCATAAAAGATAGGATAAAATCAGACTGAGAAATTTCTGGGCAGATAAATTTGCTACATAATGTACATTCCAAATATAAAATTTTTTTCCCCCATTAACTTTATTGGTACATTTTCGGTATAAAATACAGTTACATTCATCATTGGGATCTTCTACCATTACATGAGTCTCTTGGTTCTTATTTTTTT
>NW_004624730.1:34965186-34975953 GCF_000247695.1 Heterocephalus glaber
TTTTGATCCTTATTTACACTTTCAGTTTCTCACGCCCAGGTTTAGTTGAACTTTAACATGTTTTAAATTTAAATGAAACAACAGATCTATCTTGAAGAATACGCATATGATATATTTCAGGCTTTTCATTTTTTATCAGAAAATATAAATTACTTAGTAAAATTTTCAAATTAGTTTTTATGGTTTAGATCTAAAATGTCTCCCAAAATCTCATGTGTTTGGGGATGGGGCCTGATTGGATGGGGTGGGCCACTGGAGACATGACCTGGAAGGGTATGCACTTGTCCCCAGATCCTCCCCTCCCTCTCTGCTTCCTGGCTGCCATGAGGGGTGCAACTTTCTTCTGCCTGGCCCTTCCACCATGTCATTTTGCCTTGAAGCCAGCTACCCATGAACTGAAACATTTGAAAATTGTGATCCAAGACAAACCTCTCCACCTTTAGTAGTGGACATTGAATATTTTGTGCCAGGGTTGGGAAAGTGACTAATTTAGCAGTTAATATTGATCTCTATAATATAACTAAACTTTGTAATTTAATGTTTTCCTTGATGATTTCCAAAGAATGTCGCTTAACTGGAAAGTAGTTCATAAAATATTTATATTTATTTTAGCAAAGATCTTAGAATTAAGGTATAAAATTAAAACTAGAGTACAAAATTCAAGTCTTTATACAGAGTAGATTATGAAGACTATAAGTCCAATAACAAATAGTTCATTATGTAAATGCACAAACGTGAACAATGTAAGTGAATGTGTAAAAGAAACAAAAACATTTTCTATCCTACAATGTTTAATGGTTGAATATTCTTAAAGCTTTAAGGTACTTTCTTTAATTGTCAGGCAAAAGGATTATTAATGTAAGCAAAATTATATTTATATATATTTGACTGAAGCCAATAAATATAAAATTTTCAAAGTAAAGGATAAATTGTGCTTATATATTTAGTAATTGATGATGTTTCTAATCATTTATATGTTGTGATATTATACTATAAATGTGAGAACTGTTTCAATTCAAAGGGATAATTTTATAAAAACATATAGAACACCAATAAAGGGTACAAAGTATCATTTATTTGCATATAATACCATAAATATTATTCTTTATGTATGACAGGATATATAATAATAATTGACTTATAAAATCATATTTTCTCTCTCAGTGACTGTCCGAACACTGAGGTACGAGACTATACAAATCTGTGTGTGTGTATAACTTCTATTTAGTAAATAAAATTTAATATATATTTTTTCTAGAAATAACTCATTATTATCAACAAATGAACTATTTCTAGTACTGAGTGGGAAAAGGTGGAGTATCTTGAACCCCAAGTAAGTGGTTGACAGATTTAAAAATTTTATGCACCAGTAACAGATTGATTATGCAACCTATAAAGTGAACACATTTGGGAATTTTAAAATTATCATCAGAAAGTTATACAGCACATAATTTCTCATTTAAAGAACAGAGCCTGAGTTGATGAATCATTAATCCAAAGAGGAACATTTAAACCAGAATCTGTGAATTTGAGAATCCCATAAGTGTGTGGAGTTGACAAGAAAAGCAAGTGTGGCTGTTTAGAGAAGACTAGTGCTGAGTTTGTAATTATCAAGTGAATGTTTGATTTTTGTTTACCCTAAAGCCAGGATTCATCCAGATGATTATATCACATCAAAGATGTAGAAAAAGAAATAAATCATTATAGTAAAATGGACACAGAAGAAACATATATAAAGAGATGCTTTGGTGATTTTTCTTAAAGAAAAAGAAAAAGAATCAGACTAAGTCAATAAAATAAGACTGAAGGGGCAAAAAAGTCAAGCTTTGTTGGTTTCTTTTCAGAAAACTGATAACTGTTAACAAATCCAAAGATAAAACACAATAAAAAATCCTGGATGAAAACTATTTGAAAAATAATAGTGAAGTAAAAGAAAGCTAAGATCATATTTCAAGAAAAGGAAGAAAAAAATCAATATTATTTTAAATTTTCATAAACAATTTGGTTCACATCAAAATCTGAGTTGTTTTCTATAAGATGTTATTACCATAGGAAAAATTGGTATCCATAAGCAATGTCTAACCTGTTTCTTTTCTTAAGTACTAGATTCCACTTTGTGATATGTTCAGCACTTTTTTCTCGTAAGATTGACTTTATAAAGAAATATGACCATCTAGTTGGTGAATTTTGTAGGAGCAATTGTAGAAAAATTTCATTAACAGAAGCAAATACCTCCAAGATGATTGTAATATGGATGTATTGCAAACATGTACTAATAAAGAATTTTTAAAATTGAAAAATTTACCTTATCACTTGGCTTAATTTACAACCATACTGTAACATTTGCACATTCTGAGTTTTTTTTGACCATGCCTCTCTTCTACCATTTTTTCCTATTTTATATTTCAGCACACTTTATCAAAGATCCTTTAAAATATCACTTTATCAGAGATCTGATGATCTGAGTTCTGCCCTTGAGTTTTCTTATGTATAAAAATTGTCTAAGATCTCTTCTATTTTTAACATTTTATAATCTACATTTACATTTTATGCAAAAGTTTAATACATTTAGGATAAGGTGAAATTCTTCATTGTTAAATTGAAGGTTCTTCTTTATTTACTTTCATTATGTACATATATTTAATAGAAAAAAGTGGCATCCCAGTGTTTTAACACTGTCAGACATGATATACCTACAGTAAAAGTAACTAGAGAGTATTTTTAGAAAACTTACTCCAGAGAAATAAAACTCTAGAAAAATAAAACTTAGCTTTATAAAAGGTAAGCCACTCTCCCAAATAAGCTGTTTCTGTTGTCGTTTAAAAAAAGGATTTTCCCTTTCATTTTTCTTGTTTAAAGCTAAGGATATTTAAGATAGGAATTACTGTGGCTTGCTGATTAATTCCAGGGTCTTTTCTAAGGAAACTATTTTATAATATAGAAAATTCAGACTAAGAATTATTATTAAAATGTATACATGCTGCTGTAATCTACATATTATCTCAGCTGAAGAATTTATTTAATAAAATGATTATGACATCATTCCCCACCAGCTCATTCAGGAGGCTGATGAACACAGATTAAACACACCTGCTGAAAGAGAAACATGATCTGGATCCATGGCTGGGGATCTTGGCTGATGAGAATGAAACTGGACTTACTGTACAGGCAGTAATGACCCTTCAGGGAGCATGTGAAGAACAACTTTGCTACACAACTTCTCACTGTATCTAGAAACAAACACACATAGCAATAAAATTAGTTTCTTCCCAGAGTTACACTTTATGCTCCAAGTTAACACCCTTAGAAATCTCTCTTCAGATTTTGATTGTGAGCTCCAAACACCTGTGTCTTTGGGAGTGATATATTTTGTGGAGAAGGCAAATTTAAATGAAGATGTTTTAAATGGTTCTTATTCTATCCATTTTCCCCTTATTTTAATTAACGATTTGTGAAGAATCTTCAAGCAGCTGTCATGGTAGAAAAAACCCACCTTCTCACTAATAAAAAGGGAGATTTCACATCATCTTTATCTGATTGGTCACCTCAAAGTGATAGCCTGGGAAGAATACACAATGGAGGGAGGGAACTCAGGCATTTTCTGGGCAGTGAAAAGTATGTCATGAATTATGGACATTGTTCTCTTGCTTATGCAGAAGCCACAGAGACAGCTTCCAGAGTAACTCTGCCAGAGATATGGCTTCCTATGAACTAGCTGGTCTGGTTTGAAAAGTTCTCATCTTGAGAATCTTCAGATAGGAGACTTAATGAGATCATGCTATAGGGACCAGAAAATGGGCTGGTGATGTATATAGCAGAGGTGGTGAGGAGCCATGTATAAAAATAGTCAATAAAGAATGAATGAAAGTAAACATGGATTGAGATTATATGTGGTAGACAGTGTGGTGAGTGGTGGATAATAGTCGTCACTAATTGATTTCCATATGTATTACATGCTTGATTCCATTTAATTTATACAATTCTACAAATAAAATATTATTATTTCCATCTCTACAAAGTCAGCCTGCTTTGTTCACTACTATGATTTTGGCACCCTGTAAACAAATAAGTAAATAGATAAATAGTGTCTGGACAGATGAATGATGGATGATGTCTAGGGATCCAGAAAACACTGCTCAAGGGTGCTCATCCTGCGGCAGAGCCAGGATTTGAATTCAGCAGGGCTGTTACTACACATTAGGCTCTACCATACTGGGGACTTAAAAATCTTGTTGAATCATGTTGATAGTTCATAAGAATTTATTAATCTGATGTTTTCAATGAAATGTTTTGAAAGTTAACAGACTCATTATGCCCTACTCTTAAAAGTGGAAATGGCCTAGAATTTCAATAAAGGTGAAAAAGTTGGTCACCACCTAAGACAGTGTATTGAAGCTGATTGTCTCAGTTATTTTATTGTAGTGATAGAGAGCTTGACTAATATAATAGTAATTAAAATTTTTGAAACTGGTTGCCTGAAAAACTAAATTTAAATTAATCTATGATAAAGAAACAGGACACCAAGTATTTCACAAGAACATACAGACAAAAGTGGTATTTGAAGTACATCTAAATATAATGTTTACACATTAAGACAGTAATATGTTTTACTTCAATAGAAAGTTTCCAAGGGGAACAAGTTCTTTTCTAAAAGCCCATGCAATTAGCTTGACAGTTGAACTTCAGGCCTTTGTTATGAAAAAAGTTTTTTTCTTTTTCCTTCCCTTAAAAATTTACTGCTTACTTGTTTATTTTGGAAATAAATATTGATTAAATTTATTTCACTAAGCCTGAGTCTCCTAGCTTTTTATTCACAAACCACAGGAGGTTCACATCATATAAAATGGTTAAAACAGTAGGAGTGGAAGATACTTAACTTAGAAACATATACACTGGCTGTAAAAATAAATCAATTCCGTTATATTAGCCTTCTGTTAATGCTTTCAGTAAACCTGGTCTATATAGAGCTTTCCTATTTTCAAAAATTTTTCCCACAGCCTCAAAATTCAGTTGTTAATTTTTCTCTATAAGTTTTTCTCTTTGGTTTATTCCATAGTCCCAAATAATAGGTATGCTATAAATAGTTGTTGGATGAATGGATGAATGGATGAATGAATGAATGTCAGACACTGTCCTGAGAGCAATCGGGGTCGTGATGGACCTCTCTGTTGCAAAGTTTATATCCAAATGTTAGACAAGTCTGTAAACAATGATTGCAAATTGTTTTAAGTTCATGAGATAATAGAGGAACACACAAGTAAGCTGCCCAGAGAAATGAGCAAGACATTCAGATCGTGGAGCAAGGGAGCAGATGTTTGAGGTGGAGCTTGAAAAATGGTCAAGATTTTGATTTTAGAAAAAGAATTTTTTTTTAGAAAAAGAATTTTAAAGATAGAGAATGCTAGAAAAAAGCTATATAAGGCACAAATATTGAAGTTAATTCCAGGTAATATGTTTAGTGTATCTGGGTCATTAAAATAGCTTTTTACAGGCTGGGGATGTAGCTCAGTAGCGTCGCACCTGCTTGGCAAGTGGAAGGTCTTGAGTTCAATTTCTAGTACTGAAACAAAAAAGCTTTCTACTTATGTGATTGATGTTCAAAGGGTTATTCATTTTTCTAGACTAAATGTTGAAGACAGAGGAGGTGATAAATATAGAATATTTTCTGTTTTACCAAACCTGATAGTTAAACTTTACTTTTGGTAGAATGTGGCTTCTTTTCCTAAAAATCTCAAGATTTTGTTTGGCTTTTGCAAAGACTGAACTTAATATAACCATCAATAATTTTTTTAATTAAGTTTATTGGTACATTTTATGTATACAATACGGTGACATTCATCATTGGGATCTTGTACCTTTACATGATATATCTTGGTTCTTATTTTTCCCCATTCTCCTGCCTTCCCTTCAACCCCTCCACCCCTGCCTGTTTACAAAGACTTTGTTTCCATGTTTTTCCTTTCCTCATATTTTTTCCTTTCCCTTCCCATACCCCTCCCACTTCCCCTTTCCCTTTAGACCTTTTCTTTCTATTTCACATTATCAATTATACATTTTGATCCTTATTTACACTTTCAGTTTCTCACACCAGAGAAACTATTTCATATTTACACATGTGTGTCCTATTTATTTCACTTAAGAGTATGGCCTCAAGGTGCATCCATTTAGCTATAAATGTCTCTCATTTCTCATTCTTTATGGCTGAGTAGTACTCCATTTTATAAAAAACCCACATCTTCTGAGCATCAATAATTATTAAATATAATATATTGTATGCTAAAATATTCAAAATATATTCATTATATGGACAGATAAATTTAAAGACATGATACTCAAATGGAAAAATGTTTGGTCTTCTTTCTGAATCAAAATCTTTAAGAATCATTTTTTAATTCTTTTTTCTTTGGCCACTCTTCTCTCATAGTGCCATTCATATTTCTTTATTCCTGAACAGCATTTACTGTACCATATTCACATTTTCTGTTAATATTTTAAAAATAAACCTTAGAGTACTTTTACTTTTACAGAAAAATTGGGAAGATGGCATAGAGTTCAAATATATGCTATACATCTAGTTTCCCCTACTATTAACATTTTACTTTAGTATGGCATATTTGTTGCAAAAAAGGAATCAATATTGATATATTATTATAAACTAAACTCCATAGCTTTATTCACATTTCTTTCGATTTTAACCTAATTTATTATTCTTGTCCTAGGATTACATACAAGATGCTATATAACATATGTGTTTCAGATGTCCTTCGGCACTATTGACTATGACTTTCAGAATTTCTTTGTTTTTCATGACCTTGATAATTTAGAGGAGTACTTTTGTCAATTACCATTCCCCCGCAATTGGGATGTATTCCCCCCACCCCCATCCCCCGTGATTAGACTGAGATTTCAAGTTTTAGGAAGGCACTATCATAGAGATAAAGGGCCATTTTAATTTATTTTTTTACTTTTATATTTTCATTGGTACATTTTATGTATATATAATGATAACATTCATTGTAGGGAATTTGTTCCTGTACACAATATATCTTGCTTCTTCTTTTTTTTCCCCCTTCTCTCCCTTCATCCCCTCTTCCCCTCCTTATTTACAAAAATTTTGATTCCATTTTTTTCCCTTTTATTCTCCTTTTTTTTTTCTTGGTCCTTTCTCCCCCCACCCTTGTTCCCCTCTCTATCTGAACATTTTCTTCCCATTTCCCAGTATCTACTATACATTTTGGTCCTTATTTACACTTTAGGTTTCTCAAACCTGAGAAACGATGTGGTATTTAAAAACATGTGTCCAATTTTTTTCCCATAAGAGTATGATTTCATGGTGCATCCATTTAGCTAGAAATGTCTCAAGCTTATCCTTCTTTATGGCAGAGTAGTACTCCATTGTATTGAAAAGCCACATCTTCTTTATTCATTCTTCAGTTGATGGGAATTTGGGCTGTTTCCAAGTTTTAGCTATTACAAATTATGATGCTATGAACATGGGTGGACGTATGTCACTGTGGAATGATGCTTTTAATTCATTTGGAAAGATACCAAGAAGGGGAATAGTTGGGTCAAATGAAACCTCTAGTTTTAGTTTCTTGAGGAATCTCCACATGATTTCTACAGTGGTTGCAACCAGTCTACACTCCTACCAATAGTGGAGAAGAGTTCCTTTTCCCCCACAATGAGCATTTGATTGGTTGATGTCTTGATAGCAGCCATTCTTTTTGGAGTGAAATGGAATCTTAGCATTGTTTTCATTTGCATCTCTTAAATGACCAGTGATGTTGAACATTTTTTCATATATTTGTTTGCCATTTCTATTTCTTTTTTTTCTTTTGCTTAAATTCTTTTATTGGTACATTTTAGGTGTACAATACTTTTACATTTATTATTGGGTACTTGTACCTGTACATGATGTATCTTGGTTCTTATTTTTTCCCTATTCCCTGTCCTCCCTTTACTCCCTCCACCCTTCGCTATTTACAAAGACTTTGTTTCCATTTTTTCCTTTTCTTATAATTTTTCCTTTCCCCTTCCCCTCTGACTTCCCTTACCCCTTTGGAACTTTTCTTCCTATGCCATTTCTATTTCTTCATCTGAGAACTGTCTATTGATTTCAGATACACATTTTTGGATTGGGTCTTTAAATTTGGGAAGTCTAATATTTTAGAGTTCTTTATATATTCTAGATATTATTCCTTTTTCTGAGTAACAGCTGGCAATTTTGTTTCCTCCTCTCTGTGGGATGTCCCTTTGCTCTGTTGGTGGTTTCTTTTGCTGTGCAAAAGCTTTTTAATAAGATGAGATGCCATTTGTTGATTCCTTGTGATATTTCCTGTACAATTGGCGTTTTGTTCATAAAGTCTTTGTCTATACCAATGTCTTCAAGAGTTCTACCTCTTCTATCTTCCAGCAGATGTAGTGTTTCTGATTTAGTATTTAGATCTTTGATCCATTTTTATTTTAGTTTAGTGCATGGTGAAAGATATGGATCTACTTTTGATCTTCAGCATGCAGAAAGCCAGTTTTTCCAGCACCATTTTTTAAAGAGACTGACTTTCTTTCTTTCTTTCTTTCTTTCTTTCTTTCTTTCTTTCTTTCTTTCTTTCTTTCTTTCTTTCTTTCTTTCTTTCCTTTCTCTCTCTCTCTCTCTCTCTCTCTTTATTTTTTTGCATAAATTCTTTTATTTGTACATTTTAGGTATACAATATGTTTACATTTATCATTGGGTGCTTGTACCTATACATGATGTATCTTGGTTCTTATTTTTTCCCCATTACCTGTGCGCCCTTCACCCCCTCCACCTTTCCCTATTTACATAGACTTTGTTTCCATTTTTTTCTTTTCTCATAACTTTTCCTTTCCCTTCTTCCCTTTCCCCTTCCCCTCCCACTTCCCCTACCACTATGGACCTTTACTTCCTATTTCAAATTATCAATTATTCATTTTAATCCTTCTTTATACTTTCAGTTTCTCACACAAGAGAAGCTATTCGGTATTTACACATACGTGTCCTATTTATTTCACTTAAGAGTATGGCCTCAATATGCATCCCTTTAGCTACAAATGTCTCTAGTTTCTCCTTCTTTATGTTTGAGTAGTTTTTTATAAAAAAACCATGTCTTCTTTATCCAGTTTCCAATTGATGGGCACTTGGGCTCCTTCTAAGCTTTAGCTGTTACAAATGTGCCGCTATAAACATGGGTGCACATATATCGCTGTTGTATGATAATTTTTAACTCTTTTGGGAAGATACCCAGCATGGGAATAGCTGGGTCAAATGGGACTTCTAGTCCTATTTCTTTAAGGTATCTCCATACTGATTCCCACAGTGGTTACACCAGTCTGCACTCCCACCATCAATGGAGAAGGTTCCTTTCTCCCCACACCCCCGCCAACATTTGTTATTTGTTGATTTGTTGATAGCACCCATTCTTTCTGGGGTGTTGTTTTCTCAGTGTTTTCATCTGCATCTCTCGAATGACGAGTGATGTTGAACATATTTTCATATGTTTATTTGCTGCTTTTATTTCTTTGAGAAATATCTGTTCATTTCAGGTGCCCATTTTTGAATTGGGTCTTTTGAATTTGGGAGGTCTGATTTTTTTCAGTTCTTTATATATTCTTGATAGTAGTCCTTTGTTGGGGGTACGGCTGCTAAAATTTTTTTGCTACACTGTAGGTTGTCTCAGCTCTGTTGATGGTTTCTCTTGCAGTGCAGAAGTTTTTAATAAGATGAGATCCCAGTAGTTGATTCTTTCTGCTAATTCCCATGCTACTGAGGTTTTGTTCATAAGGTCTTTTCCTATGCCAATGTCATCAAGAGTTCTACCTAACTTATCTTCCAGCAAGTTTAGTGTTTCTGACTTAATATTTAGATCTTTAATCCACTTCAATCTTAGTTTAGTGCATGGTGATAGATATGGGTCTAGTTTTAATCTTTGGCAGGTTGAAATCCAGTCTTTCAAACGCCATTTATTAAATAGGCTATCTTTCCTCCAATGAGGGTGGTTGTCTCCTTTGTCAAAGATGAAGTGGCTCAGTATGTATGGAGTTGTTTTTGGATCTTCTAATCTATTCCACTGATCTTCAGGTCTGTTCTTTTGCCAATACCATGATGTTTTTATCATAGTAGCATTGTAGTATAGTTTCAAGTTGGGGATTGTGATACTTCCTACCATGTCTCTGTTGCTTAGAATAGCTTTTGCTATTCTAGGTCTCTTCTGGTCCCAAATGAATTTTTGGATTGTTTTCTCTAGTTCTGTGAGGTGTATTGTTGGAATTTCAATTGGCATTTCATTAAATCTATATACTAGTATTGGAAGTATGGCCATTTTCACTATATTGGTTCTTTCTACCCCAGAACAAGGGATATCTTTCCATTTTCTTATGTCCTCTTTGATCTCTTTTTTCAGAGAGCTGTAGTTTTCAGTGTAGAGGTCTTTTGCTTCCTTTGTTAAATTGATTTCTAGATATTTCCTTTTTTTTGGATGCTATTGTAAAAGGAGTTATTTCCCAAATTTCTCTTTCAGTGAGTCTGTTATTTGTGTATAAGAAGGCTATTGTTTTTTGAGTGTTGACCTTATATCCAGCTACTCTACTGAATCTGTCAATTAAGTCTAGAAGTCTCTTGGCAGAGTTTTTGGGGTCTTCTATGTAAAGTATAATATCATCAGCAAATAGTGACAGTTTAACTTCTTCCTTTCCTATCTTTATTCCTTTTATTTCTTTCTCTTTTCTAATTGCTGTGGCTAATGTTTCCCAAAC
>NW_004624730.1:34991755-35026764 GCF_000247695.1 Heterocephalus glaber
TTCTATATCTGAAATTCTGTCCTCACATTGGCTCATTCTGCTGTGTAGACTTTCAGTGGAGGTTTTCATGTCCTGGAAATCTATTTGCATCTGTTTTATAGATTCCATTTGTTTCCTATGTTGAGATTCTATCATGTTCCTGAGCTCCTCTCTAGATTTATTAATCATGTCTTGCACTAGGGGCACAATTTCTCCTGTTATCTGAGGAATTATTTCTGATTTCATTTTTTCCAGATCCCCTTTTATTGCCAGTTCAGTGGGTCCAGGTGGTTGAGTATCAGAGTGGTCCATCTCATTTCCCTTTGGGGTGGCTGTAGGTGATCTGGAAGTCTGGTTTTGAGACTTATTTATGTGTTTTCTCATTTCGACTGGGGGGGGAGGGGGTGCTGTTGGCACCCGCACAGATCTCCCCCTCTGAGCTGGGAGAGGTGGGGCAGAGGGCGGGAGCAGTGGTAGGGATGGTGGCCCAGAAGCCCCTTCCTCTGGGCCAGGAGTGGTGGGACAGAAGGTGACCCAAAAGCCCTTTCCTCTGGGCTGGGAGTAGCGGGAGGGTTTGTGTCAGGGAAGCCCCTTCCTCTGGACCTAAAGTCAGCATTTTTGATTCCCCTTGCTTTGCCCTTGTAGCCTAGAATTGCTTTTGCTATTCTAGCTCACTTCTGGTTACAAGTGAATTTTAGGATTGTTTTCTCTCATTCTGTGAGATATGTTATTATTATTTTGATCAGGTGAAGGCAAGCACCTTAAGATGGTGTTGAGCATGTTTTGATTGTATTCATTTGGCTTAATATAATTGGCATAAACTTAATGAATAAAAATATATAATTGGCTTGTACTTACAAGTCAGAGCTTATAAGGCTCCAATGCACAGCGTAATGGCTTCAGCTGGCATGCAGAAAGAGAATTGTATGTGCCACTGGCCATGGCTGAGACTAACCCAGGTCAATGACACTGGCATGCCTGTATTAGGTGATAGCATCTGCAGCTGAAGACCCCATGATTCTTGCTCATCCTCTATAAAAAGTTAATATTAATCTAAGGGAAAAAACAAGTTCCCATTAACCAAAGATTCACTTCTTGCAAGAATGCTGTGTTCTGTTCTTGCTTGGCCTCGTTCATGTCAGTACCCTTGATCATCGCCACCTCTGATCATCATCCCTCCTCTGATCTGTGACCGGTCATCCAGAAAGGCGTTATTTAATTTCCATGTGTTTATGAAGTTTTTGTGGCTTCTTTCATCATTGATTACCAATTTCATTGACCTATGGTCTGATAATATACATGGGGTAATTTCAAATCCTTTTCATTTACTTAAGCATGTTCTATGAGTTAGTATGTGGCCTATTTTGCAGAAAATCCCATGTGCAGCTGAGAAGAATGTGTATTCTGATGTTGTGGGGTGCAGCACTCTGTAGACATCTACTAAGTCCACTCGTTCAAAGTTTGGTTCAGTTCTAATATTTCACTGTTGATTTTTTGTCTAGTTAATCTGTCTATTTGTGACAGTGGGGGTATTGAGGTCCCCCATTACAGTTGTATTAGGGCTTATTTGATTTTTCATGTTCATTAATAGTAGTTTTATATAGTTGGGTGCATTGCTATTTGGTGTGTATATATTTATGATTATCTCTTCCTCTTGGATTGTTCTCTTTACAAGGATGTAGTCACCTTCTTTGTTTCTCTTAATTACTCTTGGCTTGAAATCTACTTTGTCTGCAAATAGAATAAGTACCTCTGGTTTTTTAGGGGTTGCTGTTGAATGGAGTATTATTTTCCATTCTTTGACTTTCAGTCTATGAATTTCTTTTTGAATTAAATGTGTTTCTTGTATGCAGCACAGTGTTTGAGCTTGCTTCTTGATCCATTCTGCCAGTCTGTTTCTTTTGATTGATGAATTGAGATTCAATAGTTACAGCAATAGTTACAACTGATATGTGTTGATATATTCTTGTCAAGTTATTTTCCTGTTATTGGTTCCCTTTAACCCCCACTCCCCATTTCATTATTTGCTTTGCCTGCTGGATTCATTATGTAGGGGTTCATAAAGTTTTAGTTCTCATTATCACTTTCTAGAATGTCCTTCAGAATATTTTGGAATTCTGATTTGGTGGTTTTGAATTTCTTCAGGTCTTCTTTGTCATGAAATTATCTTGTTTCTCCATCAATTTTGCAAGATAGTACTGCAGGGTACATCTATCTACATTGGAAGTTGTGTTCTTTTACGGCTTGAAACACATATCTCCAAGCTTTCCTTGACTTGAGGGTTTGTGTTGAGAAGTCTGCTGTGATTCTAGTATGCTTTCCTTTATAGGTAATTTGTTTCTTTCCTCCAACAGCTTTTAATAGTCTGTTCTTGTGTCAAGTTTCTGAAATCTTGACTATTATATGTCTTGGTGAGATTGTTTTTTGATCATGGCTAATTGGAGTTCTATATGCCTCACTTATCTGTTTGTGAAATTCTTTTTCCATGCTTGGAAAGTTTTCTACTATTACTTCTGTGAACTTTTTTTTAATGTCATTTGTGCTATCTCTTGGTTTTTCATTGACTCTGATCAATCTTATGTTACTCTTCTTTGCATCATCTAGCAGTTGTTGGATTGATTTTTTGTGGTCCCTTACTATTTTTAAGAAATCTTTCTTTTCATAATCACTAACCACAATCTTGTCTTCTATATCTGATATTCTGTCCTTACATTGGCTCATTCTACTGTGTATACTTTTAATGGGACTTTTAATCTCTTAGATATCTGTTTGAATCTGTTTCATGGGTTCCATTTCTTTCCTATGTTGGACATTCATGCTTTCCATCATTTTCTTAAGCCCCTCTATTTTTTTTTTTATCTGTATCTGCTCTAGAGTCACTAACCATGTTCTTTGTTATGGTCACCATCTCTGTAGTTATCTGAGAATTATTGTTGATTTGATTTTTTTCCAGAGCCACATCCATCTGCTTTGTTATTTCTGCTGTTACCACTTCAGAGAATCCAGGTGGTTGGCTTTTGAATTGTTCCACCAAATTGTCCCCTGGATTTGCTTTCAGTGAGCTGAAAGTCTGGGGTTGCACCTTGCTTCTGTGTTTTCTCATATTGGGTTTTTTTTTTTTCAGTTTAATTCTTGGGCTGATACTTGTAAATTGCTCATGGTGAGTAGCTTTATTGCCAGTGTTCAGAACCCTTAGGAAATGACTACTTCTCAGAGATATCTTCTAGGTGTATCTGGCTGTTGGGTTTTGAGTTTGTTGCAAGAGCCTACCTCTTCAATTTATTGGGGATGAGAAATTGCTCCCTATTTGGCCTAGTCCCTGGTTCTTTGGCACTGGCCTTTAGTATTGTTCATGACCCGTAGGCAGTCTGAGTCTTGGCATACCAGGAAGAACAACTGATTCAAATAGTTATGTCACCTTAGCCAAAGTAGTACAATGAATAATAACAATAGCATCAAACACAGCCTAGAAAATGACAAACTGTGACAACTATTAATTTGCCACCTTTAACCATATGAACTAGATTTGTGGTTATATAACAAAATCTAAAACAAACCAGAAAATTATATACAGTTAATATGTCCTCAATTTGGCAGAGGAGAAAATTTAAAAGGGGTTGGGAGAAAAATAGATAAAGAAGAGAAGAATAAGAGATTAGAAGCTAGGCTGGTGGACAAAGATTACATGAACTTGGGAAACTGATGAAGAAGACAAGAGGGAAAGAGAAGGAAGAAATAAAAACAAGAACAGAACAACAGCAACAACAGCAAAACTAGAGACAATGTTCACACTCATATAAAAATAAGAAAAAACAATAAAAAAAAGAAGAAAAAAATGTCCACTTTAGGGCATGTCTCTGCTGTCACTGACAGAGTAGGAAGACAGAGCCCAGATCTGTGTTGATTAATCCCAGCAAGTCAGCCATAGATTTATGGCAGGGTAGTGGATAATCCCAGCCACCCTGCACCTTTAGCTCCATTGAAGTTCAGGCTGGTTTCTGGCTGTGAGGCTGGGACCCCATTTGTCCAGCTTGCAGCACTTCGTGTGCCTCCTGCTGATTTGAACTCAGCTCCCTGACAGCTTGAACTTGGCTCTTTCACCTCTTGTTGACTTAAACTTGGTTCTGCCTCACCTTGACACTGGGAGCTGCTAGATGGAGACAGCCTGCAGCTGCTCTGAGTTCCAAGCTCAGTTGGCTCCTATCTAAGACAGTGACTGGGTCAATCATCTATTCCTGGGAGACATCTGAACCCAAATAATTCCTCAGCCACCACAGTCCACTGTGTCCATCGCTCTGTTCTACTGGTATGTTTCTCTGTGGAGGCCTGTGGGGTTGCCACTAGTCACCATGCACCTGCAGGTTTGAGCTGTCCCTCCCACACAGTGAGTGGGCTCAGGGAGAAAGCACTGCTGCCTCTTACATCTTCAGCATTGAAGTCTCTCTCTTTACTCTTCCCTTGGGCTTCAATTCTCACTTCAGATCCTTGCTGGTCCCAGGGATCCACTTCCCTCCTTCTTCTCTTCCTCACATTATTGTATTCCAGTGTCTGGAAACCAAATCTCAGAGTGGTTGTTCCTCTGCTGTTACTATTCCACTATCTTCCTGGAAGTCTTAAGAGGACATTTTTAAATAATGTAGAATTATATATGATCAATAAAATTTTTGACTGTTCGTATTGACCTGCATCATCCAGCTTATATAGTGTTTATCAAGTTTTCCTACTGTAAATTTACTCTATTTTCCACTTGCCACACTGTACTCTGGAAGGAATTCACTATGTGTAGCCTACAATTAAGGAGTGTTGTTATTTCATTTAAATAATTTATTCAAATTTTTCCAGTTTTATTGGCAATATAATTGACGAATATATTCAATCAGTATGTACTCATGAACATCTGTTTTATACCTTGTGTTGTAACTCAATACTATACTGTTTCTTTTGTGCTCAAATTTTTCCAGTTTTGGCCCTTGAGGATTTTTTCAGTTGCCTCCTGTGTCCATTTGGTGACTCCTCATAATTTTTTGTGTTTTTTTTCTGTTGCTTTGCTTTGTTCTGTTTTGTTTTGTTATATGAGCATTTTCTTGCTTTCTGGCATTAAAAGATGCTTCGGATGCTCATTTTGTATATTTCCTGCCCGGCTCCTGGAATCAGCCATTTTTTCAAGGAACTCTGGTTCCTTTTATTAGGAACCAAGATATGGGTGCTAAGTGTGTTTGCTGCTCTTGGGGTGTGGCTGTTCCTTGGCCCTTTCAGCTGTCAAGGCAAGGGAAATTATGTGTGTATAATTTTTATATGTAACTAAAATAAGGTACCCTTGAGTTCATACTGATGCCTTCTATTCTGATCTATTACCATATGGATCATTCTGGCCTTTGCCCCTTGCTTATCTGTAAATTCTTCACTTCAGCAGTGAGTAGCTTGGCTCTCACTGTTAGTAACTAAATCTCTCTCTCTCTCTCTCTCTCTGTCCTTCAGCCTTACGCTTTCACTTTTTCTCTTAAAAGCTTTGGTGAACTTTTACAGAGGTGGAGTTCAATATCCTGGAAATGATATTCCAGAAAGCTGACTCTGATCTGGATTACATTTGATACAGGCTGGAATATGAAATCAAGACAAAGCATCCAGATACAGCAGGTGAGAAAAATTCAGTTACACTCTTATATGACCCTCAAGTCTTGAATTCAAACTTTGTATGTTAGTTGCTGTGAAGCAGGAGACCTCAGGGCTGCATATATGGTACTTTGAATATGACTAAGACCATGATACAAGAACTATAACAGTAAACAGATCTAAAGCTAGTGTTAAATGACATAATTAAGTTTCAGAAAAATTATTATACTTTTATAGTAGTATTTTAAAAGTCTGTTGAAAATTCTAAATCAGGAAAAACTATGATAAAAAATAAAAGTCAGATTTTACTTTGTATGTATGTACATCTGTGTGTGTTTGTGTGTTTGAAAAGTGGATGCACCTTGAGATAAAAATGCTAAGTAAATCAGACAAACAAGCTTAAATATCACATAGTTTCTCTTATATGAGAAACTCAAAATATAAATAAAATGCAAAATAAAAGACAATAGGGAATGTCAAGATGGAACATTGGCATATGGAAAGAGAACAAAGAGATACAGGGTGGGGTGGGTAAGGGAGGGAAGTGAGATTTGTGAAAGGGTGTGTGTGGGGGGTGTGAAGTCTGTGTAGATTTACAAAGTCCCTACAAGGAATGTGATGATCAAACATATATGAAATATATATACATGATCCAAGAGATGCAGGGAGGAGGAGGAGGAAAAATGGATTAAAAAAGAATTAAGAAATGTCATGTTTATATACCAACTCCCTAGGATGAATGTAATCATTATGTACCACAGACATGTATCAATAAGAAAAATTTTTTAAAAATTAAAAAATAGAGAAAGCTGATATGTGGGAAAAAAATAATATATTTATTTTTTCACAAAGCATTCTTTTTAAATATTTAACATAAATATTATTTAATCCTCATAATTATTATTTATATTTGTACTTAAGAGGTTAAAGTGTTCAAGAGCAAAGTGATTTAATAGAGTAACATGTATGCCCAGAATTTGGGTCCAAGTTCACTAAAATACAAGACACATGTTTTGTTCATAAATCCAAACTGTCCTTCAAAGTCACACTCTCTGAGGCACTTGACTCTGGCTTCCCAGCTGAGCTATCTATAACTTCTGTAGCGACATTTTGGGCAATCCAACATAAATTGCCAATATCTTTCACAAGACCATGCAAGATGTCTATTCCTAGCATTCCTAGCAATATGGCTCAAGACATTAATTTCTATGCAATTGCTATAGAGTCACTATAATTTTCCAGTCTAGGAGTAGGACAAATTCTTTCCTGAACCTGAAGGTCAGTGGCAATTCTATAAAGAGAAAATTTTCAAAGGCTTGTGTAAAATGGTCTCTTTAATTCTCAAATACAGTAGGAAGAGCAGGCAAGGATTCTAATTCAGAGGGAATAATTGAATGACTAGGTTCAGAGTTCCTTAGGAGTGGGGAAGGCTGTGAATCAAAGGAAGAAGAGCTGTAGTAAAAACTTTAATGCCCTGTGATGCTCTGCTATCAGTAGATAAGGGTGAGCATTTTGCTAAAATTTATTTATTTATTTACTTTTTTGGTACCGGAGATTGAACTCAGGTCCTTGTGCTTGCAGGGCAGGTGGCAGCACCACTAAGCTAAATCCCCAGCCTATAAAATTTATTTTAAAACTGAGAAATTTACCATTCTTCTTGGGAGACTGGATACTTATAAACCATCTCCTAGAGTGGCAATTTATATCCAATCTATATCAGTACATTTTTTTCGTTTGAGATGTGTCTTCTAGAAATAAAAATGGAATATGGTTTTGATTTTTTTAAATAACTAGTAGAAATACCAAAGAATTTGCTTTTATTCTGAAAAAAGAGAATAAATGAGCTCTTATATTGAATTCTTCACTAAATTTTTAGCTTGAAAGTTCCCTCCCAGCTAAATAAGAGTCATATATATGTATCTGGCTTGTTTCCCAGGGTTTTCAACTGAGTCAGTATTCTTCATGTGTAAACTATATTTACAGAATGATTTATAATAACTCAAACACTGCAATATGTTTGCAGAAATTGCTAGACAGAAAGTATTCATCATTTATGAATAAACAAATCCTGGTGAGGCATTTTGAGGGACCTAGAAGGGATCTCATTTTCAATGACTGTATCAAGGTGTAAGTGTAACAAATTATATTTAACCTTTGTCAAATAGATTTTGTTATCTTCATTTCCCTGAAGAAGAAATCCCAAGATCAAACTTTCAGGAAACACTTGAGTTGGAACTTAAACCCAGTACACAATTGAGTGGTTCAGATAAAATAGAACTAATAGAAATACTTTGACAAGGAAATAGGATTCAATGGAAAGATCTCTGGCTGAAGAGTCAGACAACCAGGGTCTTAGTGAATGAACCGTGTTACTTCTCCTCTTTATCCTCTGATTTGTATCTTTTTGTAAAAAATATTTTTATTGTCCTAGGGATTGAACACAGGGCCTTGTGCATGCTAAACAAGTGCTCCACCACTGAGCTATATCTACCCTAGTCCTCTGTTTTCTTATGTGCAAAATGGGGTCAACCCAAAAGCTGATCTAGAATGAAAACACAAGTTGACTGTTCTTTAAAAATAATTTTTGTTTATATGTATTATCCTTCTCTTTCTCCAGGATTGTAATCTCCATGAGGGTAAGGTTTTTAATTGTGTTAGATTATGTAAAACATAAAAATACCTCTGTAATAATTGTATGTGTCAGCTGGGTGACATTAATTGCATTCACACTGTTGTGCAACCATTACCACCATCCCATCTCTAGAATTCTTCATCTTTCCCAACTGAAAAACTATATCTATTAAACACTAACTTGCCAACCATCCCTTCCCTCAGCCCCAGACAATCACCATTCTATTTTCTGGCTCTGAATTTGACTGCTCTAGGTACCTCATATAAATGGAATCAGATATACATTTCTGGCTTATTTTATTTAGCATATCTTCAAGTTTCCCCATGTGTATCATGTGACAGAATTTCATTTCTCTTTAAGGCAAAATTATTTTTATTGTACACACATGCCACATATTGCTTATTCATTTACCTGTCCAGAACATTTGGGTTGTTCATAACTTTTGGCTACTATGAATGATGCTATTATGAACATAAATATACTAAGGTTCCTGAGGCTCTGATTTAAATTATATTTGGCTCACACCCAGAAGAGGACTTGTTAGATCATAGGATAATTCTATGCTTAATTTTTTGAGGAACATTCATATCAGAATGGACTTTTAAAAACTGACACGTAATAATTATACATATTTATGGAGTACATGTATATAAAATGGAATAATTTTTTTGTTTTGTTTTCCATGCAGGGAATTGAACCAAGGGCCTTGAACATGTTAAGCAAGTGTCCTATCATTGAGCTACATCCCTAGGCCTGGAATAAACTTTTATCAGTAAAGTCTATGACTTAATGAGGGACTATAGAGGCTGGGAAGAAATGTGTCTGATGATTGCTCAGAGCAGAGTTGGAAATTTGCTCAGGGCTAAAGGCTTAGCTCTCAGTTCTCAGAAAAGCACAGGGAATAACAGGCTCTGTTGAAATAGTTTTTTTCCTCCTATTTGACACTAACCAAATAGGAACTTTTGAAGCCATTTTTTCAGTCTCCCATTTAACTCTCTTTTGATGGATTTTAAATACATGGATCATAATTCAAGATAGTGACACAGAATGAATAAATCCCAGGGACACCAATGCTTTCCCACTACTGCAAGGAAGTAGTAGCCTCTTCCTCCTGTCCCTGGATATCATCTCAGGGAGATAAGCATAGAAGGTGGTAAGGGAAATAACGTTTTATTCAAAAGAGGTCTTCTTTCTAAAAGGACTAGTCAAGCAATCAGATGAGAGTAACTTTATGTGGTGATTCTTAATTAATTCCCTCCTTCAGCAGTGGTTGGTCACTGCTTATGATCATAATCAACTCTAGACAAAATTATGGTGCATTTTTTCTGTAGATATGAATTGTAACATAAAATAAATTTATATAATCTTACAGTAAGTGGAAAAGTAATTATAAAGACTAAAACTACAGTGAACAAAAAGACTTCAGTAGAGAAAGAAATGTTGTTCTAAAAAGAAATTAGGGGGTTTTAGGTGTACCTGTTACACCCAGCAAGAAAGAACCAACCAGAGACCGATATTAAATCCACACAGGAGTTTATTACCGGCTGGGACCCAGCCGAGCATCGGACTCGAGCCCCGACTGGGGGGGAGATTAACATATTTTATACACCTTTGAGGCCAGCATTTTCTAGGCCCCCTTATGGGATAGAACTAGCAAAGCAAGCGAAAGGTACAGAAGCAGAATGTCCTGCCGTTAGAACATCTGTAAAACAATAGTTGATTAATTGTTGTTTCTAAGAGACTCTCTAAGGGGAGGAGGTTTCTAAGCTTCCTCCTTTTGAGTTCATCTAAAGGGCAGGCAGGTGGGTCGTTCTGCAGCAATATGGAGTCTGTCTTGCTAACTAGGGTCCTTCATACCGATAAGTCAAGTAGGGAAGACTAGAGGGTGCAGGGTCAGCTAAAGGAGTACATTGGGCACGGCATGTGATGACTGAAATCTAATCACATACAGTGGCATATAGTGTCCCCTGGTGCATATATACAGTATTTTCAAATTTCTTTCTTTTTTGAGATAGGGGCGCCACTACACCCGGCTCCAATTTCTTAAGTGGAAACTGTGGAAAACCCCCCCACAAACTTGTGCTCACTTGCTGTTTTATGTTGCTATTAAAGAATAGAGTGAGACTTGCCCACTAACTTACTTCAGATCAGGAGATGGAGAAGACTGGATGCTCTTTTAACAAATATGTCTGACCCAAGAAGCCCTTCCTCTCAGGAGCAACCTAGGACCAACTTCCCTGAGTCCCATCCAAAGTCCAGTTCTCCTCTAAGGTGGTAGCTAAGAAGACAGACCCTGAAACTAGACTTTTGTACGTACTGCTATGTGTCTTTGGGCAAATTGCACAATCTCTCTGTGACTTAACCGAGAATAATAATAACAGCTTCTAGTTCTAAGAATTGATCAGGGTGACCAGCCATCCTGGTTGGCCTGAGACTAATGTGATTCCTGGGATTCCAGCCTTTCAGTGTTAGGAGTGGGAGAGTGCCAGGCAAACTTGGATGAATTGAACACCACAGTTAATTTAAGCAAAAAATGAATCCAATTCATGCAAGACTCTCAGATGTGTATGTGGCACAGAACACATATTTAATAGTATTTGTTATTAATATTGTCATTATTGCTAGATCACTACTACTGTATATGGAAAAAGCAAAGAAATGATCCTTAGGTAGAACTGTTTGAATGTTGCTATAGTGCTGTTTTAATTAGAGAAAAGGGACTGCATAATGACCCTTGAAATCTAAGATGCTTCATATCCTGAAATAGTCACCTAGTTGTATATTCTAAAAAAAAAAAAATACCACAGAATTAATACTAAAGTACAGGCTGAAATAAAATTCTATAGATCTGAAATAAAAATTTCTGGGGACATGACAATAGTAGAAGATTTAGCAAGAAGGAAGATCTTTTAACAGTGTTTAAAGCCATCATTCAATCTCTTTGAGCGCTTTTCAAATTGTAGGACTAAGCCATGTGCAAGTGAGGCTTTTGGAGCTAATATTGTTTTGAGGCTCAGAAGCACAGAAATGTAGCAAGATCATTCTAAGGAAAGACTTGATATTTTTCTGAATTCAATGCATCATAAACAAAAGGAACACTGTTTTTTGCCTAAGATTAAGGGGAAAATAGCTAACATTAGTAGATTGTTTTAATGTGTTGGGCTCTCTTCTAAAAGCTATATCTGTGTATTGCCACTTACTCATCCTGAGAATGATATAGATACTTCCAGTTTCAAGGAAGAATCTGAAGCTCAAAGATGTTAAGTGATTTGCTCAAGGTCATATGATTGGTGACAGCCAAGACAACCCCATACTGTTGGACTCCAGTGCTTATTCTGCTCTGCAGCCTACATAGTGTTGGTGCTTAGATTATACTAGCAATTAATACTCTGAGTCAAAGAGGGATCTAATTTATTTAATTCTTATAAATTGTACATCACTCTCATTTGGGCCATATTTGGAGAATTATCAATCATTTATTTTTGTTTACATTGCAATTTGGTTTTTATAGTATCATTGAATGAGTTATATGGCATGCTCCATTCACACTCATAATTCTCTTATAGGAAGTCCAGGTGACTGACCTGTGAAATCCCTGCTGAAGGTACTACGGTTCCCAGTGGGAACCACCTGAAGTGAAGGTATCAGGAATCAAGGAAACAACTCAATGAAATACATTACTTTTGTTAGGTTAGCCTTGGAAATGAGATCATCTGTAGCAAAAGCAAATGTCACAATCATAAAATTGTTTTTCTGTAAATCAGTTTCCCATGCCAGAGGTCAATATATTTTTAGTCCAAGTTTCATCCATTGTTTCTTTCAAGTTTCATTTATGTGTAACACTTTATTCTTGTGTGACCTAAAATCCAGGTCTGATGACCTTCATCCTCATAATGAATATTAAATAGAACTGACTTTTTACTCTTCCTGGTTAATTATTTTACCTTCGTTTTCTTGCTGCTGCCCACAGAAAATGTTATATTATATAATAGAGTAGCAGTGTTATTCTAGTTCCAGAAACTCAACATTTTAGCTGTAAATTTGAAACAGCTGGTTATATATTTTATCCTGTAGAAGAAGACAGAAAGATCTATTGAAGAACTAAAGTGAAAGTTAATAGAGTTGAATTATCCTTTCTTTGACTGGTTATTTTCCAATGGTCCATGGGGCACTACAGGGAGAACATTCATTCAACAGAGGCTATAGAAGTGATGACCCCCTGCCTCAAAAAAAATTTTGGCATCTTAGAAATTTGTCTTTTGGGGGAAATTGATACCAAGTGCAAATCATAAATTCTAGAGTGGTGTTTTCTCTCCTATAAGGCAGGAATGCAATGAGACCTGCTCAGAAAGCTCTCTTCTTCAAAATCTTGAGATTTGAAACACTTGAAAGCACAGCAAAGTTCATATTGAATTTTCCTCATGTCTTTAAATCATAATGAGTTCATTTTGAAATTTAATAAAATATTTCTATATTAGCAAGGCCTCTATTGTTAAATTTTTTGCCTCACCAAGAGCCCTCTCCTGTGAAGGGGAAGGTAAGTCAAGAGGAAGGCATTTATGACCCATAGCCTGCTCAAAAATGATTGAGCTATTTAAAAACCCGTAGCTTCCTGTTCAAAGGAAATCACTTAGTAGAAAACCAGTGGGCTAGTGTTCCTGGGAGAGGGCCTTCTGTAGTCATCAACAAACTGTCTGAGGAACCACACAGTATCTGATATTTTGTATGAAACACTCTATAAGGCTACACTTCATTATTATTGGGGCCTGGGCCGAACTCTTGGATCAAGAGAAATGGAAATGAATGGGTTAAACAATGAAGGATATTTCCCAGAATTTTAATGCAAAAAATCAAGCACTTGGATGAAATTCTGTTTCTATGAACACTGAGAAGGAGTATGAAATGTCCATGTGCTCCAGGTACAGAGATCATGGAACTGGCTGTTGCCTAGGTTGGCCTTAGGCTCCTATCAAGAGCAACAATCTCTCATGGTAGGTTTTGCCTCAGCCACATTGAGAAACAAGGGAGGCAGACCTGGTTGTTAGCCAGGAGTTCTGAGACCACTAATATTATGGGGCTGGAAAAACTCAGCTTGGGGATGAACAGAGATAGAGATGCATACAGAGTAAGCCATACATCCTGAATTTCTCTCCACTGGTGGTACCCACCTATCTCCCCCTTCGGAATTCTGCCTAGATGCTGCCAGTATATGCCCTCTCATTGGATCTAACTGTGGCTTTCCCTGTGTCCATTTGGATGGACCTTGCTAAAAACATGATGTTGACATTCTTGTACAGCCAAGAATTGCATCTGTCCAAGCACTCTTGCTGACCTGCAAAGATCATCCTTTTAGATCGGACTCTGGGTGTCATCTCCAGGGCAACTGCCTACAGCTATGTAGGTTTTCCATTATAGGAATCTGAGGGTGGGGTTGGGCACCATTCCCACATGTCACAATGTTGCTGGTGCCCTCTACAGTTGGGCACTACAGTTGGGTAATACAGTCTCTGTCCATTCAACGACAGTGAGCAACATTTGTAGGATACTGTGATTTGGGATCATATAGAGATTCTTGGAAGAGGCTGACATTGTATGTTACTGAGTTACTCCTGATCCATCACTTCTTATCCACAATCCTTTGCTTATATTCTTTACTTCTTCCCATTCCCTACATGCCTTGAGGCACAACTCTACTATACAACTCAACTAAGCCTCCTTTCACTTGCTAAATCTAGTCCCAGAACTGAAAGACAGGGAGGGAGAGATATATTTGAGCAATGAGGCATAGCTGTGGTTGCAACAGAAAACAAATGCTGAGGGACACAGGACCACTCTGACCACAGAAAGCAGCCTTACAGAGCCCAGTAAATTTGCCCTGAGAGGGAACTGTATTTCCTGCAGATTTCTCATGGCATGTGTATGTTCAGTGGTAAATAGGCAAATAAATAATAAAGGAAACAAATGGGTATACATTGCAGATTTGAATAAAAAGTCTATTCTTTAAGAACTGAGATTTAACAGCACTGTTCTGAGAGTTTGGGAGCATTACCACTATCAGCTGTACTGTCGCAGGATAAGGTCAGCTCATCTTGTGGGATTGTGGTTTATGGCACAGACCTTAATTCTGAGTTCCAGTCTCAGTTCTCCCATCTGTGAGTTCTATTTTCAGTATTTCAGAATTCCTTTCTTGTAATTTGGAGATAATAATATCTACCTTACAGAGTAGAGAATTCTAAATACTGCCTAAAACAGTACTTGTTGCTATTGCTAGCATAGAAGAGTCAACACAGACCACCCTATAAATTATGCTTGTAGTTTTTATTTGTGGAACAAATGCTGCTTATTAAGTATACAGCTGCAAAACATTTGGAAATGTATTTGAATTTTCTATTGTAAACATATACATAACACAAAATTACCATTTTAATTATTTTAAGGTACATAGTTCTGTCTACTTCCAGAACTTTTTCATCACCACAAATGGAAACTCCATACCTATTAAACTATTACTGCTCATTCTCCCACCTTATACCTCCTGTCAACCATAAATCTATGCTTCATCTCTATAGATTTGCCTATTCTCATATAATATCTGGTCTTTTGTGTTTGGGTCCTTTCACTTAGCAACATATTTGAAGGATTATCCATGTGGTAATATAGATGAGAATTTCATTCCTTTTTGTGATTGAATACTATCCTATATAGATAGAAAATGGATACCCTACACTTTGCTTACCCATTCATTCACTGATGGACATTTGATTTGTTTCCACCTTTTGGTTATTACAAATAGTGTTGCCATGAATATTTATGTACACGTTTTTGGTTTGAGTACTTTGTTGGGATTTTTTCCATCTGTCTGTCTGCCTGCCTACCTACCTGTCTATACCTAAGAATAGAATTGTTGGGTCATATGTAATTTTATGTTTAACTTGTTGAGGAATGGTCATATATTTTCAAATAATTATTTTCTTATTCTTATAATGTTTAAATTTTAAAATATAATTGTTAATGGGGAAAAATAAGAACCAAGAGAGATTATGAAAAGGTGCAAATTTCCAATGATGAATGTCATTATATTGTATACCTAAAATGTACCAATAAAATTAATTTTAAAAAAAACAACTAATATGGGAGAGCTGGCACCTGGGAGAATGTTGGAATGAAACCTGCAGTTCAAACTGCAGAAGCATTCTGAAAATTGTGTTAAAAAAAATATATATATATATACATAATTGTTATATTAATTGTGAAAAAAGATGTATCTGAATCTGGCCCCTAGATTATACAGACAGATGAATAAAAACTCTTATAAATAGGACTCAAATTGGGATCATTTCTGATTAGGTGACTGACTACTTATAATTACTGAAAAAGGTTACTGTGACAATGTTGTTCATATTTTGGGATTAATTAATGTTGGGTGTAATATTTCCAGAAATTTAGCCAATAATTCCCTGAGTCAGGAATAATTAAAATACAAACTATAAAACTACTTAAATGACCGAAATACAGTTTTTACTTTTCCAGTGGTATCCACTAGAAAAAAATGCACAACTCCAACAACAGTGATGAGTCTGACTCAGCTCTGGGAAGAGGAACTTGATGTTGTCCTTATCCAGTCACAAAACCCTCCCAGGAAAGATCATTTGGAAGACTTCAATATTTTCCTACCACTCTTGGTGCTTTACAAATACAAATTAGATGTCCAAACAGTAAGGATGCAAGATAGTCAATATCAACACAATCAGAAATAAATTTGGGATATTTTCATTGGAGCCAGCTGAGTTTGTGGACATGAAAGTAAATCTGGAATTTATATGAATTTTAAATTACACTTTTTTTTACATACACACTTTTTTTTGGCATGATGCTAATGTAGCTGATTTCTGGCAATAATACAGAGTCACTTTGTGGTCATACTGAGTCAGTGGAAGCCCATATGTTATAAATAAACATTTGGCTCTACCAGGCAGAGATTTATCAAAAGTTGTGCAGAGGCAAATAAGGCAGGCAAGTTGTGATCCCCTGCAGGTACCATTCCATGTGCTACCAATTACTCTGCAATTCTGCAAAATGCATAACAGCAAGCAGATTTAGGGGACAGAAAAATTTTAGGAAATTTTATTATTAAATTCCAGTCCATTAAAATAGGCCTGTTTACATATTTTTCTCTCCGAGGAAGGAAGGATGAGCTTAAGATAGCCTACGTATGACTCATGTATCTCATTGCTCTCTCCAGTTGGCAGTTCTGAATTAAAATCTGGCTGGGTTATCTCTCAATTGCCTCAAGAAAACACTCTTGGGAAAGCAATGGATATTTGCTAGGAGAATTGATTATGTCAGATAGGTTGGTTCAGGGTGCATGGCACCTTCACTTTGTGAATATCAATTGAATCAAACTCTTTGAAGTTCTTTCTAGAGAAGGGCTTTAACAATTCTTAACCAAGGCTGATTTTCCTGAGATATTCACCATCTATTCTGAGTTGAATTCATAATCTTGTGGCTGACATGAGAAAGAGGCCATCTTGTTAAATGAGGTTTCCCTGAATAGAAAGCAACTAACTCTGTGCAGTTAATTCTCTAGCCATACTATGAATTTGGGTGTAACTTTAGAACATAATTCTAGTCTTAAGGAAAACACAAGGAGCAGGATATAAGTATAACTGAAAGCTTCTGAGGAAGGTATTCTCATGTGGTCAATTATACTCTTAGAGCATGAATCCTAAAAATGCTACAAATTATTTTTCCTTGGTGTAGCTGCTATAGCAATACAGACAGCTGTGGCTTGAGGAAGTTTGATTTCATTTGTTATCCCACCCCAGGGAAATGCCTAATAGCATCATTATTGTTAACAAATACTTTGGGGATTTACCAAGAATGGGGCATTGGGCTGGCTGGTGAAACTATAAAAAGACACACCAAGAGTCTTACAATTTGAAGAAGAGATATTAGAAATATGTAACTATAGAGAAAAGAGCAATGCAAGGTCAAGGCTAAATGAAGGGTACTGGAAATCACCAAGGGAAGAGGAGGTAAAACTTAAATTAGCCTTGGTGAATGGTGGGCCTAGACATGTGGAGCTGAGGGTACCCAGAGGGGCAATAGCATGAACAAAGGCATGGAGGCGGGGTTTGAAAATGGCATAGAGAGGTTGTGGCACAATCATGAGTCTGGAATCAAGTCCTAACTCTGGCCCTACTGGCTTCATTACCTTGGAAGATGATTTGACATTCAGAGTCTTTTTCATCATTCATAAAATGAGGACCCTGGGGCCAGGGATTTAGCTCAGTGGTTCTGCTGCCTGCCTTGCAAGTGCAAGGATCCGAGTTTGATTCTGGGTAAAAACAATCACAAAAATAAATAAATAAATAAATAAAATTAAAAAAAAATAAAATGAGGACCCTGACAACCACATGACAGACTTTTCATTAGGGTTGAATAAAATGAATTATTCATTTATTTTTTCATTAATAAATATTCATTATATAGCATAAACATTCTATTGTTAGCTGCTCTTACTACCAATAGGTTTGCCCTCTTGAAAGAGCAAAAATTCTATGTTACTGAAACCTGTAACTAGAGGGATTAGTTGCATCCGAACACAAAGAACAGTTGTCATCAACTTATAACTTTTCATTGTTGACTCTGATGCAAAGATGAACCAATAGCAAAAGTCAATGGTAGCATATTTTATTATTTAAAATACATATTTCCTTATTTTTTTAAGGAGG
The DNA here is from genome assembly GCF_000247695.1 of Heterocephalus glaber. Next base: position 35,009,714 of record NW_004624730.1, read on the forward strand.
TAAGTGTTTAAAAGAAGACGGCCAAAATAGCTATAAAAGCAAAATTCCAGATATCTAGGCATACCTACAAATATTAGCTTGGACTAATGGAATGCTGTATGAAGATTTAGTTTTTCTAAGGAGAAGAAAATCATTAAAATGGGTTTAATATAGTATAAACTAAGATCATAAGAATTACCAAAATCTCATTATTTAAACATGCACCTACCATGTTCCTACAGAACTGCCATTGGCTATGTTGTGTATATAAAGGATATGCTACCCATTTTGCCTATATGAAAGAGTTAAACAGTAAAAAGTAATACACAGTAGGCATAGTGGACACACTTGCAATATTTGAGAAGCAAAAGCAGGAGGATCACAAGTTTGAGGGCAGCCTGGGCAATTAAATAAGGCCCTGCTTTTTTTTTTTTAAGTGCCACACAAAAATACAAATATGATAGTGCTATGAAGCAAAAAAGCCTCAAAGAACAATATGACAGCAATCAAGATTGAGATGAGGGTCCAAGAGGGCTGATTCTGAAGAAGGGACATTTGTGCTGCTATCTCAAGGACAAAGAGGAGTGAGCAACCTGGGCAATGAGTGACAAAGTGATCCAGATTCTGGCCTGAGGTGAGAAGAAATTTGGGCAATGGGGTTGTTATGGGGCAGGTGAGGAGAGAGGCCCGGGTCCCAATCATGCAGTCCTAAAGACTGAGTCAGACCCAGTAGCCTTCATTTTCCTTTTTAAATTTGTATAAACCTGAACCATGATAGGTGATATCCAGGACAACTTAGGCTGGATGACCTCTAAGATCTCTTGGCAACTCTTGGAATAGAACTTTGAAACCATTTCTGGCAACAAGGGGAGTCTATTTCCCAAGCATATGAGTACACAGAAAGACACCTTGCATAAATGTCCCAGCTTTAAGAAATCACATTGACAAATCAACTTGGATCAGACCCAGGGATTCAGGAAATGATGTGACTGCACTGTGCTCCAAGAATAAAATGGTGATAAAGAACATAACAAAAGGTGGTAGGGTTTATTTTACTTCTTTTTAAAAACTTTATTGTTTTATTAGTATATATTTGTTATACATATTGATCACATTCATCGTAGGGAATTTATACTTGTACACAATACTTCTTTACAGTTATAACTCCTCCTCTCTGCTTGAGTCACCATGTCCCTGCCTCTGAGTGAGATGGCCAAAGTTCTTCCTGCAGGTCTGATATGGTAAATATCCACTATTCAACCTTTCTCTGATCTTACTGAGTTGGCCTTTCCTCAATTACTTAACAAAAATGCAAAGATAAATGCTTGCAAGTTGCCTGTGGATGTCCTTGCAGATGGTATTGGGTGGGCAGGTGCCCTCTATTCACACAGTGATATAAAATCCAACAGGCTGGAGAATCAGGTGCCACCATAATAGGTGGCATCTAGTGATAAGTGATGGCACAGATAATGCTCCAACACTGGGGAAGGTTCACAGTTTCTTGTATTTTGTCTCTCCTAATCTGTTTTCCCTTTGAATGTAGCACATAGGGCTTGAATATAGTCATAGTCTATTGTGGGACAAAGAGGAAACAGTACAAAAGGTATGTATGTACTGGGTCTGCTGAATTTGATTTGATTTTTATTTGAAAATCAGTGCTCAGCTCCTTCCCCTAATCACCTTCATCAATATTATGACCCTCAAGGTCAATGAAACACTCTCTGAAAACTTGTTGTAGAAGAAAAGTCCAAAGTCTGTGGGTACTGGGATACTGGAAGTGGTTTTGTCTTTGACATCCCAGAGCAGACCAACATAAAGAATGAAAGGAATGTGTATTCAATAAAAAAATGCAAATATGAATAGATACAGAAAAGAAGAACTTCAAAGAGTTGGAGAAAATAGGATGATTTATTATGGAGAAAGGAAGTCAAATCAAAAGGAGACAATCATGTGATGGTGGTGGTAATAACCCAAGAAGTCCAAATATTTTCCCTTTGAATAGAGCACACAGGGATTGAATATAGCCAGTATCTGTTGTGGGACAAAGAAAGAACAGTACAAAAGGTGTCCCTTTCTACAAAATAATCAGCCAGCTTTGCGTAATGCTTTTTCTCATCAAGTCTCTAAATACACTACTGGGAAAAGGAGACATTGGCTCAGAGTTAGTGAAGCCTGTTACATATGACCCCAGTGACTCTTGAAGTTTACATCTGTCATTATCATGCACACTGCTTCCTAATAAGGTGCTTTTGTCTGCTGGGCTCAAGCTGGGCTGTGGAGTGAGACTCCCACATAGCCCACCAGGCACCATAGCTACCAGCCGTCTGCCCCTTCCTTCCGTGGACAGAGATCCAGACATGCAAATCAACACTCTAGAGAAGCCTCCTTTCTGTCATTTCTTGTCTTCTAATTTTCTGCCCCTTCTTCCCATGTTAGAACCTCATCAATGGATACTAGGAGTGACTGTGCAGATATTAACAAATATTTCCCTTGGGTTATAGAAAAAAGGCTGGAGGGAATGGTCTCAAGACACCTTTAGAGTTGTAAACATTTTGGATATTAAGTGGCACTATTCTTTTTCCTCAAACCCTATGAATAACAAAAGAACTGAAGCCCCTCACCCCCCAATTCAGTTAAGTACCTTGAGTTTTACAAATGAGATGTGTGGTAGCTCACAGTCTGAATGGGATGGGAGCCAGCTATTCTGAGGAGCAGTTTGCTGCTCTTCTATTGATCACTGTGCCAACTCTTCCTCACACAGTTCCTCTTGGAGCACAGGTGGTATTATCCAGGTGCTCTTTACTAAATCAGTCAACATGCTTGCAGCTACTTCATTCTGCCCAGTAGCTGACCTCCTTGTCTGCTGTCTTCTCCATTCTCTGAAGCTTGTGTCTTTTAATTCTTTTATTACCATTTAAGTGGTACTTTGATGATACTGGAGATAAATGAATTCAATCACTCACGCTTACTGGAAGTGTGTGTGTAGGATCAGAAACTCTTCAGTACCATTAACAGAAAACTCAGGGTGAATGTGGCTGTCAGGAAAAAAAATGTCTACAGCAAGGGTTGATAAACTACTTCACATGGACCAAATGTCACTCACTAGTTATTTGTTTCTAAATAAAGTTTTATTGGAGAACAGTCATGGCCATCATTTATGCATTGTCATGCTCCATTCAACAACATTTCAGTCAAGGGTGGACCACAGTGGCCGCATACAATCACATTGGCTAGTGACATCACAGCCATCTTAGCTGTGCAACTGTTCATTTGATACCAGCCCATTCAGTAGGAAAACCCCTTAGCCCCAGTCTCCTGTGTCTTTGATACACATCTGTCTGGAGAAGGTCAGCCTCTTCTGTCTGGGGGAAAGAGACAAAGGTTGGGAACACAAAGAAATACACTCCGAATAGAAATTATTTCAGGATTCTGCAGAATATGAAGACAGTAGGATATAGGATCTGGATTGGAAAAGAGAAGGGGATTTTTTCCTCAAACTCCTTAGCTTATCTATCATACCTAACCCCCTCCATATTTAACTGTAGGTGTATTATTTCAAGTCAACCTTAGGTTTGCTAAGGTGAATGAACAGTCACATCTCCCTGCACAAATCTTGCCCACCACTAGCTGGTTCCATGTCAAGTTATCATTACCATTATCATCATTATTATTTTACCATATCTCAGGTGGAAAGAAAAGGACTGTGACCAAAACTAGAAAAGATACTTTTTTATATCAAAGGTCAGTAGGGTCACCATTACAGCAATCATATAGGTCTCTTCTTAACACCAGCAAAAGGTATTTCTTGACAAGATTTCTGTTATCATTAGAACACCTCAAGGGGATCAGAAGAGCTTTCCAAGTCATATCTTGATAAAGTGAAAATGAACTTGAAACACATGGATTATATTTCCTTAAAAATGTGTTTGAGTTCAAAAGTTAACAATAGTAATGGTTGACTAAAAACATTTGGGAATTTTTAAAACCCCAAATATTTGAAAAAACAGTTTCTAAATGTGTTGACAGATAATATTTTAACTGACCAAGGCTGGGAGTATGCTATTGTTTAATTTTTTACTTTGAAAATTTCATTGTATTTTAATGTTTTATTCTCAAACAGTTAAACCTTCTTATTCATATAGTTACTGAATTATTTTAAGAAATATAGTAATTCTGACTGCTGTATATAAATTCAAAATGCACAATAGACTAGAGATTGCAAAGTTAAATATAATAAAATTTCTAAAAATAATAATAAACATTTTAAGTGTTCAGTGTACATTTGAAATTTGAATCACTGAGAGACTGTACAATATCAATCCCATAAGGATACAAAGGGTATCTATTTTGTCTTGATTCTTTTACAGTAGCCTCAACTGTTTATATGTTTAAAGAGTTTATTAAAAACAAACAAGCAAATAATCAAACAAAAAACCCCATAATGTAAATGTGCTTATGAACTGGTATGATTGTAAAATAAATATTTGGGCCTTTCTTCTTGGGCCGGGCATTTAGCTCAGTGGTTCCACCTCCTGCCTCGCAAGCACAAGGTCCCGAGTTCAATCCCCAGTACCAAAAAAAAAAAAAAAATTTGGGAGAAAGATATGATAGGGATGTAGGAACAGACTTAATTGTCAACACTTACTGGAAATGATAGCTTATAGTAGAGCATATTCAAGGTTCTTTATAAAAGAACATAGAAAAAATTATGTAGATTTAGTAGGGAAAACCAAAGTACAGCGATGTCAGTTCTGACAGAAAGGAAGAAGGACTAAGTGGATTAATTACTAATTATGTATCACAGATGAAGTTATACACGGGAACTTGTCTCAACTCACTTTTCAATGGTTTCAGTTTACGTGCACATATGCTGGCTCTGACACATTTTTGCTTAATTTCAGTTCTCTGCATATTTTATGGGAAATGTAATCCATATGTTTCTACCTCATTTACACAATTTAGCTAAACATAATTGATGATATATTTAAATCCCAAATTATTTTGAGACTTTTAAAACAATCTTCCATGAGGAAAGGTTAATGAAAAATCAAAAGGGCATACAACACAAATTCAAGTATATACTCAGGAGTAGTCTTGGCTTCTGAGCCTTTTCAAGTTTTCTTAAAACCCATATCCTGTAAAGAGAATCAGAGGATGACTGAATGAACTCCAAATTTAGTTCCATTAACAGTCCAGATAACTAAGACTGGTATCCTTGTGTGTCACGGAGTAAAAAAAATTCATCTTCTCAATTTAGAGGTGATCAATAAATGAAGTCAATTAATTAAACCACAAATGTATTGTACAGAAGAAAATTCTTTTTCTGTATTACTGGGATTTGGTAGAACTTCTTATGACTGCAGTAGTAGTACCCCTCAAACTTCAATACGCATATGAATCACTGGGGGATCTTGTTAAGCTGTAGATGATGATTCAGTAGGTCCAGGCAGGCCTGAGAATCTGAATTTTTAAGGAGTATCTAAAGGATACTGATGCTGTTGGCCCACAGACCACAATTTGAAAAGCTGACCTCTGTTTCTGTGTTTTTCAACCCTTACTGAAATTTTGGGCTGAATGATTTTTTGTTTTGAGAAGTCTGTTCTGTGCACCGTAAAATATTCTGTGCACTGTAACTTTCCTGGGCTTTACCCACTAGATATGAGTAGTACCCTTCCCCCAGTTATGACAACCAAAAATATTTAGTAAATAGAGGTGCATGTATGTGAAAATTTTGGCTCTAGTTTAAAACCACTGCTCTATTATTATACTTAATGGTTACATTATATAACATAAACACCTCTTTCATGAACCAGCTTCAGTGAGCTAGCAAAATAGATTTCTTTCTACCTTTCCCTGTGCAATTAGTGCGTTTGACCTTATGGGCACTACACATTTTTTAATGGATATTGTTTCCTTCCTCATTATGAGCACTAGGGTGAAAAGAAGTAAGTTTGCAAACCACATTTTACAATTACAAAAATTTTCAGAAATAAATATGTGAAAAATAACAATTACTGGACTCATTGTGCTTCTTTATGTTTATTTTCCCAATTCACATTGAGTAAATCATTTTTTAATTTCATTATATATTTTTGTAGGCTGATTCACATATATTTAAAATAAAGTTCTTTTCTATAGAGTATGGTAAACAAAATTATTACAAAGAGCAAAGATAGACACCATGCATTAATTCACTAATCAGGTTTGATTATGTGCTGTTTGATATATATTACTTAATTAATCTAAGCAAATAGTGAGACATTTCAAAAATATTGAGGAATATAGCCTGTTCCTCTCTCAACTGTAGCAAAATGAAGAATGCAAATGTGTGGAAAAAGCTCAAGAAACTAATATGAATTAGTGTATTTACTAATATGAATGTGTGTATTTACTTTATATTAGAGATATAAAATTAGCAATAAAGTTGCTTGAGGCAGATGAAAAACTTGGTCAAACAACAATAGTTTATATTTTTACTAGCTCTGGCATAAGACATTTGGAATTAATTGCATTCAGAACATGGAGAACTTTAAAAGTTATACAGCACAGAGTTTTTCAAGTTTCTTTAAACTGCGGGATTCTTAAGCATCTATGAAGAAGGCCAATGTGCAAAACTGGCTAAATCAGAGCTTCTCTGTTGCAGGGCAGGAGAAGGGAGGAAAAAAGAGGATCCAAGTCCCTTCTTAAGGGACACTGAGGGATTCTGGGGAGCAGAGCTTGAAAACCTATAAAGTCTTACTATTCTCTTGGGAGAAGGATGAGGAAGTGTCAGCTCAAGGAGATGAAGTAATCAGGTCAGGGAATTCAAATTGCCCTGCAACAGATCTGGGGCTGGAAACCCTGCTGTGGGGGGTGCATTTGGTTTTTACCTGGGTTCTAGTTGCCAGCATCTCCATTACCGAGGCCAATTATTCTCATTAAAAATTTCAAACCTTGAAAAACTGTATGCATTCAAATGTGCAAGTTCCTTCACTCTCCTGTTCTCCATCAGCATCTGCAATCTGATTCTTCACCGAAACACTGTGGTAGTGGATAGATGAGTGTCCTGCTAGCGCTCTGCTTCCTCTTCCCAAATCTCCCCCACTCCCCATCCTTTGCTTTGCTCTGGTTCTTCTTAGGTGGCTTTTTTTTTCTTTTGTCATAATATTTAACAATTTCTAACATCCTACCTCAATTTCTTATTATTTCTATTATTTATTGTATGCTTCTTCCAACTTGAACAGTGAAGGCAAAGATATTTGCCTGTTTTTTTTTTTTCTTACTGATGTTTTCCACTTTCATAGAATGATGCTGGCATGTAATAGGTACTCAAAGATATTTTAGAATGAATAGTCAGGATGAAGAGGCAGAACAAAGAAGACTTTAGGGAGGTACAATTTTTCTGCACAATGGTGCTACAATGGTGAATACATAGCATTACTAATAGAAGGTACAATACCAATAGCAAACCCAATGTAAACTATGGACTTTGAGTGATAATGATGTGTCATATAGTTTCATCATGGGATCATATCAAATTAAAAGCTTCTGCACAGCAAAGGAAAGACAAACATAGTGAAGAGATAACCTAGAGAATGGGAAAAAACATTTGTCAGCTATTCCTTGGACAGATAACTAATATCTAAAATATATAAAAAACTAAAAAAAAAATTAGATCCCCCCCACACAAAAGACCCAATCAATGGGCAACTGAAATGAATAGACACTTCTGAGAAGAGGAAGTATAAATGGCCAATAAATACATGAAAAAAGGTTTAACATCTCTGATCACTAGAGAAATGCAAATTAACACAACACTGAGATTCCATTTTACTCCAGAAAGAATGGCTATCATCAAGAAATCAGATAACAAATGCTGGTGAGGCTGGGGTCTGGGGAGAACCCTTCTACATTGCTGGTGGAAACACAAATTAGTACTACCATTATGGAAATCAAAATGGAGATTCCTCAAAAAATGAAAAGTAGAAATTCCATTCAACCTAGCTATTTCCTTCTATTTATCTTCCCAAAAGAGTTAAAGACATCATACTGCAGTGGTACATGCATACCCATGTTTATAGCAGAACAATTCATAATAACTAAATCTAAGCCTGTGTGTCCACCAATTGATGAGTAGATAAGAAAATGTGTTATTTATACACAATGGAGTACTACTCTGGTATAAAGATAAATGAGTTATTTGTAGGAAAATGGATGTACCTTGAGACCATAATGTTAAATGAAATAAATCAGACAGATAGCTTAACAATCTCATGATTTCTCTCATATGAGAAACCCAAATTATAAATAAAGAACAAGATAAAAGATAGATAATAGGAAGTAGGGCGATAGATTGTTTTCAAATGGGAAGAGGATCAAGAGGTGGACGGGAGAGGGGTGAGGCATGGGGAGGGAGGAGAAGGGAGTGAGATGAAAGAAAAGTAAGATGTGTTACGTACATGCACCAACTCTCCACCAGCAATGTAATCATTCTGTACTGCAAACATGTACTAATCAAAACTGAAAAAAATATAATTTCATCAGTTGCACAAATTTAACTGCTGTGGTGGAGGATGTTGATAGTGGAGGAGGCTGTAAGTGAGGAAGGTGAACATGGGAACTGTGCACTTTCTGCTCAGTTTTGCTGTTGACCTAAAAATACTTTAAAAAAAAAATAAAGTTTATTAGTTAAAGAGTGGTCATTTCAAAATCCACGAGTCTAAATCTGTAGCCCAACCTGGCTCAAGTTCATCCACATAGTGTCCTTCTGCCTCCTGGCTTTGCCTTTGCTATTCCATCCCCACCTCTTACTGTCATTCAGGCCTCCATTGCAAAATCGCCTCAGTAGAGGGCGCTTCTCCAAGGCTCACCACACTTCCGTCTCAATTTCTCAGGTTTGCTCTGCTTCACAGCACTCAATCCTTTACTGTAGGTAGCTTATCTCACTTGTAGTTGTGTATTTATATATATACTGAGGTTGTCTGATTAATACCTTAATCCACAAGGGAAGTTCCATGAAAGCAGAGATCGTGATTGTTTTGTGGACAGCTGTGTTCCCTTCCCACAACACAGTGGTAGTACACACCAGATTCTCAATTCATAAATGAGCATGACAAATTTCTCTGTTCCAAAACAGGTCCCATAAGTGTATTCAGAGAATATGAAAAAAATGACCCGTCAATCATCACTAACCAATTCTCAGCTTTGAGAGAACAGGGAGCCAAAGGGTGACTGACTTGGAGTCTTCCCGTCTAGTCCCACACCAAGTTCTGTATGAACAAATACTAGAAAAATGGAAGACAAGGCTCTTGGGCTTTGAGGTCTTGGAGATTTTGTTGGGGAGAGTCACCTGCTCTTGTCATTAGCCACACAGGTAAGATATTATTTCTCAGATTAATGTGGTTTTTTTTTTTTTTCAAATATCTGAGCTTAAGTGATTGATTGTAAAAAGTTATTTTTGATTAAACTTAAAAATGAGAAACAGAGAGCTGGGGATTTAGCTCAGTGGTCTGCCGCCTGCCTCGAAGCGCAAGGTCCTGAGTTCTATCCCCAGAACCAAAAAAAAAAAAAAAAAATGAGAAACAGAATCATACTCAGAGTTTCTGAAATGGTGTTATGTTTCCTGTATTTGTGGCTTATTTTAATGTTGGCATAATATCCTACTGTCTGTGAGATGCTTGATGTAAATATTTCATTTGAAAAATAGTTATTTCTGGAAGATGTACCTTCAAATAATTTATTTTTAAAAGTTTGTTGACTGTTTTATAAGAAAAAGAAGTGTTTAATAATATTTCACTGGTTGCTAAAATGGACAAGGCAAAACTGACACAGGAATTCGTTCTTTGTTTAGCTTCTTTATGCTCATTGCATGCGGATCACCTACATGCGACTCCAGTCTCTGTCACCTCTGGGCAGACGTATCTGCTGCTTGTGAACACACACCTCTCCGAAAGTGAACTGCAGCACACATAGATGCCTGCCAAATGGTCAAGTACCCAAACCCTTGGTTGCCAACGGTGTCACTGTCCACATTTTTGGAAAAGCATTTAAAAATCTTCCATCATCTGAAGTTTGATGCAAATGAGAAGAAATTACCTACCCTCCCCATCCCCTCCTTTCCCTCTGTTTTATTAAAATCTTTTACCCAGTCATTATCATCTCCTTTCAGTTTCCTGGACACCAGCTCTTCTTCAGAGCTCAAAAATACAGATTTTTCTTTACTCTCTTTTTAAATGGGATTTGATGATGTCCAAAGGCATATATAGCCAGTTTCATAGTGGAAAGAAATGGAAAATATAACATTCACCTTATTGAAACTTGGCTTGTGGCAAATTGGACTGGAATGTACTTTTCTGTGGGGGACCCTCAGTGGCTCAGGATCATTTTGTATCCTTTAGAGTAGACAATCCCCAAACAACAATAACTCATGACTAATAATAATCTCCGAACATGAGCGTCCCTAAAAAAGGATAAAGTTACTGACTGCAGATATGATCATATCTTTTTATTTTAAAGATAATACATTTAGACAAATATATTTAAGAATATGAAATATACCACAGCAAATTATTTTTGCTCTTCTAAGCACCTCCTTCACTTTCTTTTAATGAGGGTATGTTCAGTGTGAGATATATTGAAATGCACTCCTGTGCATTTTTGATTCATTTATGTTTTTACTTTTGCCTCTAATTATTTGTTAGTAAGTTTCCCTGAAATTGATTAGAGACATACACAAGTGAACACTGTATTAGAAGAACTGAACATTTTAAGGTTTTGGATGACTTATTTCATTTGAAAGCAGAGTACCTCTTCTAGATCTCCACACAAAATGGCTTAAGAGTGTCTATTTGCACACCAATTTTATTTTGTGCTATTTCCTGGTTGTATGAATATTCATCTCACTTATAGATAGGTATCAGGTAATCAAAGATGAGGCAAACATTGTAAGGGACATTTTCTTCACTTATTTGTTCAAAAGAACTCAAATTTTTTAATTTTATGGAGGAGTTCTTAAAAATAATATTAATAGGTCATAAGATTATCTGATGTCCACCCTCTATTGGGACTTTGTAACATGTTAAAAAAAATCCTGTGGATTAACCAGGTGACATCTTTATCAATGTTTGTGGTCACATGTCTGAGCCTTGGCCCGACTCTTGCCTGGGGACAGACAAGGGCAGTGATCTGACTCTAACTCGTTAGATGAATTTGGAGAGGACTTTACAAAAGGATCTATAGATCTTTCTTTAATCATGGCCTTTGGATATTTCTCATGGGTCACTGGAGATGACTGGACCAGAATATGCATGGTAGGAAAAAGTAAAGAGGAAAACTCAGTTACTATAATGTCTGCTTCTTTTAAATGAAATTCACTCTTTGGAAAAATGGAAATTCCAAAGCACCAAGAAAAAAATCTATAGGAAAATGTTCCCTAAGAAGTGTTCTTCAGAAAGGGCCCAATGGATCACCTCATTGAAGTGAGGCACCAGGGAAACTGTAACATTTTCTTATTTGCTCTTTTTCTTTCTCAAATTTTTTTTGGGGGGTACCAGGGATCAAACTGAGGACCTTGCACTTGCGAGGCAGGTGGCAGCACCACTGAGCTTAGTTCCTGGCCCTCTCTCAAATTCTAATTTTAAAAAAGCTTTCAGATTCTTTTCTACCTCCAAATATCACATCTTCCTTCATGGAGAAACTATCTTAATCCTGTGATTAAACTAATCTATTAAAAAAATTTTTAAAACCTCATCCAGAACCATTAAGTGGATGACTATTATCATCACTCTCAAAGACTGAACCAGAAGGGTGTAAAAAACATGATGCCACTGCCACTTGGTTGCCCCAATACAGAGGGGAGACTTAACTACATTTCAATCTTCAATAAGGGAGCTTCATTTCTAATTAAGCATGGAAACATTTCTTGACATTTACAATGTATTATATCTTATTTTAAGAAAAATCATCTCATGTGGGTTGATTAGCGAGAGAAAGGTCTGATTTACTAGTTTAAAAATTAGATTTCTGTGGGGTCAGGGATTTAGCTTAGTGATTCTACAGCTTGCCTCGCAAGCACAAGGTCCTGAGTTCAATCCCCGGTCCCCCCCCACAAAAAAATTAGATTTCTGTGAGGCTTCTTGATATGCTGTACAGATGGGAAGTATTTTCACCCAATCAAAACATACTTCAAAGCTAACCAAAGTAACATTGATGGGTTCTTATAAGCTTTTATATTATGATTTATAGAATTCCAGTGATGGACCAGATTTTCAAAGATTTATTTTAACATATTTTTTAGCCTCTATTCATTTTTGTTCATGTAAATGAATATCAGTGAGTCAAAGTTTTAAAATGCTCCTTGTCAGATGAACTCGACTCTTCTGTCTTGTATATAAATATAAGTGATATTAGACCATCACTCTGCTTATGAATACGTAACTTTCAGTGGTTGGTAAATCTGCACCAGAAACGTAGGCCTTGCCCGCTCAGGAATGAGGTACTGACCTGGAAATAACAGGTTCTTTCATACCCAAAGTGACACTTCTGACCCAACTTCAGTAAGACCTTGGGTGTGACTTTTTTTCCAGACACGGTGATAGATTTGCACTGATCCATTTGCACTCCATTGCTGTTCTTGGCATGATCTATATCAGGCACTAATAGATAGCTGGCTGGATTAAAAATGTTATTTGTGACCTTGATTTACCTCATTCAGAATTGTGCTATATCATGACTGGTAAGGTTCTAATTCAACATCATTTGTTACTGAAGTATTAGGTAGTATATGAAACTGATGTTTTTTTGTAGGCCAAAAAAGTTGAATATCAGTTTCTTAAAAAAAATATGATCAATCTAATGCCAAAAGAATTTTAAAAGGGTTGTTTCATCATTTTCATACAGTAATGTCAATCCAAAATTTTTCTTGTCTGTCGTTTCCTCCTAGCTGTTTGTCTTTTTAACTTTAAATATTGCAGAAGTGAGCTGTTTTTCTTTGTTTCTCAATTGGATAATTCATCAAGAGAGATCAAATGTATTTCTTTTATACCAATAATACATTCAGTATAACACAATTTCTAAGCCCAAATCTTTCTTCAATAAGTTTTTAAGGAAAGAAATGTAATATTGTTGTGCTGAGTGATCTTATGACAACAAGCAAAATTGTGTCAGCCAGATGACTGCTGGTATTCACTGAATGGTTTACACAATCTCTGAAATAATAACTGCATGTCCCCTGCAATCAGCTGAGTCCTTTCTTGTGGATATATTAACAGTGAGTCATATAAATCTTCCATCCCTCACACATATCCCTATGCAAAGAATTTCCCAGGAAATTACAGAAGTATGAATGAATTCCAAAATGTCAACTTAAAAAATATACACTCAGTTCCAGGTCATCCCTGATAGGAAATATCACTATCAAAAGAAAATACTTTTTTTTTTAAAGTAAAGATGATGGATTCATGCAATATTTTGGGGAAAAAACCCAAGTCGCTTAGTTGACTCTCAAACTAATTTTAACTCCTCAAATAATTCAAGGCAATAAGAAATACGTGTTTTTGACAACTAGGTGCTTGAAGTAATTCTGCAGGATTTCCACAAAATTAAAACTGACTGTATAGCAAAACTTTCATACTTCAGGCAAAACTGAAGCACACAAACACACACATTTTTCTAGTAATGGAAAATGTGTCTATAGATTCCCTGCTATAGATTCCCTCTGTCAAACTGGGAAATTTGTTTCAGCTCTTTTACGTTAAATTTTCCATCCTGCACATTAGATACATAGCAAAATGAACAACTGTAAAGAGTTTATTTTGATTGAGCTTTATTGATTTTAGGTATACCTATGCTCTGGGAATTATCTAAACTTTCATTAATCTAACACTTAAATTTGGATATGAAGCAATATTGCCTTTATTGTCACTACTTTAAAAAAGAGTTTGAAGAAGGATAATCAAATTATGGCAAACACCTTTGAAAGTGTCAGATTCTGCAAGGACACCCTCTTAACCAAATGCTTGAAGCTCCTTCCCCTTGATTAGCATGCCAGTACACTCTTTCCTCTGATTTGAAGTGTGAAAAGGAATGGAAAGTGGAGTATGGGAAATAAGACCCTTCTAGCACCTAATCTGAGAGTCAGCAGGTGGGTGAATGTAATTTGGATCCCTGTCCTTCAGCTGTATTTCTTTTTGGAGGTTCAGCTGTCTGGCTTTTTCTGTGAGGTTATAGCCTCTGAGAAGATGGCATGTCCTATCAGAGTGCCAGGATCTTTCCCACAAATCATAAAGTGAACTGGAGAATTTAATAATCAAGGTAAATAATATATTAAAAAATTAAAATAATGTAGTGTGTAGTGCACATGCTTGTAATCCCAGCATCTGGGAGGCTGAGGCAGAAGGATTGCTGTGAGTTTGAGACCGGCCTAGATAATGTAGTGAGTTCAAGGCCAGCCTGGACTATTTAGCAAGACCCTAACTCAAAAAAAAAAAAGAAAAAAAAAAAAAGAAAAGGAAAACAACTAATCAAGCAAAAAATTAAAATAATGGAAAAATTTATGATGAACAACATATCAAAATCGTGATTAGACACAATTAATTATTCCCCTTATTCCTAATTATTAATTATTCCTAAGAGTCTGGTAGAGCTTGAAAGACACTGTTATTGATCCTGTCATTTCTTAAAATTTTACTCTGTGTTTTTTGTTGTTGATGTTTGTTTGTTGGTGTCACCTTAAATTTTGCTCCCAAGGATGTCTGACTTCTGGCATTCTTGTTTTCACTTTGCCCTTTGTTTTCAGACTGGCTCACACTCTCACTGGCTCCTGACCTCCTGACTGGTTTTGCCATTTTCTTTCTGTGCTGTAATCTCAAGGTGAAAGATTGTGTCTGCTGTCTAAATCTTGAGTACCTTAGGGCACAGTGCTTGGGACACAGTAGCTGAGTGAAAGAAAAATCTCTTGGAGCTCCTGCCTAGGGCTCTGCAAGGCTTTCCTGCAAGATTACATAAATGGAGCCTGCTACAAAGCCACAGATTTCTTTTCAGGATTTTTCTGAACATTGGAGACATGAAGCCAGAAACAGTGTGTCATAAAGGTTTTCAGGAATCAGTCAGTGGATTTAGACAGAACTAAGTAGACTCAAAGGGAAATAAAGTGATTACTAAATCAAAACTAATTAAAATAATGTAAAATGTTTTCAAGATGATCTCTTTTGCAAAAGATCCATAAAAGGATATGGTAATTTCTGTAATCTGGAGTTTTGTACTTGTTTTTCAGTGACATCAGAGATTTCTCAAGTTTGGGAAGTGGGAAGCACTTACCCTCAATGGTGCACTGGTCAGGGATAGGGATTTTCTTCATGATTTCCATGGCGTATGATTTCACTTTACTGAGGTTTTCCTTCAGATGCAAGTACAGCTTATCTTGGTATTCTATAGGATTTGTGGTTATCTCTGGAGTTTCTCCCTGGACGTTTTCTTTAATAGTTTCTTCAAAATTCTCTGATTCTAGGTGTACAATACTCGGGTGTGAAGCTGAAGAGTTTTTCAGCTGCGATCCGTGGGTGTCTGTCTTAAGCGGCAACTTGTCACTTCCATGGCTAAGTGGGTCTATTTCTGAAAGAGAGATGCTGACTGCTCTTTGTGCACTCTCTTCTTCTTTTCCGTCATCTGAACTCACACCCTTCGTGAGCACAGTGTGTAAAGCCAAACTTTTTGACCTATAACACAAAAAAGGATAAGTTAAAATGGTTAAAGAAATTGAATTGCCATTTGCTGGCAAGAAAACGAATAACGCTGGGACATGAATAATACGCAAGTCCTCGGGAGTGTGAAATCTTGACAGGTTGATAACACATAGACCACCAAATAATGTAATAAACATCTATGTAATAAACCAAAACCTTGAAAAATCTAGGTCACCTCCAAAATCAAAAGTCTAAAAATCGATCTCACAGCAGAACTGGGTGTAAAATAGTGGACTTGCATATTTTTGTTCTTTTCCTATTTTTGCTTCTAATTTTTTAAAATCAGGAATCAAGAGGCCTGGGAATTTAGCTCAGTGGTTCCGCTGCCTGCCTTGCAAGCGCAGGGTCCTGAGTTTGATCCCCGGTACCAAAAATAAAATACCAGGATTCAAGAGAAGATATGACAGTCATTTTCAACATTGGCACATGTATGTTCCAAAAGTATTTTAAAAAAATAAGCAGTGGGTTTGTCTCTGATTTGTAGTCCCCATTTAAAATAGTGAGCTTCTTTGGATAATAAGAGCACTATGGACAGCTTACTCATGAAGAGACAGAACTATGGGTGGCCCTGGGTGACAGTTATGTATGAGAAGCACTTCTCATAGCACTACAGTGAGGCCAATAGCAAACATGAAGTGCGTACTTTAACAAACTAACCAAACAAAGTTTATACCTGTTAAATCTAATGTTTTTTCTTTCTTCCTTAGAAACATGGTCTAAGCTATATCTCCTGATAGATCCTGGAATATAGCTTTCAGCATATATTTTGTCTTCAAAAGCCTGGATTTTAACTTGAAGCTTTTCATGGTCTTCATTCTTAGCTACCTTGAGGTTGACTTCTAGTTTCTCAGGGAGTCCAGTATCAGTGCTGATTTTTCGCCTAAAGGAACAGAAATAATTGCATTAGATGATAGGCATATATGCCCTTTAAAACAGTCCTACTATTTAACTATCTCTTACTCAAAACTGAAATTTTGCTGGATAGTTTTTGTTAGTCATTTAACAAATATTTATTGAATATCTGCTACATACATATATCTTTTTTAAAAATTAACATTTCTCATTGGGAACTTGTACCTTTACGTGATACATCTTGGTTCTTATTTTTTCCCCATTCCTAGCCCTCCCTTCACTCCCTTCACCCTTCACTATTTACAAAGCCTTTGTTTACATTTTTTCCATTTCTCATAATTTTTCCTTTCCCTTCTTTCCTTTCCCCTACCCCTCCCACTACCCTACCCCTTTGGATCTTTTCTTCCTATTTTGCATTATTGATTGTTCATTCTAATTATTGGTACATTTTAGGTATACAATATAATGACATTCATCATTGGAAATTTGCACCTTTACATA